>JBBBDQ010000906.1:32500-57500 GCA_037127315.1 Ascarosepion bandense | reverse complement strand
TCGCCTAAATGACGAAAAAAAAAAAACACTCACATCTCATTTTAACTGATATATTTAACAAATTCACACAAAAGTATCTTAAAATACTAAAGAGTAAATTTATTCAATAAAATCGCCATTGGCTTCAACCACGGCTTCCAGGTGACTTTAGATTCTCTTGCGTCTCATCTGGGCGATCTCCTTGTTTAAGATGAAAAATGCTGCCATACTCCTTGCCTTCAATTCATCTTTGGTGTTCCAAGGAGTTTTGCTGGTTTCTCGCTCAACTGCGCCATACACATAATAATCAAGGGATTTGCAATCTGGGGAATTCAGTACCCAGATGTAAGAGGTGATGTAGTCGTAGAAATTGTCTAGCAACCATGACTAGATTCTCCTGGTTATGTGGCATGGTACAGAATCCTGTTGCTAGACAGAGTCTTCCAGAAGTCACCCTCTTGAACCATGGTAGCACTAACTTCTCAAGGTACTTGATTTAGGCCTCCGTGTTGAGTCTGAGGACCTATCGTAGGTATAACGTCGCCATCACTAGTGATCACTTTAAGCACCATGATTTTAACTGGATATATTATCCAACTCTTTCCAAATCCTCTGCACTGTTTTCAGATTGACACCTAAACACTCTGAAATGTTCGTATTGGACTTTCCGGCACGAATGCCAAGCAGTGCAGCATACTGTTTACAAATTTCTGGCGGAGTGAATTACGCTCTTTTTCTCATAAACAGTGCCCAATTGACCTTATTTGATATACTTAGGTATCTAATAGACGTCGTTGAACTCGTTTATTGTATACCGAGAAAAATTCCATTTTCCCCTACCAAATTATTAAGTCATCTCTTGTATTAGGGATCTTAAATTATCTATTGTCTATTCTCATGCTAAACACAATAATTTATTCTGTGCCTCCACATTGACTTCTGAAAACGTATGGTAAGTGCTTTACTGTAAGTTGGCATGCTTCATCTGCTGAAAGCACTTCGCAGCTTTTCACCGTTGATCGTTACATAATCTACTGGAAGCAAGTGATGAATATTTCTCATGTTTGAAGCTGTTAATAGCCTTTCGCATTATGCATGATTCTACGCTAACAATGCTCTCGTAGAATACGTTGCTTCTGTCTCCAGATAAGGGTTAAATAGCAGAATAGATTAGGTTTTATCGCCTTGGTTGGCAACCGCAGAAAGTAATGGCTACCTACAGCGAGCAAATCGTCTGCCTAGTCATTCATGTCTCTTTCGAGACATAGTCGCCTAAGCGCGTATCACGTATGGTACTTAACTGTATACGTAAGCGCCGTAAGTTGTATTGGAAAGCGGCTCGGAAGGCGAAACTGTATAGCCGTTTGAATTTCAGTTGGGTTTGTAAAATTCATTTACGGCTCGTCTGGGGTTTCTCGTATCTCGTACCATAGCGCTGTTGAATGGAAAAAAATGGAAATGCATTGACGAATCAAGCAAAAATAGACTTACATTTGAAATGAACTAGGCCGTATGCTATTATTACGATTAGGCTCACTCATAGAAGAAAACAAAAACATAGCTATTGCTTTTGCAAAAGAAATTAATTAAAAATCAAGAAAAAAGGGAATGTCAATAATCAGGATAGAAGGCAAGCATCATTCATAGAATGATGTTATATGTCCAATTTAGTTACCTGTACCGTCCCAGTAAGTACCTGATTCCTACTAAAATCCTCTACCTTTACAAGAGGCAGATCAGTCCGAAAATGGAGTAATACTGCCATATATAGGTTTCCAATCTCGATAGAGTACAAAAGCGCATCCGTGACCTTGTGGATGATGAATTATTTTCCACTCTACAACCACTTTCCCAAAGACGAAACGTCACAAAACTCTTGCTGCTCTCTCGCTTTTTCCATGGAAAGTGTTCAAATGAAAAACAATCCTTCGTACCACGAGTTTTATCCTTCACGGCTAAGACCCGCCATGCCACCATGCACATTGTAGTGATCAACTCTCATTAACTTTGTATTACATTGTCGAGATGAACGTTCCACTCGAGCAGCTTCTTCCCACGAACTTACTCCAAAGATGATGCCTCCTCCGATCACTATAATCTCAACCTTTTCAAGTCTAGGGTTAACTGTTATCTTCCCCACATATTCGTGCCTCTTAGTCTGTATTCACTACCTCGAGTGGCTTCCGGGCCTTATAGGATGAATCTCGTTGCAAAGAAACAGTAGTCATTCTTATTATTTCAATCATCATTATAGTGAAATAATTCATTCCTAAAGGATATTAATTATCATTTACCTGTTAAGTACCTGAATCGCGTTATGTAACGTCCCTCATTTTGAAATTGGAGCTTTGTCTTCATTTTGTTCACCGCTCAAGTCTAAGGTTAACCGTTATCTTCTCCACATGTAAGCATAAGCTTTTCTTTTTAGTCTGTACCCTGTTACCTCGAATAGATTTTACAGAGGGATAAACATTGTAAACAAAAAAATAAAAAAATAAAAAATAATGTAAATGCATTGTTAACAGTTTTACTATTTTAATAAATTGTTGAAGATCTAAAAGAAAGGGATTATCAATGGTCAGGAATAAATACGAGTGTTAATGATAGAACATGGCTATCCTATGTACGATATCAATGTATTTCTATTGTTTGACTGATTTTTAAGGTTTATTGGCATTTTGCAGGTTATTTATAGCTAGATAATATCTTTAGATTATAAGAATTTTTGGTGGGGATCATAATGATTTACTTATAAAAGTTCTACTAATTAAACAAATAATTTTTTACTAACATTTCCATAAAAAAGAAAATATTTATTACATAAAACAATTTTCTAATCTCCCCTCTTAATAACGACAAACATTTTAATGATAAAAGTTTACTTTATAATATTGTAGACATTTTTTTCATGAGGTATCATTGTCTTTAATGAATTTTTGAAAGCTTATATATATATATATATATATATATATATATATATTGCTTATATGCCTTTTATTTGTTTATTTATTTTGCTTTTTTTTCTTACAGTTTTTTTTTTTTTTTTTTTACTATATTTGTTTCAATTTTTCCTGCAAAAAAAAAGAAAAATGTTCTGTAGGATGTGGGAAAAACAAAGGAAGTTGGGAGAAGCCGATTTAAAGTTCGTACGGCGGGAACAGTGCATGTTAGAAAGTCCAGGGCTCACAATTTATTGGGCCCCACCTTAAATCGCCCTAGGGGAGGGGGTGGCAAGATGCAAGTATGCCTGTGTCATCGCTTCTCATCGCTTGAATACTTAATCCGCATTAGTGACATGCGCAACATTCCCAGACGAAGGTGGAGCGTCTTGTTTTAATAATAGAAAATTTGTTCTTGCTTTTTTTTATGTTTCTTGTTTGATTGTTTCTTTGTTCCTTTTCTTTTTTTCATGGCAATGCACATTTTTTTCATCAAACTAGTGGGAGTCGTGTGGATTTAGCACATTGCAGAAATTTAATTTCAAACGATGGTGTTCATAAAAATGCGCTGAGAGTATTATATATATATATTTGTTTTTCTAATACATATACTGTTAAATATAAGAGATAATGAATGTCTATTATGCTTAATCATGAGCCGTTCTAAACGTCGTATTTTGGCTTTAATTTCAGTTGAAAATAAAGACAAAAATTCTCCAACATGTGAGTCGAAAGCTTAGAACCAAATATATAAAAAATTATCCAAATGTTGGACAATTTTTGTCTTTATTTTCAACTGAAATTAAAGCCAAAATACGACGTTTAGAACGGCTCATGATTAAACATAATAGACATTCATTGTTTCTTATATTTAACAGTATATGTTTAGAAAATTATTTGCTGCCTCGATACAATATATATATATATATATATATATATATATATATATATATATCCTTGTGCAAATTAATTAAAACAAAACGAATAATGTCTTTCTAGGATCTTTCATATTTTCTCTGATCACGTATACGTCATCGATTGGCGTTGTTTTTCTCTTCAGACTGCATTTTCATTTACGTTTAAACGGATGAATCCAGTTTGTTTCTTCTTCTTGATGAGACGACTAACAAGTTGAAAGGCTGATACTAACAATATTCGCGATCCCTCTGTAAGGCTTGCCAGTATGTTCGTGCAGCGTTATATTTTCGTGTATTCCTTGGAGTAATGTCCATCGCAGACAATGACCGTAGGAAAACTAATCGACAGTTGAGACAACAGTGTCTGGACGTGATAAAAATTTGATGCAATCAGGGATGAGATAATATTTTCCAAGGCTAAACAAATTTCATCATACACCAAAAAAATAAATTCATATTAGTGCACCCCACAGCAAATGATCTAATTTGAGAAAAAAAAGTAAAAATCTATTACACCCTGTCACTTCACTGACTATATGGTGAAAAAGAAACAGTTCTTTCAATTACTGTGCAAAAGGGTATATATATATATATATATATATATATATATATTTTAATCATATCACCCCGAGCAAGGCGGTAACGCCACTGATATGCAGGGGGCTACGTAAAAATGAAAAGATTGGAAAAGAGAAAGCCGGAAACCACATCCCAAACAGGGAACAAGGGATACTCTTTTGCACATTAATATATATATATATATATATATATATATATATATATATATATATATATGCAGTCAATGAGATAATTTGAAAAAGCTTTTAAATGACGCGTTTCACCGACGTGACGTGTGTTTTTTCTCAGCTCAAAATAAAAGACAAAACTTTCGGTAAAGAAAACACCATAGAATTTATGAGGATAGTGGGGACAAAAAATTACTTCACTTTATCAGATCCAACGACCAGAAATATGAAGAAGCCGAACCCAACGCACATCACGTCAGCGAAATGCGCCGTTTCCCACTTTGTTTTATCATTTGTTTCGTATGGTATTATACAACCTACAAACATAGATAGATAGATAGATAGATAGATAGATAGATAGATAGATAGATAGATAGATAGATAATGAACATACTGTTAGATAGATAGATAGATAGATAGATAGATAGATAGATAGATAATGAACATACTGTTAGATAGATAGATAGATAGATAGATAGATAGATAGATAGATAGATAGATAATGAACATACTGTTAGATAGATAGATAGATAGATAGATAATGAACAAATACTGTTAGATAGATAGATAGATAGATAGATAGATAGATAGATAGATAGATAATGAACATACTGTTAGATAGATAGATAGATAGATAGATAGATAGATAGATAGATAGATAATGAACATACTGTTAGATAGATAGATAGATAGATAGATAGATAGATAGATAATGAACATACTGTTAGATAGATAGATAGATAGATAGATAGATAGATAGATAGATAGATAGATAGATAGATAATGAACATACTGTTAGATAGATAGATAGATAGATAGATAGATAGATAGATAATGAACATACTGTTAGATAGATAGATAGATAGATAGATAGATAGATAGATAATGAACATACTGTTAGATAGATAGATAGATAGATAGATAGATAGATAGATAGATAGATAGATAGATAATGAACATACTAGATTAGATAGATAGATAGATAGATAGATAGATAGATAGATAGATAGATAATGAACATACTTTTAGATAGATAGATAGATAGATAGATAGATAGATAGATAGATAGATAGATAGATAGATTGGAAAAGGAAAATTATTATTTAAAAATATTCAGAATGTGAATGTTTTATCACAGCACAGAAAATGCGACACTAAAATCCGAAGTTGCATTGGAATAAGGAACATGCCTTCCAAAATCTTAGCAAAGTATCAAGAAATAATAAAAGTTTATTCGAAACAAAAAAAAGAGAATTCAACTGCTATCTTATTTCAATCTTTCCATATCGCAGAGAATGCTGGACAATGTTCTCATAGACGAAGAAGAAACTTGTAGCAGCTGAAATTTAGCTCTACAGAAAAGGTGCTTTGAATACTCTGGACTTAACATGTGAGCAGTTACTAAGTTCTAGATATAATAGAAACAAAAAGAACACTTACACTCATAGGAAAGCGAGAAAAAATGATTAATCATCAAATATAAAATAAAATATATGATTGACAGCAGGTGAAAATAGCCAAAAATGAATTGATGATGTCAACAACAAATAGGTGCAGAAATTTAAATCTGGGAAGTGTTTTAACAAACATTGGAAAATATGATAGCGAAAGATGCCTCCCAAAAGCTAAACAAAGTATTAAGAAACAGGAAAATTTCGTTAGAAACAATGAAAGAAGCGCTGACCTGTTATGTAATATCAATCCTCCTGCCAGTGAATGCTGAACAATTACTTCACAGATAGCAAGAAGACTCGAGGCAACAGAAAAGTTGTTCTACAGAAGAATG
Organism: Ascarosepion bandense; assembly: GCA_037127315.1. Classification (NCBI taxonomy): domain Eukaryota; kingdom Metazoa; phylum Mollusca; class Cephalopoda; order Sepiida; family Sepiidae; genus Ascarosepion; species Ascarosepion bandense. The sequence continues at coordinate 51,133 of JBBBDQ010000906.1, read as the reverse complement.
GGTAAGCAACGAAAAAGACTTAAGGAAAAATGATTGGTTGGTTGATTGTTTTTCCTTCGGGGTATATTAACCTCTAAAGGTTATTTAATGCCGAAATCTCGAATATTTTGAACTTAAAAGTTGACTGGAAAGCAAGAAACCGGAAGAGAGTTCTACAAGTGAGAAATGCGAAAGAAGAGACTGCTAGCATACACCTTACGGTAAGATCTTATCAATTTTGAATGTGGAAGGATGAGACCTAGCCGTCAATCTAGTACTGTGCTTAAATTCTTAAAATTGGGATACCTAAGAGGAAAGCTCATCAGAACAATTACCTTTAAAATATTTATAGAAAAGACACACAGAAGTTACGTCATTTGGAATGTCAAACTTATTCTATGGTGAGTTGTCTTCTTTCATTTCTTTTAATCTTAAATAAATCCATTTGCATTTAGACTTAATCAGCAAAGGGAAATTAAACCGACTTGCTACATTCATACTTTACGTCATTTGAGATCAATAAGGATATTTTGTTCTACGAGGAGTTGATCTGTGGTGGCTCCAATATTACCTCAGATGATATCAAAATAGACATTGCTCTTAGCGTCACACCAGAGAATCAGAGAAACCAATGGCATCAGCGGGTTGAACTGGAAGATAAAATCCTAATTATCAGGTGCAGATTCGCCCCTCAGGGAATACCAATGGCAGCTCTTGTTATGCTCGACCCATCAGTGCATGGTAGATAGATAGATAGATAGATAGATAGATAGATAGATATGCATATCTATCACAGGACAGAAAATGCGACACTAAAATCCGAAGTTGCATTGGAATAAGGAACATGCCTTCCAAAATCTTAGCAAAGTATCAAGAAATAATAAAAGTTTATTCGAAACAAAAAAAGAGAATTCAACTGCTATCTTATTTCAATAGATAGATAGATAGATAGATATTAATAGAGATAGATAGATAGATAGATAGATAGATAATGAACAGAGTGAGATAGATAGATAGATAGATAGATAGATAGATAGATAGATAATGAACAGAGTGAGATAGATAGATAGATAGATAGATAGATAGATAGATAGATAGATATGCATATCTATCTATCTATCTATCTATCTATCTATCTATCTATCTATCTACTCTGTTCATTATCTATCTATCTATCTATCTATCTATCTATCTATCTATCTATCTATCTCACTCTGTTCATTATCTATCTATCTATCTATCTATCTAAGATATGCAAACTGTGATAGATGTAAAGGGACAAAGAGAGAGAGAGTAGAGAGTAGAGAGTAGAGAGAGAGAGTGAGAGAGTGAAAGAGAAGCATACTGCCAAGTCGGTGGCGGTGGGAAAGAGTTTCCCGTGTCCCTTTGAGAAGAATTCAGTTTTGTGAAAACCTCCAAAGCTACAAAACCGTGTCGCCGGAGTCGCATAAAAATTAATTTTCAATTTTATATGTAAGAGATTTAGTCTCGGGTTTTTATTCATCTGTACGATGTTAACATTACACAGTCAAGTTGGTACACATGAGTCTCACAGAGAAATTCGTATTGCTGGAGGAATTTAAAAATTAATCCGATTAGTCGGTTTTATTTTAGCAATTATTGTTCCATGAGCAAAAGTGGGGAAAAAAGTAGACAATAAAGCTGACTTAGTTTTCAAATATTTTGCTGTTTGAAAAAATATAAACTTTTGTGTGCTGTTTCATTTAAATTTATTTTAATTCATTTTTTGCACTCAAATATTTTCAGTTGGAAATCAATTCAACAAGTAACCCAAGCATGTTTTGCTATCGAATTAAGGATCAGTTTTTTGCGTTGTTTCCACTTGTCAGAGATCTTTTAAAGCCATTCATTCATTCATTCTCATTCTCTCTCTCTCTCTCTCTCTCTCTCTCTCTCTCTCTCTCTCTCTCTTCATTTCAGAAAGAGGGCAAGAGAAAGAGAGGAATAGAAAGAGATAACTGTTATTGATCATTGGTTTAAAATGTGGCTTATCTCCCTTCTGAAACCACAAGCATGCCAAAAGAAATCTAGGAGCTTAAACCTTGGACAACCATCAGAGCTTTGAACTCTCTAGTGCCTTGACCTTGCTAGCCGTGTTCACGCGTTTCTCGGTTTTATTTTCTCAAAAACAAAGAAAAGATTATCAAACTGTTATTTGATATATGTCCTCCCATATCGTAGTGAAAAGTGAACAATCTCTTCAAAGATGAAGAGACTTGAAGCAACAGAAATGTGCTTCTACAGAAGGACACTGAGGATATCATACACCGTATATGTGAGCAACGACAAAATTTTTGGAGAAATAGTAAACTTATACTTAACATCAGTAAGTAGTTGAAATTCCTGAGAAAAGAGGGCTTGGAAAATCTGATACCCACAGGAGAGTTTGAAGGCAAGGTGGGCAGAGGAGAAGAGCAGCTCATAACTTACATAGTGAGCTTGAGTAAATGGCTGGTGAAACAGGGTTTAGGAGAGATAACAAAAAGACAAAATTTATTAAAAGCTATAAAGGACAGAAAACTGTGGAGAGCCATGATCGCCCACATCTTGTGAGGACCCGACACACAAAGAAGAAAAGAAACTGTCAAGATTCGGGCTATCAAAATTCTGATTAGTCCATTAGGACTTAGGATTACAGTCCCTATACTTATAATTTTACCATTTTGTCCAGCCTAAAGCCGAGTTCAAATTCAAGTTGATTTTGTTGCATTCATTTACGCGCAAATACATGTAAGAAATGTATTAACCCATCACTTCTCCCTCCAACTATGGGTTAAATAAAAGGACATATTGGGTTCTATAGCTTTGGTTGGCAACCCGTCTACCGCATAAAATAATGGAAACCCACCGCGGGAAAATATTCTGCCCAGGCAGTCATGTCTCTTTCGAGACATGTTCACCCAAGCGTGTATCACGTATGGCATTTAATTGATTGACTGAAGTATTCTGTAGCAATTCTAGTTCAATTCTGGTTATATTTTAAAGCCTGACACAAGGTCATATTGGTAGGGTGGCCAGGCGAGATCTATTTCATTGTGACTGTAATAATCTTGAACGTAATTTCGATTTATGGATAGAGAAAAAGTTTAAAGTTGATTGTTGATCTTTGTTTTTTTTGTTTTTTTTTTCTTGTTGGAAGAACAAAAAATAAATTTTTCAATGGTTGGTATCTTAATTTTATTCTATTTTTCTGTTTATTTTGACAGTGTGATATTTGTTAAACATTTTAAAGTTGCGATCAATAAAAGTTATCTCTTTCTATTTCTCTCTTTCTCCCTCTGCCTTCTCTCTCTCTCTCCCTCTCTCTCTCTCTCACTCTCTCTCTCTCTATTCATTCCATAAAGATTGAGAGAAAGAAAAAATAAAATAATATAACTTCTATTGATCGCAACTTTAAAATGTTTAACAAATATTTTTCTCGATATTCGTTGACTTTATCTCAAGAGTTGCTTTTTCAGTTTCCCCCACTCTAATGCCTTCATCTGATCGCTTTACAAATTTATCTATTTACATTTTACAACGTTGTAAAAAAACGAGAGGAGATAGAACAGGTTCTTTTCTCTTCGTATTATTTACCTAACACAAGGCTGGAGAGTCACTCAAAGTAAACGGTTACTAAATAAAGTGTAGAAGAGGAGGGAGCAGGAAGTGATGATTATGGGGAGGAGGATATATAACGATTAACCTTCGACTTGAAAACGTTAAGATTGTAGTCGGCAAAGAAACACCCACATGGGAATCTGCTCCCCAAAGTAGCGGTTCTTACAAAAACCCTGTCTGAGTGATTCGACTCCCTGTATCCTTGTTGAAATCCTGAGCTATTGGAATTTGGTGAATGATCACCTGACCCCTTATTATAATCACAGGCTGTTTTTTTTTTCCCCTTTGACTTTGGAAGAGGCAACACACTTTCCTTTTCGCTCTTTTAGACACGGAGCATGTAAGTACTTAAACACAGAAGATTGTATTGAATTGTTCATAATTTCAATTTCATTTGTTTCTTTATCTTTCTGTAACATATTTTTTCAATACATATATTAATTGTTGTTTGTTTTAATTCCAGATTTTTTTTTTACCATTTTTTTATCCGGACTTATAAGAGTTTGCTAAATATTGTTTGCGTGCCAAATGTAGCGGGAGACATAAAATGGTTATACTTTCCATTCCCCGTAACAAACTAAAGAATAGAGCTTATCTGAACACGGACCGAGCGATAGAGTAGCAATAGGCTTGCAAACATTGCGACTGTGTGGAAAGAGGCTGCATAGTGGAAAATAATTTAGCCTCTCCCTAGAAGAAGGTATAAACGATTTTTAGCTCTAGCAAGACTGAAAAAGTGACGACTGAGTAGCGCCGAACTCCTGCAGTGACTATAACCTAACACTAGTTTGTATTATTTTTACTCAAACACGCTACATCAAACATCAAAAGAATCCATCTACCAATTCTAGACCTGATATTCATCTTGAGCAGGGCCGAATTTAGACCTTAAGTGGCACCCATACTAATAGATTTTGGGGGTCCCTTCATTACGTATGCTCACACCCCTGTGTCTATAAAAAATAAATATTTTTAGATTAAGCTTTTTTGTGCAGAACATGAAAACACTTAAAAAAAAAAAAACTACATCAAAAATTTACATTCTACTTTTCATGAGGATGAAGAAATTTTCTCTGTCATTTCCCCTCTCAGGTTGGTACTTATATATCTTCCTGTCATCGTCCTAGTGGCATTATCAAAATAATTCATTCATCAATGTGTCGGCCAGTCAGTTAGTAGTAATTAGTGGGGGACCAGTTTATTACTTCATAACAATATAAAGCTGATCCCCTACTTTATGACCAGAAAAGCCTTAATCATGTTTCTAACTATTATATTCAGTCAGTCAGTCAGTTAAGTGCCATACGTGATACACGTTTGGGCGATCATGTCTAGAAAGAGACATGACTGACTGGGCAGAAGATTATCCCGCAGTAGGTTGCCATTGCTTTCTGCGGTAGACTGGTTGCCAGTTAATGCTGTAGAACCCAATCTGTTCTATTATTTCACTCATAGGTAGGGGGGAAGAGATGTATTATATTATTAAGTAGTAATTAGTGGGGGATCAGTTTATTACTTCATAACAATATAAAACTGATCCCCTACATTATGACCAAAAGAAGCCTTAATCATGTTTCTAACTATTATATTCAGTTAGTCAGTCAGTTAAGTGCCATACGTGATACACGCTTGGGTGATCATGTCTCGAAAGAGACATGACTGACTGACTGGGCAGAAGATTATCCCGCAGTAGGTTGCCTTTGCTTTCTGCGGTAGACTGGTTGCCAGCCGAGGCTATAGAACCCAATCTGTCCTGCTATTTAACACATAACTGGAAGGAAGAGACGGATTAATACCCTTCCCAAGAGTATTTGCGCGTAAGTGAATACAATGGATTCAACTGGAATTCGAACTCGGCTCCACGGTTTCTCGTTCTGAGCCGATATCCACCGTACCACTGTCCCCTTAATAACTGTGGAGAAAATGTAGCAAGAGGCATAAACTTGATAATACTTTCCGTTTCTGGCGACAAGTTAAAGAATAGAGCTCATCTGAACAGGGAAGTGGCAATAGGCTTGCAAACATTGGGCATGTGGGGAAAAGGGCCGCAAAATAGAAAATAACTTGACCTCCATCAGAAGGGTGGCTAGGTGGGATCTATTTCATAGTGGCTGCAATTAATTTGAACTTTGATTTATGAAAAGAGAAATTGTTTTTTTGATCGACCTCTTTCTTGCTTGTTTGATAAACAAAAATGAAAGTTGGTATTTTATTTTGATTTATTTTTTATTCTTTTGGCAGTGAGAATGGGAGGAAAATCCAGCAAGCAAAAGCGAAAAGACGGTGACAAAGAAGACACCGGAAAAGATAAAAAGGTCAGTTTTTACGGCTTCTTTACAATAGATTTTAGCACTGCTTATCTTCCATATAATGTGAGAATAATCATTTGTAACTGACCAAGGCACTCAAATGCATAACATTACAATCGTTCCTTTGCTAGCAAATACAGGATGATTAAAAAATAACACCCCATTTTAAAATACTTATAATTTATTTATTAACTATAATTTTTACAATAAATGAATATGAAATAAAGCGTTTAGAATGAGGTTTTATTTAAAATTCGATATGGGCACCAGATTTCACTACCAGTTTCTCAAGCCGTGCAGGAATCGCGTCATCTGATTTAACCAGGAACTCTTGTGGTATGCAAGAGCATTGTATTTGCCCAACAGATTCTTCCATAGTCTTGGTTTGGTATAGTAGACTTGCTCCTTTAGCCAATCCCAAAGTAACAAAATCAGGACATCAGAATATGCCAACTGTCCTCCTGAAAATAGTAAAAGTCCCTCAATGGGGCCACTTGTTGGCCGTGAGTGGCGACCCATGATGCCTGAGAACGGGATCCTGGTGGTTGAGTAGGTCGTTACCCATGTATAAAGTTGTCACGACCCTGCAACACACCACTTCGGCCCTGACTAGACAGGTCGGAGAGGCCTGATCTGATCAATCGGCTGGTCACGTCAAGCCCTCTTTCAGAGTTTTTTTTTTTAACTCTGAATTAGAAAGCGGTGACTGTAGGGTCAATCATGCTGGGGAAGGATTTATATTTCTCTTTATAAATACAACACCGGGTGAATAGTTTTCTTGGGAACGAAAACCTAGTGATCTCAAATATTAGTTCCTTTTCCCCGGTATGAGTATACTGACTGTGTAGCACTGATTTGTCAAGACGAATGGGTTTCCACCTTGACACTTCCCATTATAGGACTCCGTGGGTGGGGAGCACGGTCAATGAACTCATTAAAAAATTTTATGAATTCCAAAAACCAAAAAACCCCAAATGAAAAATTAAAAATCACAAAGTGCTTACATGTAGAAACTGATTCAGAAAATGATTCAAATGAGACTTTCTTCCCTCCATTTATTGTTCTCAAGAAACAATAAATGGAGGGAAGAAAGTAATCAAATAGAAGAAACCCCAATTACAAAGTTGTCCTCTTTTATCATAGAAAAAAAACAATCAACTTTATAATAAAACCAAAATCTGTGAAAAAATTAGCGTATAATACTTTATTGGTAGAAGTAAAAAAAAAAAAAAACAAAACATATTTGGATCTTCTATTAAAACAAAAATCATTCTATAATCTGGCAATAAAATCTTACCCCCACAATTCTTTGAATTCATCAAAGGGTGTAGTGAGAAGCCCTGATTTTTCTTTTTGCACCCTAGATGAGATAAAATCTAACCTCAGGTCTCAAGGTGTCATTGATGCTCGCAGAATCGCTATTAGAAAGCATGATAAAATAATACAAAATCATACATTCATACTCACATTCAACACCCCAAGAATCCCAGAAGAGATGAAGATAGGATACACTATAACTAAAGTTAATGTATATATCATAAATCCTCTCAGATGTTTCAACTGCCAAAGATTTGGTCACCACAAAGAAAAATGCACCAGGCCTCCAGTCTGCAAAAGGTGTGGAGAAAGTGAAACAGACCACAGAGTTGCCAAAACTGCAAACAAAACTATGCTGCTGATTCAAAAGAGTGTGAAATCTGGAAAAAAGAAAAAATTAACAGAAATTAAACACACCAAAAATATTTCATACCTTGAAGCTAGAAAAATTATCGAAGACTCTACAGCAACAACATATGCCACTATATCCAAACTCGCCAGCAACCCAATTTAAACCCAAGCAGTGGTCCATCATGAAATGATAAATCTATTTAAAGAACTTACATCATTGGTGGAATCACTAAAAGAAAGTATAAACATCCTATCAACCAAGCTCCCTGTTGAACCAGTTCTAAAGAAAAGCTCTGAACCTCCAACTAATGAAATTGGTATTCTCAAACAATCTTGAAACAAGAAGATGACATCAATATTAGAAACTATCAGATGTTTAATTGCACCCATAATTCCGGGGGCAGGGCTTCTGGGGGGGGGGGGGTATCAGTTCTGATCCGAAACAATACACCCACAGTAAAATAAATATAACAACAAATATCCAAGCAGTTGCTATTAAGGCCACACTGCATAAAACAATGACTATATGTTCTATATATATCCCACCAAATGATGACATTGACAAGAATGAATTAAAGAGGCTGATTGACCAATTGCTTAGACCTTTCATCTTATTAGGGGACTTCAATAGTCACAATATCCTATGGGGGTGTAAAGACACTAACAAAAAGAATAAAACGATAGAAAGGATTATAAACGAAAATTATATATGCCTACTTAATAACGGTGCACCTACATATGTCAACTCATCTAGTGGAAATCACTCTAAGCATGTGACCCACTAGTATACATAGACTTTGCCTGGAACGTATACGATGACACTTGTGGCAGCGATCACTTTCCAATCTTGATCCAAAGCTCAAAATCCAATAGTGAAAAAACACCCCGATGGAAATTAGAGAAGGCCAACTGGCAAATATTTAAGGAAAAATGTAAAAATAGGCTGACCCATATGGAGCAAACAATGACACAGTAGAGCGCTTCACAGAAACACTAATAGAAATAGCAAAAGAATGCCTTCCTAAAACCTCAACAACCAATAAACTTAACAAATCCTAGTTCGACAATAAATGTAAAAAAAATTACGAAAAGCTGCTCTAAAGAAATTTCAAAAACAGCCAACTACTTCAAATCTGATAGAATATTAGCAAAACAGAGCTAAAGCTTACAGCGTGATAACGGCAGGGGAAAAAAAAGAATGCTGGCAAAAAATATGTAAGCAAAGTAAATTCCTCCTCTGAACTGAAAGCAATATGAGACATCATCCGAAAAAGTGCGGGTAAACATCAAGCAACACCAATTAAACACCTCTTCAAAAATAACCCCATCATAACTGACAAAGAGAACATAGCAGATTTGCCAGCTGAAACCTTTTCCCAAAAGTCATCTACCCAAAATTACAATGCAAAATTTAAGACGGTCAAACGAAACGCAGAACAGTACAAACTAAACTTCAAATCGAAAAATCTTGAAAAGTACAATAATCTCTTTTCACTAACTGAATTAAAAGATTCTATAAAATAGAACACACAATACTGCTATAGGACCGGACAAAGTCCATAATGAATTCTTGAGTCAACTACCTACAGAATCATTAAAACTGCTTTTAAGAATTTATAACAAACTATGGACAGAATATGAATTTCCAGACATATGGAGACAAATTATAATAATAGCAATTCCAAAACCAGGAAAAGACAACACAGATTCACAAAACTATAGACCAATCTCATTGACCAGTTGTTTATGCAAAATAATGAAGAGGATAATAAACGATAGCCTGGTTTGGTATTTGGAATTTAATGGCCTTATTTCCAACCTACAATGTGGATTCCGTAATAAAATAAGCACAACAGATCACTTGGTTCACTTGGAAACAGCTATAAGAGAAACATTTATTAGGGATGAGCACCTCTCAGCATTTTTTTTTATCTAGAGAAGGCTTACGACTCCACATGGAAATATGGAATATTGAGAAATCTACGTGATCTCGGCTTAATAGGTAGACTCCCACATTTTATCAAGGGGTTCTTATCAGACCGCAAATTTAAAGTCCGCATCGGACCCACTCTCTCTGATATAAAAAAACAGGAAGAGGTAGTCCCTCAAGGCAGTGTACTATCTGTGACTGTTTAACATAAAAATAAACAACATAACAAAATGTTTAACCTCTGGAGTTGATGGATCTTTATACGTGGATGTCTTCCTAATATGTTACAGGTCAAAATATATACTCACCATTGAGCGCAAATTCCAACAATGCCTAGAAAAAATAAACACATGGGCAACAGAAGATGGAATTAGATTTTCTCAAACAAAAACTAAATGCATACATTTTTGTCATTAGAGAAAACTACACAATGTGTCTAAAACGTGCAAGAACAGAAATCCCCATAGTAAATGAACACAAGTTTCTGGGGTTAATATTCAACAAAAAAATGACGTTTATCCCCCACCTGAAGTACCTGAGGGCTAGTTGCAACAAAAGACTACAATTGTTATGTGTTATAACCCACACAGAGTGGGGAGCAGATCCAGAAACTTTACTGAAGTTATACAGGTCACTGATTAGATCAAAGTTGGATTATGGTAATTTTATATATCAGTCAGTTAAAAAGACTTACTTAGAGATACTAAATCCGATTTGCCATTAAGGCCTGAGATTGGTGCTTGGAGTTTTCAGAACGTCCCCGGTGGAAAGTCTACATGCAGAGGCAAATGAGGTACCTGCAAATATAAGGAGACATAAACTGGCTACCCAATATTATACCAAGCTGAAATCGTGTCCACGTAATCCTACGTATGATGCTGCATTCCATCCAAAATATAGTGAATTATTCGAAGCAAGAGGAAAAACTATAAAACCCTTTTGCGTTTGAATAAAATCGGTTCTACAAGAATCAGAAATGTCTGTCGTAAATATCCATGAGTACATCTTGTCTGAAACCCCACCTTGGACTCTTAAAAACCCAAAATGATCTTTGAATTGAATGAACTCCCCAGAGCAAAAATCCATCCCAACATTTATCAAGAAAAGTTTTATAATGTTCTCCTGGACTACCACGACCATTTACATATCTTTACGGATGGCTCCAAGGACCACAGTAGAGCAGCGTGTGCAGCAGTTCTGAATGAAACAATCCAGAAAAAGTCTCTCCCAATAGAAAGCTCCATTTTCACTGCAGTAGTCTGTGCCATTGACTTGCTCTCAATATCCTATCAAAAAGTAAACATAAGAAATTCATAATATTTTCTGGCTCCCTCTCCGTTTTAACATCACTCAGTAATAAAAAGAGAACCCACTGTCCCCAAACTACTGAATAGACTAGACTCATTGTCTAGCCATAGAGAAATAATTATGTGTCGGATCCCAAGCCATATCGGAGTGAAAAGTAATGAAAGAGCAGACTCGGCAGCCAAATCAGTCTTAAACCTAAGTTTTGATAATATCAACATCCCTTATACCAACCTGAAACATAAAATCAACAACTTATTTTATGCAAAATAGCAACAACACTGAAATAACACAAATAACAAACTCTTTCAAATCAAGCCCACTTTGGGAGAGTGGAGACCAGTTACTAAAAAGTCAAGGAAAGGACAATGTTGCTATATCCAGATTAGGTATCGGTCACACAAGTCCCATTCACTCCTTTATACTCAAACAAGAACAGCCACCACAATGTTTGACATGCCAGACAACTTGTACAGTCAAACATATTCTTATGGAATGTAGAGCCTTGCTACTACTAGAAAGCGATACTTAAAAACCAACAATATGAAAGATATATTTGAGAACACTCGCATGAAGGACATTCTCTCCTTCTTGAGAGAGACAGGTCACAATTCTGAAAAATCCAACTAATGGAAAAGTTTGAACTTTAAAAAAATGATTTTCAGTATTAAATGACCCAAAGAAGGTTGATATACTGGTTAAACAAACCAACAACCAACCAACAGGGTGTTAAGCATGACATTTGGCTGATCACTCATGCATAATATAATATTTTACAATCACCCTATATATTCGTGTATAAGTCGAGTGTATCATTATCCAGGTAAAAAAGATGATTCATGTTTTATTTTCCCTTAAATGCCATGTTATTAAATGGTGTAAACGAACATGACACTCGGTATTCTTTTTTCTTTATCTGAGAATAGCTGTGAGATCTTGGGAAATAAAATGGAATGGACAAACAATGTCTTCTTCAAAAATTCCTTATCTTTAGTAAGTAGAGAATTAACATGACTTCTTAGGAAAGATAGTGGTGTAGTTTCCCGTTCTTTCTCTACAGATTCCTTTTCTTTATTTGCTGTGAATTGACACATCTTGGGAAAGATAGTCGAGTGATTTCCCCTTCTTTCTCTACAAATTTCTTTTCTTCATTAGCTCTGAATTAACATGACTTCTTGGGAAAGATAGTGGAGTGATTTCCTGTTCCTTCTCCACAGATACCTTTCCATTATTGCCTACAAATCCCCGTGATTTATTGGGGAAAATAGTGGAGTCGTTTCCCATTGCCTTCACCGCTCTCTTTTGAAATTCTGAAGTTTTTTTTTCTTCTTAGACTTATTGTCACCCAGTCTACTCTGTTCTTTTACCCATCCCTCAAGACTGTAGGAAGAAGAGATGGATTGAGGACAGGAGGCTAGTCTGGAACTGGGACTCAGCTCTGATTCCATTTTTCGCGTCGATAACATTTACCCTACCCGCGTATCTCATACCCTGCAAAAATCTAACGTTGAAACGTTAGGCATAGTACCCATCAAAAGGCATAGTACCCATCAAAATATGAGCTATCTAAAACAAAGGAATATATACTTAGGATCAGAGTACTCGTATCTTGACTCGAACGACGGTATCTCTTCCCGTCTCTCCATTCCACTTCCTCGGTCGTGTTCTCTATGGAACAGATCGAGAGATAGAGTTTTACCATTGGACAGTTCACGGCTTACGAATGAATATAGCCTGATCTGGGTGGTTGCAACTCTGCATCCAACCAAAAGGAACTTGTTCACCCAATTGAATAGACAGTGGTCACAGGAATTGGACAGTTTTTGTTTCTTGTTTCATATATCTGGTATCACACCTCCTCCCCACCCCACCCGGAAAAAAGTGAAAATCATTTTTATTACATTCAAATGTACTGTAATTTTTCGGTGGGTACTTTACCAAGAATAATTTATAAAATAACTTATTTTGTGAAATGTAATTTTTATTGTATTTGATAACAAAAAAGCGTCAACTTGTTAACAAAAAGGATTTACTTATACCTACGGTCGTCAATTATACTAATCTATTAAGAAAAGATATAAAGAAAAATGCATTTAAATTGTAGTTTTAAAAAAATACTTTTTTTTTACTAGAGAAATTGATGTGTTTTTAAGGGTTAGCTACCACTTGTGCATTATTTAAATCCGAAACATATTTCGTTTTGTCAAAGGTTGCTTACAGTACTCGGTCCCCCATCTAAGCTGCATCTGGGCTCAATGCAGCTTAACTCCAGTAATCGAAGGAAAACCGATTTTCTCAGCGTGATTTTACCGTAGGCTTTTTTTTTACCATAGTAAATGACTTATTAAATTTTGAAATTATACGCATTTCTGCTTTAAGCATCCATTTAGCTGATTAGTTTCACTGTTCATTAAGATTTACCGTAGGTTACAAAGTATTTGGAAAAAATGAAACAATTCGCAAAAATGGTATCTAGGCATAAAGTTTCTGCCAAGGATCATCATCATACTCATAATCATCATCATCAGTCTCATAATCGGGTGTGATCGAATGACCGTTATGCAATGAGCACCTGACCAGTTCGCTTCACGTATCTGAGGTATATATATATGCGCATCGTGTCTTGAGTAACTAAACCCGGCGGAGCCTATCCCTCAACAAGTCAAACGGCAACCGATGTCCTCCAATTTGAAGGCTTGCCGTGCTCACTAACACATAGTAATTTTGAGGGAAACCTCGGCTCCTGCCATTACTTTAATTATTGGAAGCCCCCCACCACCACCACCACCTCGACACACTTAATCATCAAACTACTGGCTGAATAAAGAGCTACGGATCCAAATCCTTGACAGTTCGTTTTAATCGTACTAGGTGTCTTGTCACTCTCCTCATCAGTAAAGCCTTGTGGGAAAACTATTTAGTCGCTGATGATTGGATCATGCGGCAGGTACTACTGGTTTACATGGTACAGGTAACACTCATCACCATCATCAACTATGTGATGTGTCCATTCAAGACGTTGGTGATCATGGTCTTCCACTTCTCCCTATCCCTTGTTGCTCTTAGTATCCCTTCTCCATTCAATCCTCACTCCACCACCCATCTCTTCAATTCTGTCAGGCTTACGGCCTATCACGTTGAATACACCGGTTCTCGCTCGATCACCGAAGTTAAGCAACGTTGAGTCTGGTCAGTACTTAGATGGGTGACCGCTTGGGAATAGCAGGTGCTGTAAGCGTTTAGTGACGGATGTGCGTTGTGGTGCAGTAGATATCGGCTCGGAAAGAGAAATTGGTGAGCCGAATTCGAATTCCAGTTGAATACCCTGCATTCACTTAAGCACTGGTACCCTTGGGAAAGGTATTAATCTGTCCCTTCCTTTCAGTTATGGGTTAAATAACAAGGGAAGGACTTGGGGACCCTTCACTTAAAAACAAAATCCCATTGAATCTTGATACTCGAAAAGAAAAAAGTATTACTAGACACAAAACTTATATAAAAACAACAATAAATTGTTGAAAGAAAAAAAGGTATTACCAGCAATAAATAAATAAAAATTTAGTTGGCAATAAATGACCCGCCGAAGTTGATGTGCACTAAAACAAAACAACCATCAACTCTGTCATATTTGCGTGCACTGCTTTCTCTTGTCTCTCTTCCCCTCTATCCGTCCCGTGAGTATCAGCTTCTCCAAGTCCTCCATCCTCAAAACATGTCGCTAAAACTTCAGCTGTCTCTTCCTGAAGTTGATTATCAGTTTCCTTTTTGTGTCCATTCTCTCCAAGACCCCGCCATTGCCCGTGTGCTCTGTTCATGATATCCTAGAGTCCCTGACTTAAGAATTATAATTTTTTTTATAATCGTTTCACGCCAAGCAAGGCAGTACTGCCGCTGGTGCGCAGGGGGTTACTGTGACTGTGGAGTACAAAGAAAAAAAAAGGTATAGAGAATGTCGAAGAAAGATGAGAATCAAGGAGATAGAAGATGGCAATTGGTGTTGCATTCAAACGTTTAGAGATTGCAGTCATCAGAGACCTTTTAACATCGAATCTCAGAAAAACAACAGCCCTGAGACCTCCTCCGAACCAGAGGAAGGAAACTCAGAAGATCCTGACATGAAGACCACAAAAGCTTCGCCAGAATTTTGGACATCTAAAGGATTTTCTCCCACACGAATAAAACAACAACCGATGGAGAATGTGATAATAATGAACCTATCCCAACCTGATGTTGTGACGTGGCTCGATCACGTGACCGGGTTCGCTTATATATAAAAAGAGTGAGTCGGGTTGAAGGGAAAAGTTAGTTAGTGCTACACTTACTAAGGGCTACTGTTAACTTGTGTGTTACTTGCTAACTCAACCACCCATACTGTTGCGATCTACTACGGACTATTATATTGTATCTACCAAATAAGATATCATTTTATTATCTGTGTATTGATTACCACCTCCTTCATATTTTCAATACTAACCACTCCATATAAAGCGGTCGAAATACTAACAGTTCAGTCTAGTAGAATAATTATTCTTAAGTTGATATTCAGCGTTGTCTATTCATTACAAATGGATTATTAAATTTTCCTCAATCTTAGTAATACAGTAAGAGAAAAATATGCTACCCCAACAGAAGGCGAAATATAATCTCACTAAGATTCGACAAAATACGACACAAAGAATTGATGGAGATGCTAGGCAACCTCGACATTTTCGGCAAAGACATAAGAATAATCAAGAATCTCTACTGGCAGCAAACGGCCTGCATACGGACAGGTAACGACCTCAGTAGATACACAAAGATAGAAAAAGGCGTAAGACAAGGATGTGTCTTTTCACCGGATTTGTTCAACCTATACAGCGAGAATATTTTGAGGACCCTAGATGACACGCCAGGATTTGTTATTGGAGGCCACAACCTGAACAACATAAGATATGCGGACGATACAGTGCTGATTGCGGACACGGAAAGGAAACTACAAGACCTCATACAGAAAGTAGCAGTGGAGAGTGACAAGAAGGGACTACAAATAAACTTCAAGAAAACTGAGTGCATGGTCATCAGCAAAAGATACAACCCAAAATGCCAAATACAGGTAAGGGATAACAGAATCAAACAAGTCCAAGAATTTAAGTACCTAGGAAGTGTTCTAACAGGAGATGGAAAGTGCGACACGGAGATCCGAAGGCGAATTGGCATGGCAAAGGACGCATTCCAGAAGATGAGCAAAATACTAACACACAGGAAAATCTCAATAGAAACGAAGAAAAGAGTGCTAGACTGCTACGTGATGTCAGTTCTTCAATAAGGGTTTGAATGCTGGACAATATCATTAAAAATGAGGACAAAACTAGAAGCGGCCGAAATGTGGTTCTACAGAAGGATGCTACGGATATCGTGGACTGAGCATACAAGCAACGACGAGGTGTTAGAAAGAATGGCAACAAAAAGGAAATTGATGCTGAGCATCAGGAAGAGACAACTTAAGTTCCTGGGACATACAATGAGGAAGGAGAGCCTGGAGAACCTCATACTGACTGGACAGATAGAAGGAAGGAGAGACAGAGGAAGGCAGCGGATAACATATTTGCAGGGCCTGATCAGGTGGATGACGGAACGGGGGTTGCCAGGAGCAACAGGAACAAACATACTAAGAGCCACAAGGGATAGGGAGACGTGGAGAGCCATGATCGCCTACGTCCTGAAGGGACAGGGCACATAGAAGAAGAAGAAGAAGAAGAAGAAGAAGAAGAAGAGACTTCCCTCCAGCAGAAAGGTGAAGTGAACCAGAAACCTCCCAATAGCCCAGTATGCCAGCACATGATAATCTAACCGACGACTTCCGGGGACTCCTTACAATCTCATAGCACTGGATCACGACCTTCGGTATATTATACCGGAGGTCGTGGCTGGATCTTCGTGATATGAATCGAGCGCAGACTAGCGATCAATGCTACAAAAACGGGACCATCCTACCACTGATAATACCGGCACTGAGAGAGAACTAAACTAACAGAGTAGAAGGTAGAAACGCAAGTCCCTCTTTTCTAATATCAGAAAACCAACAGATTTTATACTTCCTCCTGTAAAACAGAGAAAAGAAACTGTTGTGGGTCCCAGGAAGGGGGCCCGCACAAATAAATGAACAACAACCAGTAATTGAGATAGAAAAATAAGTGTATTAACATAAGGATACAGACTTGAATGAAGGTTAGTAGTCCAGGAATACGGGTTAGTAAAAGTATATGTACAAGTCTCTGAAAGTGAAGCTGTAGTATATTGAGAAAGCTGCCGGGTACTGCGTAATGACCTTCTCGATGATTGGAGCACAGAGCTACTATGAACTACTAACGCGATATTCTCTCCCTCGCTGATCTCGCTTCTATAGTAGTAGTATAAGTACACTCAGGGCGAGTCCATCTTTATGAAAAGGGAGAACCCCACAACAGAAACCTGGAAGATTCTGACAAAGTCAAATCATCACGAAAACCACAAAAACCCCACATGATGCCCGGGCATCTAGAAGATTTTCTCCCGTACGAGTAAAACAATAAACAGGGAAAGAATTTGATAATAATGAACCCATCCCATTCTATCCATTTCAATAATAACCACTCTGTATAAAAACAACTGAGTAGTGAGTTCGATCCTCACTGGGTTCCCCATACCTTCAGCCTTTTGGGCATCTCAGTGTGGTGTAATGGTTAGCAAGCTTGTCTCGCTAGAACCTATTACAACTGAGTAGTGAATTCGATACTCACTGGGTTCCCCATACCTTCAGCCTTTTGGGCATCTCAACGTGGTGTAATGGTTAGCAAGTTTGTCTCGCTAGAACCTATTACAACTGAGTAGTGAATTCGATCTTCACTGGGTTCCCCATACCTTCAGCTTTTTGGGCATCTCAACGTGGTGTAATGGTTAGCAAGCTTGTCTCGCTAGAACCTATTACAACTGAGTAGTGAGTTCGATCCTCACTGGGTTCCCCATACCTTCGGCCTTTTGGGCATCTCAATGTGGTGTAATGGTTAGCAAGCTTGTCTCGCTAGAACCTATTACAACTGAGTAGTGAGTTCGATACTTACTGGGTACCCCAAACTTTCGGCCTTGTGCAATATCTAAGTGGCGTTTATAAAATCAACACATTGTATAAAAGCTTAATTACTAACGATCAATTTGGCAGAATAAAGCTTCTTAAGTTGATATTTGGTGTTGTCTATCCATAACACATGTTTCATTCGTATTTACATTGTCATTGTAAAACTAGTGATTCAACCCACTTTGCACAAACCGACAATGTTAAGTCCTCCATAATATGCTTGCCAACACCTGTCTAGACAAAATTAAAGGTTAAATTATACACGAGACATATAACAATTTCTTGGCAAAATATCAAGAGTAGATATTGTTATTTTTTTTTTTTGCCCAGTCACATTATCCTATTTTCATTAATCTACAAAAACTATTAATTCTTTTGCCTAAACAGCTTTTTTCTTGTTTTTTTTTTTGTGTGTGTGTAGTTGTTTACATTAAATTATTTCTGAATTATACGTATTTTTATTTCTCTTTTCATGTCTTTCCATGTGGCTTTAGGAAGAGACCCCGGCAGAAGCCGCTCCAGCTGAAGCTAAAGATGCCGAAGCTAAAGATGCTGAAACAGAAAAGCCATCGGAAGATACAAAAGAGGATACTACGATAGAAGATCCGAAAAAAGAGGAAGCAAAACAAGATGCTCCAAGTGATGCCCCCGTCCAGGAAGAGGTTCAAGCCAAAGTGGAAAATCCTGTAGAATCCAAGGCTGAACCAGAGCCAAAACAAGAACAGGCA
>JBBBDQ010000906.1:0-27500 GCA_037127315.1 Ascarosepion bandense | reverse complement strand
GTACTTAATAAGACAATTTTTTGTATATCTTTTAAGCTGATGTTTCCAGGGATTCTTTCAATGTGTTGTTTTGTTCCATTTTTTATCATTCCAAGTGCACCTACTATCACTGGCACAACGCTTGTTTTCAATTTCCACATTTTTTCTATTTCAATTTCCAGGTCTTTATATTTTGACAGTTTTTCAAATTCCTTGATTGCTATGTTACAATCCGCTGGACAAGCCATATCAATTAATAGACAAGTTTTCTCCTTCTGGTTTTTAACAATAATGTCTGGCCTGTTTGCTTCAATTTTTCTGTCTGTGTAGATAGTGTAATCCCATAGAATGGTTACATCGTCTATTTCTGTAACCGGTGCTGGGTCATGTTCATACCAGTGTTTGTTTACAGATTTTCCATAATGTTTGCACATTGCCCAATGTAAATATTGCCCAACTCTATCATGGCGATTTTTATATTCATTTGGGGCAAGCACAGAACAGCCTGAGATTAGGTGGTCTATTGTTTCTTGGTGTTTATCACAAAACCTGCATTTTGGATCCATATTATTATGCATAATATTTGCCTGAAAGTTTCTCGTGAAAAGACTTGGTCTTGTGCTGCAAGAATAAAGCCTTCAGTTTCAGACTTTAATCCAGATGCACGTAACGATCGAT
Organism: Ascarosepion bandense; assembly: GCA_037127315.1. Taxonomy (NCBI): domain Eukaryota; kingdom Metazoa; phylum Mollusca; class Cephalopoda; order Sepiida; family Sepiidae; genus Ascarosepion; species Ascarosepion bandense. The sequence goes on along the minus strand of JBBBDQ010000906.1, from coordinate 26,843 downwards.
GAGTATTAACTTTGTCAACATTGGATTTATTGGCACGTTCTAGATATTGGCCATAAAGAGGTTTGTCTTGCCAGCGCTGTTTCATCTGTTCAAGAGCTTTATCTTTGGCTTTCATTTTCATATTTTTTGCCGCAATAGTTGGTTCTTGGCTTCTGTTTTGCTTTTCTACAGAATCTACTAACTGTAATTCTTGTTTGTATTTACTGCCTTCTTTTATTATTGAATATTTTTTCTTTCTTTCTTCATGTTGCCTTACTAATTGTATCATCCAATCCTTTGTTGTTTCTATGTATGTTAGTAAGCCAATAGTTGTTGTCTTGTATGACAATTCCAGCTGAATAAGACCTCTTCCACCTTCTTTACGGGGTATGTATAGACGGTCTACATCAGCCTTTGGATGATGCGTCTTATGCTTAGAAAGAAGCTTTCTTGTTTTAGAATCCATTCGCCTGATGTCGTTTAGAGTCCAGTTTAAGATGTTGAAGCTAGATTGGACAACTGGGATTGCAAGGCTATTAATGGCCATAACTCTGTTCTGAGAATTCAATTCAGTTTTTAATATCATTCGTAGCCTTCTATAGTACTCTTTACGCACTATTTCTTTCATTTTTTATGGTGAATGTTTTCACTCCCATTTACACCTAGGTATTTATAAGCTTCTTCTGGTTTCAATTCTTTTATTGTTACAGCAGGGTCTAAGCTAATTGAGGATGTTTCTTGTATTGATCCACGTAAAACTGTAGCTTTAGCACATTTATTCAAATTGAATGTCATTCCAATGTCTTCGCTGAAGCATTTTACAGTTTGCAGAAGACCTTCCAGCTCATTATCATTCTTAGCATATAACTTTAAGTCATCCATGTAAAATAGATGGCTTATTTTCTTTTGGCCTATTTTATAACCACATTCTGTCTTATTAAGTTGACTGGTTAGTGCTATTAATGATATGCAGAATAGTAAGGGAGACAAAGAATCACCTTGAAATATACCTCTTTTGATGTTTATTTCATCAGACTTATAGGTTCCATTTATATGATTGAGGTAAAGGGTTGTTTTCCATATAGACATGCACTGTTTGATGAAATTGATGATGACGGGCGATATTTTGTATATATTTAAAGCCTTTAAAATCCAGGGATGTGGCACACTATCGAATGCCTTTCGATAATCTATCCAGGCAGTACTAAGATTTTTCTTTGTACTGTAGCAGTTTTCCAGGATCATTTTGTTAATTAGCAATTGGTCTTTACATCCATAACAGCCACGTTTGCACCCTTTTTGTTCAAGCGGTATCATGTCATTTCTTTCTAAGAATAAATATGTCTGTTTTGTTAAAATAGATGTTAATAGTTTATATGTTGTCGGAAGACATGTAATTGGTCTGTAGTTTTTCGGGTTGTTTGTGTCACCATTCTTGGGTAGAAGAAATGTAATTCCTTTGGTCATCCATGCAGGAATTTTAGTGGGATCGTCAACCATTTCTTGAAGTTCTTTGGCTAGTTTTTTTATTATTATTATTATTATTATTATTATTATTTTACTTATGATTACACACATACACACACACAAACATGCTAAAAGCAAGGATTTTATGGATTCATAATTTAAATGTTGCCACTGGTTTTTCATTGGTGATACTACCTTTTTAGCTTTCTATTGACTTGCAAAACCCATTTTTCATCATTTATAACAATGCAATGAAAAAATAAATGCTTCACATTCTTGGTTATTGAGTGCTAGAGATGCTGGAATCTTGTATTCAATTTTCAGGTGAAAGCTCATGAGGAACATAAATTACCTGTTTTCAAGTTACCCCAATTAATCTCTGTATGGCACTATAAGCAACAGTCTGAAAGAAGATATAACAAGCTAATTCTGAACACAGATTTCTACTGTGTAACCATAGTTCTACTTTTTTAGTTGACTCATAATTCATACTGTCATATACCACTGTTGTGTTTGGCATATGCTGCTGCTACAGCTACTGCTGGAACAACAACTGCCTTGATAGATTAGCGATAACACCCAACACCTACACCGTGATTATTAGGCCACCCCAATTTAAAAAAAAAAATTATGTATTTCATACTATTTTTAGTATTTATTGCCAAGTGGATAATTCTAGATGAAAATAGAATGGTTCTTTGGACGAGTGGCAGCCAGGAAGCCCTTGCTTAGGCCAGCCAATAAGAAGAAGAGACTAGCATGGGAAAGAGAGCACAAAAACTGTACACCAGAACAGTGGTCAAAAGTATTGTGGACTGATGAGTCTAAGTTCAAACTGTTTTGTTTTTTTTTGTTTTGCAACTGATGAGCGGGGGGCTACATAACTGTAAAAAGATTAATTAGAAAAGAGTGAGGAGTACAAACTAGTTAGAAAGGAGCAATAGAAAGCTGAGAATGCAGGTGCGATGACAGATACATAGGTGGAGAGAAAGGGAAGGTTATACAGGGGTGGGGAGAGAGCTAGAGTTCAGTGGTTAGTAGATGAGTATTGACTTTGCATTTAAATTTCTGGAGGTTGTAACCGTCAGGAAAGCAAGAAAATGGGAGTGAGTTCCACAGGTGGGAAGTGCGAGAGAAGAAGCTGCAGGAGTAGAATTGTCGTCTGCATTTGGCTAACCTGACTGTGAATGGGTGGGACCCAGTTGCCAGTCTGGTTGCATAAGTAAACACCTGTTGAGGAGGCACCAGTGACTTAAGTTCATCCGAGCAGAAGCCATGAAAGTATTTATAGAAGAGACAAAGGGAGGCCACATTTCAACGGTGGGGAAGTGGCTGCAGTCGAGCCGCCAGATCAGTACCTATCACATTACAGACTCTCCTTTGGAGCCTGTCAAGAATACTGACGGGAATGGCAGGGGCGCCTGGCCATAAATGGTAGCAGTACTCCATGCACAGATGGATGGTTGACTTGTATATATGCAAGATGGATTCAGGCGGAAAAAACATCCTGGATCAACATAGTGACCCAGCCTTCTTAGCAGTAGATTTTGCTATGGATTCAATATAGTGGTTCCATTTGAGGTCTGAGGAGAGGGTAAGGCTTGGGAGTAAAAGGAGAGTGTACATGCAGAGAAGGGTTGGGCTGTGAATTAAAGATGTGTACAGTCATCGATTAAACATTGTGGTGGATCCTGCATGGTTTAGGGCTGTTTTGCAGGCATCAGTTCAGGTGAGTTGGTTGTTTACTTCAATATGAAGAAAGAACAGTACCATTCAATCTTACAGAGATATGCAATTCCATTTGGATTGCGTATTGTGGGTCAAAAATTCATCCTCCAGCAAGATAACAACCCAAAACATACTTTTAAATTGTGTCAAAATTATTTAAAATTAAAAGAAACTACTGGAGTGTTAAAAGTTATATGTTGGCTTTCTCAAGTGCCAGACCTCTCACCTATTGAAATTGCATGGGATGAGTTGGACAGAAGAAGTAAAAAGAAACAGCCTAGTAACATTCGAGATTTAGTTTGGTGTCTAAAGGATACCTGGAGTGAGTTGTCAGAGGGTTATTTTAAAAAGCTTGTGGCAAGAATGCTAAGTGTGTTGTTAGCCGTTGTGAAGGCAAAAGGAGGTTATTTTGATGAGACTACAATATTTATAAATTTATTTGATGCACATGTTATTGTGCAGTATTATTAACCAATTCTAACCATTCTATTTTCATTTATAATTATTCACTTGGCAATAAATACCAAAAAATAGTATAAAATACATCATTTTTTAAGGCACTGAGATGGCCTAATAATTACAGGTAATAGAGTAAATTCATCCTTCAAGTTTTAATATATAAAATATTCACTTATATTTTTGTTCTCTTCAGTGATTGTTGTTTGTAAAAGAGTTGTCAGACACATACATACATGGGAGTCAATTGCTGGGTTTCTTCTTCAACTCCTGACTGTCAACTCAACTGTCTTCTGATTTATATATTGACTGAATCTCATTTGAAAATATTATGTTTCAGGCACATTGTTTATAAAAAAAATTTCAAAGTTTAAATTATCTTATTTTTGCTACACTGATTATCACAACACAAAACACAGTTACATCCCTTCAATGCAATAATATTTATTTTACTATAGATACATTTCTGACACCACAACTGACCTAGGGAATTTTGCTTGTTATCCGGAATCAGCTTTCTTTAACATTACAAACAACATTTATTTTCAAAACAATATTTTCTTTTGCTAGCCAGCTTGAATATCTTTGATGTTACATATGTTACATATGTTACATATACATATGTTACACATGTTACACATGTTACATAAGTGTTACATACACCTGCTCAATGTAAATACACTTCCGGTTGAAATTATGCACAAGGTCAGATAACAATAGCAGTGAAATAATTAATTACTTTCTGAACACATTAAAATGTTAAAAAATAAAAATTAATTTTTCTGCTTTCCCCTTTTTATTTTCAGAGAAGAAGTATACCTTTTGAATCTTGATTTGGAAGTTGGGGAATATCTGTACAGATTTTTGGTTGATGATGTCTGGAAAATCAAGAAAAATGAGGTAAAGTTATTTCCTTATTTTAAAGTAAGGTTCACTCCATACAAGCCATTTAATATAGAAGGTTAAGTTAAGGGATGGTTTTTTATGGATAGAGAGGGAAGATAACATTTAACCAGGTTAAAATTGTAGTGATCAGAGAAACATCCTCTGCAGACTCTGTTTCACAGAGTAGATATACAAATACACACACACACACACACACACACACACATATATATATATAGGTAAGGAGGTAAATAAGTATATATGTTTGTATATGTGTGTATATGCGTGTATATACACATCAGTATATAAATATTAATCAGGTGTAAATGGAACAGTCTACGGCTATATCGTGTTGAATACACCAGTTCCTGTTCGATCACCAAATTTAAGCAACATCGAGCCTGGTCAATACTTAATGGGTGACCATTTGGGAATACCAGGTGCTGTAAACGTAGGGACCTAGAATGGTCCAGGTTTGGAGGTTGGGTGCAGGGCTAACAACCCTGCTCCGTAAAAAACAGTTTGTTACAGAAACAGCAACAAAAAGTTGCTGCCCTTGCACCATCTGGGGGTGATGGATAAATGATGATGATGATGAAATGGAACAGTGTTCAATAATGTATGACAGAGCAAAAATATATATTAATAAATACACATATTATCCTACATTTTATGCATGACTCAGAGCTTCATGCGTCTTTCAGCAATCATCAGGTGCTTATGATATGATAAGCACTCAATGATTACTGAAAGATGCATGAAACTCCGAGTCATGCATAAAACATGGGATAATATGTACCTTTATTAATATATATAAAATGTTATAAAAACCTAAACGCAAATTTACTGTGGATTATCTAGCAATCAAAGTACTTTCTAAACATTTTTGTCTCGATAAATTGTTTTCTCTTTCAATTAAACTACCATTTTTGAATCAAAATTGTGGTTAGTTTCTTTACAAGGCACAACTAATGCATTCAATGTGTTGTTATGTAAAAGATCTCTTTTGTGTTCATATTATTATTATTATTATTATTATTATTATTATTATCATTGCTACAAAATTATTATTATTATTATTGGTGTTTCTTTGATGTGAAAATTATTACAGGTAATAGAGTAAATTCATCCTTCAAGTTTTAGTTTATTATTTTGTCTTGAACATTTTTTTAATAATCAAGCAAGGCATTTTACTGCCACTGTTTTGCAGGGGTTTACATAGAAGAAAAGTTATGAGAAAGAATGACAGGTTATGGGGGTGTCAGGAAGTGGGTAAAAGAAGGATGATGAGAGTGGAGTGGACAGGGAAACGAGCATGAGAGAGAGGTTGCAGGTTAGTGAAATAGGAGATGGTTATTGACTTTACATTTAAATTCTTGAAGATTGTAGCTGTCAAGGATGCAAATAAATGGAAGGAAATTCCACAGAAAAAAAAAGCTGATGGAGTAGAATTTGCATGGTTGTTTTCGGTACACAATTTCAGCAGAAAGTTGCGTGTTTTATGGAAAAAAGCGCATTACTTCCCTAACCAGAAGTAAACAGGTGAATGTAAATGGGCCAGATTTCATGACCATATGCAGTCCGCCATTCTGCAGTCAATTACATGACTTCATGAGAGTTACGGGAGAGAAAACGTGCTAGATATACTTTGTTTTCTTAATGGACATTCAAAGCAAAAAAAGAAAATTTCTTCACTAACTAACTAACACTTGATTTTAGTTCGGCATATACACTTGCACAGAGATAATGCTATTTTGGAAAAGTTTGTAGGGGAAAAGCGATGGGAATTAAAACGAAATTTTACCTTGTTTTTTACCATTTTATTCATAATTTTTATTGTATGTTCGACTTTGTTTAGTTTAACTACAGGATCAGGTGAATTAATACCACAGGGATATATGAATAGAGCATCATCAATTTTTATGTTGATTGTTTAAGTGAAATATTTTGGTAAGGACTAGATTTGGGAAATTCTAAGAAAATACTTCACTTAGTGAATCCAAATTTTTGTTAAAGGTGAAACAGAAAATGTTTAGAAAGTGCTTTAAATACCAGATCATCCCGAGTAAACTTGCATCTAGGTTCTTATAAAATTTCCTCATTCTTGACAAATCTTTTAGTACCATATATATATATATATAATTGTGTATTTAGACAGAAATTACTTTTTATACATATTTCATTAAAAACAACTGACAAGTTACTGTGGTTAAGTTTTTTATTTAATTTTTCTTGTGTTCTTATATTTTCTTTTTCTTTTCTGAACCTAATGTAGAAATTGTCTGATTGTTCTGTATGACCAAGTGCTTTCAGCTATTCTTTTAGCCATTATCAAGGATGATTTTATTTTAATTTTAACTGAATGTATATATCTAGAGCTATAGGAATGTTATTTTCCAAAAACTGCCAGCACATTGTGGCCTTGTTCATAATTGATAATATTGAATGTTGGCTTTTTCCTTTTTTAATAATAATGCTTCCTTTATTTTTAGACTCTTTTTCATGTGAATTAGGCTATTATATTTGTATTGTCTATGAGTTTCAGATCAAGTTTGGTATTCCTATAACTCTAAGATACATACATTAAAAATATCCATTTAGCCTAGTTCATCAAAAGTAACATCTATATATAAAATTCTGTGACTTCCATTACTCTGCCTGTCCATCACACCCTCTAAAATAGGCATATATTGAAACCAAATTTTGAAACCAAATTTTGGGGAGGTCCTGGGTATGACAGTAAACGGCATCTGGTGACAAGGCCTCTAATGTGGAGGTTGTGAGAAGGATGAAACCACTTCTTAATTGCTGTTGTTCCCAGGTCCATCCTGGCCCAGAGTGGTAGTACATGTTAGGGTCCCAGCTATGGGTAAATAGTTAACACCCAAACTGGGGTCAAAACATTATGAAAGTATAAAAGTAGACTTTTATAGAAATATATACATAAAAATAGACTTTTATAGGAAAATATACATTTTTGAAGGAAAAAATTATTACCATTTTTGAAAGAAAAAAAATTATTACCTTAATGCGTTTTTGAAGGAAAAAAATTATTACCAACAATACAGATTTTAATACAAAACTAGAAGACATCTTCAGTTTTCTAAAAATAATTTTTTTTCCATCAAAATCTGATTAAATGAACCTTCTCACCATAATTAAACATAAAAAAATACCTTGAAACTCTACTTTTTTGGCATTAAATAACCCACAGAGGTTGATATGCCATTAAACAAAACTCAAACTGAAAGCCAAAATTTGGGGGAGAAGTTCAAACAAGTAAGGGGTACAAAGTACAGTCGGATTTAGCTTAGTACAATAAATTTTCATTTTTTTGGAAAAACTAAAAGTTTTATTATTTAACATACAAAATACTCACTCTATTTTAAAAACAATTTAATGATTTAAATAACAAAATCTTATTCAATAAAAATGCAATAATGTTTTTTGCATAACTTTTTTTTTTAAGTTTTTATATACAAGAATCAATTTGTCAGTTCGACCTGCATTTGTAGGAAAAATAAACAAATCTAAAGGAGAAAACACTTCAAAAAGTTTGAATTTGGCTCCAGAAAGAAATATTTACACTTGACCAGTTGTATGTTGCATGCTCATGAGTAAGAAATCTTAAGGATTTATTCTTTGCTGTTAAAAAGGGGAAAAAAAAGAAATTTAAAAAAAAAATATAGTTCACTGTGAAATCCTATAAAATTGAAATAAAGAAATTATTAAACTGCAAAGTAGGGTTTTTTATCAAATTATTTTCCAAACAAATCAGATATTCATTATTGTTTTATTGACTGGTTTGAAAACTGAATGAAATGTAGAGTTTGTAAATATCAACAAAAAAAAGTTAGTGATAACTATGAGAATTTTAGCACACATCAGGATGTTGTAAAACATCTAGTAAAAGAAAATGTACCCTTCAGCATGGACTAATTCTGCAGTCCTTTTTTCTGGGAAACCATACCTGGCTAAAAATGTGTTTACCAAGAAAAAGTCATTGCAGGTTTGGTTCCTTCCATGGGAAACAGTTTTATTAATAAAGTTTTTTGATGATCTAGGCTGATGGATGCTAATGCCACTATTTAAATATTAAAAAAAAAGGGAGAAAAAAAATGTACGCTCAAACATGTTTGCTCACTAAAAGAGCATTCTTAGTAAGATAAGACAGTTCCGAAAACTACCTTCACTGGAGTCATCAGCAAAACAAATACTAACATTTCTTTTTTTTATTTTTGTTTTTATTATTATTATTATTATTATTATTATTATTATTATTATTATTCAAGTCCATTTGAAACAGTAGAGTCCACTATTCCTCATTAGTGCTACATACCAATTCTAAATCCAGAGTTGTTTTTGTGCTAGACTGGTTGCCAACCATGGCTAGACAGTCCAAATTTGTAATGTTTCATTATCGTCAAGTGGGTGAGAATGAGAAATCAGAAAACCAAGTTCAAATTCCAGTTGAATTTGTTACATTCACTTGTGCACAAATACCCCTAGAAAAATATTAATCCATCTCTTTTTCTTCCAGTTATTGACTAAATAGCAGAACAGATTGGGTTCTATAGCCTTGGTTGGCAACCAGTTTACTGCAGAAAGAAATGGCAATCTACTGCAGAAAAATCTTCTGCAGAAAAATCTTCTGCTTAGTCAGTCATGGATTGAAAGAAACATGATTACCCAAGCATGTGTCACACATGGCACTTAACTGACTATTACCTCACCTGGAGAATAAACGGGTTTTCATAGGGTCAACATCCTTACCTGTAAAAAAGACAAGTTACAGAAGCATTGGTGACCCTCCTTGTCTATGCTCCTCTGGGTGTGATAGTGGGTTTAGGAATATCATTGAGGGCAGCCTGAATTTTCATGTACCTCAATGAACTTGATCTTGTATAAAAGTTTGCATTCTAACTTTTTTTTAATTGCAAGATGATGCATATTAAATTCGTTTTTATTTTTATCTTTTTCAGCCTATTAAAATGAATGACAATGGTGACGAATGCAACGTGTTGATAGTTCAAAAAGCCTGAATGTTGGATTCAGTGCCCTTTGTTTTGCCAATTGTTCGCTGTCAAGTTGTTTCCAATTTCATTACTTCCTCTATGGCTCCTATGAAAATTTCTGTGACAAAAAAAGATAAAGAAAGAAAGCAACTACCAGAGCTACAAGGACAATGTCTCAGCAACAAAGTCTCACAAACATTTATTTACTCGCTAACAACAATAAAAGACGACATGGAAGATGATAATAACGCTAATGAGTCTACTGATGTTTCATAATGTTTTGCGGATGTTATTGGTGAGGAATGATTCTTCATTTGGCACCAGGCTAAGAGAAAGATTCCAGATGTTTTATTTGAAGGAAGAAGAAGAAAAAAAAGAAGTGAAAAAGGACAAAAAATTATTTTAAAAAAATAATAAAGAGGTAACAATAGGTAAAATTAAAAACTAAAATCTTAAAAAAAGTTTTAATGGTATTTATCCTCTCCCCGACAAAATTTTCAGGTAATGTTCAAATTTGGAGCAAGAACAAAATGTAAGTGACATTGAAAAAAACAAAAAAAATATAAATAAATAGATAATAATAATAATAATAATAATAATAATATATGAAAGGCAGAAAATAAATGAAAAGTAACACAAGAAAAAATAAAAGGCAATAAAAAAAATGAAAACAATAAAAATGGACGAACGATGGCAGAACCAAAAAAGGAAAAAAAAGAACTTCACTATTTTCTCATTATTATTTTTCTTTTCTTTTCATTTCCACAGAAACTTTTTTTAAAATGAGTAAAATCAATAACATATTCAGGTTTTCTGATTATGAGAGAGGACAAAAAAATGGTAATAAAATTTTTTATAAAAATGGCAAAATATCAAGAACATGGATCACTTCTCTTATTTCTTCCAGATAACCCCTTCCAGATAACCAGCCCCACAACTCTCGACCCTTGGATTTATAAATATAAGTATAAGTTACGACCAGTCCCCGAAAAACAATTCTTTGTTGTCGACTTCAAATGGTGACTACGTGTGCAGTGACATTGAAACTACATGTGCAACTTGTCGGATTGTAGCAGACCTGCACTCTTGATTGGTTAAGTCAAGGAGAGAGGAAGGCAATCTGACCCACAAGTCATTCAACCCAACCCTCCACCTAATCAAACCATCATTGAATAGTTAAAAGTTAAGGTTATTTACTAAAAACAAAAAAGGTGAGAGAAAGCAGGAAATGTTAGATGTAAATACTAATGTTGGGAAGCATTTTAATATCATAAAAAACATTTGGACATACAATTTTTAGCTTATTTACACATAGCAAAATTTTCATAATTGCACATATATTTACATAGTTATGTATGCTTTACATATACTTACTGGAGCTAAAACCTCATGATAACACACACACAGATATATATATATATATATATACATAATCATCCATTTATATATATATATATATATATATATATATATATATATATATATTATATATGTGAGAACATAAATATTTTAAATCAATATATGTTATTCATAATTACATCTGTGAATATATACGTACATAAATATATGCTTTTATATATATATATATATATATATATATATATATATCTTTTGCTCTCTCTCTCTCTCTCTCTCTCTCTCTATATATATATATATATATATATATATATACATACATAAATCTTATATTTGTATTAACCATATATGTGTATATATAGAGCTGCATAAATTTATATATATATAGTGTATATATAAGCAATTGTGTTTCATTTTTTTACATGTTTTAAATCTATGTATTCATATATATATACAAATTTTCATTAATATATCTTGAAATGACAGATACATGTATAAAAACAAATAAACATACATATGTAATACATATATACACATATGTTTTTAGACATATATATAGATATATATATATATTCACATATATACATTATATATATATATATATATATATATATATATATATATATATACTTAACTATACCCATGTATATATAAACACTTTTATATACACATATAAACCATATTTATATGCCCATATATACATGCAGACTCACACACACGTACACACATGCATACACACACACATATATATAATTAATGTGGAGAAGATTGTCACTTAGCTGAGCAATGTTATTTCAGTCATTCTAACTTCGAAGTTTCCTTAAGGTATCATTGTGATGCCTTCACTCTTCAAGGTTTTTCTCTCATATATATATATATATATATATATATATATATATATAATTCAAAACCAAGTTGACAAATTAATTATTTGTCAAAAACAGTTGTTTTATATATATATATATATAAAGACTGAGATAAAGAGAGGCTGAAATAGCCTGAAGATTGCAAACAGCCTGTTCCAACTGGGTGTTGACCTCAGTGTTCACTCTAATATTTACATACACTATATCTCTGATATTCAGTACTTTTTCACATGAATATCACAAACCTTAAAATTATATTTGTCACACACACACACACACACACACACACACACACACACACACACACACACATTCTTAAATTGTAATGATGCTTAGAGCCAAAAGTACTGCTTTTTCCGTAGTTTACTGGTTGGACGGCATTTTAGGCAAGCAAGTTTTGGTCATAAAGTGCTCAATATCAAAATATAGATAGAGCGTAAATAGAATTAATGTGGAGATGTTTGTCACTTAGTTGAGCAGTGGCATTTCATGCTGACTTCAAAGTTCCATAAAGGCATTATTCTGATGTTTCCACTCTTCAGGAATTTGTTTTTCTGCAGAAAGTACCAAAACCCTTGCACACAAAAAAAAAAAACAAAAGCACAAAGAGTTAGTTAAAATGTTAAAGTCTTTGTGGTTTATATATATAGTCACCCGCAGACAGATCTGTTTTGCTGTATCACAGCTCATCAGTACGGTTAGACTCCAATTGCTTTTGACCCAGGATTGAAACCCGACCGAATTGGCATCAGTCAGCAATTCTACCTCTGGGCTATGGATGCTTGGTAGAAGGAGGCAGACATTTAGTGTATGATGTATCATACGCCAATGGCCAGAGTGCTCTAATTCATTACTGAATGAGCGATGCATTTTATATTATCTATATATAATTTATATATATATATATATAAATACAGACACATCCATATATATATATATATATATATATATATATATATACAGACACATCCATTAACAGTCTGTATTCATTTTCTGAAACTATTTTTAAGAAAATACAAAATTTGTTTTTTTGCCACCATTTCATTTTCTCAACATATTAACTGTTTCTCTCATCTTAGCAGAAAAAAAATTAAATACATCCATCCTTTTAAAAAGAAGCTATTATATCAGAATTAAATCTAGATAATTATTGATATGTGACATTGATTAAGTAATAAGTTGTTGATAATTCAATGGATTAAATAATGATTTTAAATTTCTCTTTATTTCATTTTCTCAATAAACAAATAAATGAATCTTTTAGGTTAATACAATTTGACTTGAATATTATATTGAGTCTTTCCTCCTTTTTATAGTTTTATATTTTCAAACCATTTTAAACAAAATTGTAAACAAATTTTAAACAAATTTTAACAACTTTTGACAAATTTTAAACAAATTTTAACAACTTTTGACAAATTTTAAACAAATTTTAACAACTTTTGACAAATTTTAAACAAATTTAAACAAATATTAAATAAATTAAAATAAATTTTAAACACGTTTTCCATCAATTTGATTATTATTTGAAGAGATCTTTGAATGACAAAATTCATTTATTTTTGTTTTTTGTTATTACCCTCAGCATTTCAATCTATTCTGCATCTTCCAGATTTTAAATTCTAATGAAAAAGTCAGAGTTACTTTTTTCTCTCCGATGTTGACCAGAAATGGGAGAAAAATAAAGTACTGATTGACTCAAATTTTTTATAATATATTTGTCAACCATACTCTTTTGTGAATTGTTCACCCAAAGAAGACTACAGAATAGATGAAAGGAGTTCATTAATCTGGAAAACTCTTGAAATGTTATTTATTCTCTTCACTAAATGCCAGAAATTATCTTTATAGTCACTTGATAATTAATACAGGCTTTTATCAGTCTTCCCATTAAATCCTGAAGGATATTTTTCTCACTTGCCAGAATAAGAAAAAGCTCTGTACAAATTTATGATGAGAAAATGTTCATTTTATTAAAGGATTTTCTGATCTTTACAACATTTTCTTAGTGATCCAAATAATTCAGCTAGACAAAAAAATGAATTCTACAAAGTCTCTTTCTTCTTTTTTTCTGTTTTTCTATTTAATTAAAAAACAAGCTGTTAACTTACATATTTATTTTGCTGAAAATGCTGCTCATATATATATATATATATATATATATATATATATATATATATATATATACACACACACACACACATATATATAAACACACACACACACACACACACACACACACACATATATATATATATATATATGTAAGCTTATTGCTATACTTGTTTCAAAAAACCCTCCGAGTACAAACGCGGAAGGCAAAAATGGTAATAAAAAAAGAATGAGCTAAGCACTTGAACATCAGTTAAAGTACGTAGCCCAAAGAAAAAAACCCCGAGACGAGTAACCTAAGCAAAAAAGCACTCAATACGCAAGTAGGGCAAACAAAGTAAATAGCTAACCAAAAGAGCCAATGAACCTACCAAGGTTTCACCTAACAGATCATCAGAGAAGGTTGATGATCCGTTAGGTGAAACCTTGGTAGGTTCGTTAGCTCTTTAGGTTAGCTATTTACTATATATATATATATGTGTGTGTGTGTGTGTGTGTGTGTGTGTGTGTGTGTGTGTTTATAATAAAAAACATAGTTTACTGCAACACCAGAGTTGTTGTGTTTTAGTACTTGCTTATTAGCACCTCATCAGGCAGTGAAATATTTTTTCTGAATTCTCTAAATATCGAGTAAAAAAGTAAATCACTACAAACAGTGACTCACTTAACCCATTAGTTTGTACTACTTTTAATATATATATATATATATATATATATATATATATATATGTGTATGTATGTGTATATATATATATATATATATATATATATATATATATATATATATATATATATATATATATATATATATATATATATATATATATATATATATATATATATATATATATATATATATATATATATATATATATATATATATATATATATATATATATATATATATATATATATATATATATATATATATATATATATATATGCCTTTTATGCAATGACAGAGAATGCTGTGGTTAAATTTTTATATAATTATATAATTTTTCATTTAATCATATAATTTATACTTTTCATGAGACAAAGTATATATAAATTGTCCAAATGTTTTATTTATCCAAGCATATTTGGTCACACTTTTTGGCATTATCACAAATGAATTTTATTTTACTTTTAACTGAATACATGGATTGTTTTATGTATGTATCGAGAGTTAAAAGAATAAAATATTCAGACAATTTTTATACAATTTATCTACTGAAAAGAAAAAATTAAAGATCACATTAAAAATTATATAAAAAATCTAACACAGCACTTTGTCTATCATTTTTGACAAAATTTGCATAAAAGAGAGATTGATGCCTAAATATACAATATATATATGTGTGTGTGTGTATGTGTGTGAAATTAAAAATGAAATAATAATTTTTAATATTATCATTATAGCATTTAATATTAACAGACTAGTGAACATATACACATTTTGTTTTTGTGAATTAAGATGGGCTACAGTCAAGTCGATACCTTTGGACTCACCTTGCCTATAGCTAATATCTGAGTACCACAGAATTATTTGTCAATTACCTGACCATAACCAGTTGGGTACATTCTTTTGGGATTGATATACTGTGCAGCTCTGTTCATGAGCAAGATTAGTGGGAGAGCATCATGACCAGATGTTAAGAGGGATGTTCTTTTGGAAGTTTTCAGGATGAGGCTGCCAAAGTGATGCAGGAGTCACATCTACTTACTTGTGAACACCCTCAATCAGAGACTGTCTGAGAAGAGTGAGTTACTAGCCCTGACTGTTTTCCCCCAAGGACTATGATATGTGCTGTTTTTATCAAAAACCAGTCACCATATTGCACACATTTGGCTGTGATGCATGTGCCTGATAGACCCTTATCAGACTGGATGGTATATTAGGCTTTGTATATTTGTATATAGCATCACTTGCTATCACTCAATGATGATAATAATAAACATTTGGCTGCAATGCATTGACCTGGTTTACTTTTATCAGAATGGGTGACATGATGGATATTTGGGCTCTTTAGGCATGCTGTTCTCTCACTCAATAAGGATAGTAATCCTAATCATTGTCATTCCTAACACTGGGTGTGGTCATAAGATCTTTTTACAATAGAAAACATGGTAAGTTCACTTCACATATCTGGATTGAAAGCACTGTATACCCCCATTCCAGAGAAGGATCAGTAGGAGAGCAATCTTGGGTTGATGCTCTGTGCATCTCCATATTGTTCCCATTTGGCTGTGATGCACATGTTTGGTATACCCTTATCAGACTGGCTGTTATGTTAGATATACTAGGCTTTGTACTTTTTTATCAAGTATCACTTTGTTGATATGCTGCTCTCCCAAATGATAGTAATGATAATAATAATAATTATGACATAAAAAATAAGTAAATCCTCTATCCTCAATAATAATAATAATAATAATAATAATAATAATTGTGACATAAAAAATTAATAATGCCCTTATCCTTGGTTACAAACCTGATTATCAGTTTTTAATATCTTGTATTGAAGTATGCACTGATTATGTCTGCAAATAGTTTTCAAGTTTACAACCCTCACCTCACCCAGCAAAGACCCTTGTTTTTTTTTTCTACACTGTTTTTTTTTTTCATGTCCTATCAACATGATCAATTGAAGAAAATAAGTTTCATGATGTAAGTAACCATTGAAAATGTTTAACTCTCTGAAAGAAAAAGAAGAAAAGAAGAAATAATTTTAAAATGAATAAATCTAATGGAGTAGTAACATATTTATTTTCCTACTGAAAAACAAATAAAAATAATTGTTTGGTTTTATTGTTGAACAAAACTTAACATTTAACTCCCACCTCTCATCCAACCAAAATAAATTGTCTTCTTTTTGACCAATCACAGATAATATTCACTGATCATGAAGTCACCAGTAGCCAATCAGTACTTCCAATACATTGTGATTTGAAATATCTTTATGTTGAGTCAATACCAGCATGATAATAAGAGCAGAAAAGAAACCATTAAAAGAAAATAATCATATTAAACCCTTTTACAATAATAATAACCTATATTCAAAATCTTGACTTTCAACACCAATAAGCCAGATGTTTACCTTTGCAGATTTGTGGGATCCAAAGCTGGAATTCTTCAGCTGGGAGCCAATCATCTTTCATATACAGCAAGTATTGTAGGCTTCTACTGAAATTATAATTTTGGGGGTTTTAACTATTTTTAAATTAATTTTTTTTTGTTTTAAAACAAAATCTCATCTTATTTCTCTATTTGTGCCTGATGTAAAATACAGAGCGACGTTGGAAGTGACCCAATATTTGGGAGACCATGGGATGTCTTTTGAATATTGAAAGCTATCACTGCAAAAAACTGTCTGTCCGTTAAAGCCTTTTCATTGAATGAAATGTTTCTCTGTGCACACACACACACACACACACACACACACACACACACACACACACACACACACACACACACACACAAAAAAAAAAAAAAAAAACATACACAAAAAAATGGTCTTGGTACTTTTGTCAATGTTTTGTAGAATCTATAAAAATAAAGTACATGATAAAACAAATAAAGATATCTGGATTTTAACTCCTGTAAAGTTCTAACCTTGTTTAATTATTGTAGCATTCAAATGGACTGAAAGAAGGATACCCAACATTGCCCAGGGAATGAAGTACTCTGTCTGATGACTACTTAAGAAAACAATAATTGAAAAAATTTTAATGGCAAAATCATGTTATAATTATGCTTATTCCTCTATTAGTTAATATTATTATTAATAATAATTTCATCCCAAGCAAGGCAATAAAGCCACTAGGATGCAAGGCAGTTACTAAGCATTACAGAATATTTAAAAAAATATTATTAAGGTGAGAGGACAATATAAGAACAAAAATTAAGATGAGAGAAGATAACGATTGACATTGCATTTAAATTTTTCAAGATCAAAGTTGACTGGGAAGCATTGAAGCCAGAGGAGAGTTTCACAGCCAGAAAGTTTTGTTCTTCTTCTATATGCTTTGCCCATTCAGGATGTTGGTGATCATGGATCTCCACAGTTTCCTCTCCTTTGTAGCTTTTCGTAAATTTTGTTATTTTATCTATCTATCCTAATCCCAGTTCTGACAACCATTTATGCAAGCTGCTTTTTCTTCTATGTGATGTGTTCTTTCAGGACACGGATAATCATAGCCCTCCACAATTTCCTGTCTATTGTAGCTCTTAGTAAATTTTCTGTTTTTGCTATATCTCCTCCCTTTTTTGCCCAATAATTAAACAAGCTTATTCGGTTGGTTATGTGCTGTTTTTCTCTTGCTTTCATTCTGACTTGGGAGTGTTAAAATTTCTAAGTCTTCTTTCCTCATTATGTACCCTAGAAATTTCAGCTATCTCTTTCTGATGTTAAGTATAAGGATACTTTTTGGTTCCATTTTCTCTAAGACTTTGTCATTGCTCACATTTTATTCTAAGCATTCTTCTGTAGAACAAAATTTCTGTTGCCTTAAGTCACTTTTTCATCTGTAATGAGATTTTTAGTCTTCATTGCCATAGAGAAGGACTGATGTTACATAACAGTTAAGCACTCTTTTATTTGCTTCTAACAAAATTTTCCCATTTCTTAATACTTTGCTTAGCAATTAAAGAGATCTTTGGATTTCACTTTCCATTCTTTGTTAAAATACTTCCTAGATGGCCGCTGCTAGGTGTTGACTTCAGTATCCACTTTTTCATAAAGAAAATAATCAAATGACTTGAGTTTTATCAGAAAAGTTTTAAGAAAAATATTTGTAACAAAAAAGAAAATTGAAATTGAACATCAGATTCAGAAAAACTGTTCAGCCACATTGAAGAATTCTTTTCATGTTGATCTAATAGAATTCATGTGTATATTTCCTAAAAGTGGAAATTAAATGTTTGTATGTTTGTATGTTTCCTGAAAATGGAAGTTAAATGTTTGTATGTTTGTTTATTTTATATAAGTAAAATTTTATATAAAATTTATCACTATTTCTGCGATGAGGTATTGTAATTATTTACATTGTTTGGGCTGTTGTCCTAATCTTTGTTACAATATTCACAATGTGGTACACTCTGACCTTCTTCAGCTGATCAGAATTTCTTGTCCTTTACCTCAAGAACACTTGTTCCAGTGGGTAAAGGTGCTGGTTGGATCCAGTGACTTGACCCAAAGAGTTGTGAGTTCAATACCTGGCTACAGCACAGGTGAACAAAAAAACTAAGAGAGTTGAGCTAAGAGATATGGAGGTATCATGACTCATAGAACAAGAACAATTTACCCCCAGTGATTGAAATAAAGGGTTCAGTTCAAAATTTCAATCATTTGAAGTGAGTTGGAGCATACAATGACGTAAATGTTATGTATATGATAACCAAGATGAGGACAACAGTCCAAACAATGTAAATATTAAAAGTGCAAAAGGAATCTGCCTTGAATGTCATCAGGAACCACAATTGTAAAACAAAGAGAGTGGTGGCACAAAATATGCCAAATTAATGAATGAATGGATATATTAAAAATACTGAAATATTGTTGCTTTTACTTGACTTAAAATAATGTTTTTATATCTGTTTGTTCTGCCGTGGTGCCACAATTTTCAGTTCATTCAAAGGACAAGATACTCAATTCTGGAAATACACAATCTTGTCTTTTGAACCACCAGAAGACTGTGAGACCTTAGAGTAACAAAGAGAGTATCCACATGAAAATTCAAGTTATGGGAAAGCAACAGTATTTTAGTATCATTTTTAATGTATTTCTCATATTGTCTCCATACATAAATATCTTTATTATATTTTACTCTTCTTATAGCATTCTTCTTATAGCATTCTTCTTATAGCATTCTTATTGTTTCACAGATTTGAGATCTGCTTAACCAATGAGAACAGACAACAACAAAAATTTAAAATAACAAACTTATTTTTTTCTCTACATTGTCATGAAGTTTTCATAACAGCAAAACATAATAGATTTATAAACTTCTCTATTTGTTGCTAATGCTATCATTCTATCAGATTACAATCCATATTTTATCTGTATTTGATCCCAATTCATATACATCATATATGTTTACCAAAATTGCACAAAAATGTATTGAAATACTAATGAGTAAATTTATGCAATAAAATCGCCATTGGTTTCAATCACGGCCACCAGACAACTTCTGAATATCTTGCAATTCTTCTGGAAGGTGTCCTTAATTAATTTGAATGCTGCCATAATCCTTGACTTCAGTTCAACTTTGGTGTTACAGTTTTGTTGACCTCTAACTCACCTACACCATGCACATAATAATCAAGAGGGTTGCTGTCTGTGGAATTAGGTGGCCAGATGTAAGGGTTGAGGTGATCACAAGAATTTTCTGGCAGCTATGACTGGGTTCTCTCGCTTGTAAAAGATAATACAGAGTCCTATGGCCAGACAGAGGGTATTCCAGTAGACACCCTCTTGACCGAGAGCAGGATTACCTCTTCAAGGCACTTGATGGAGGTTTTCATACTGAGTCTGATGCCCTGTGGGAAAATGAATGGAGACATAATCACACCATCACTAGTGATCACCCCAACCACCTTCGAAATCATTATTAGACACATCCAACGTATTTCCAAATTCTCTGTACTATCCACTAATTGACCCCCACACACTCTGAAAAGTTTGTATGGAAACTTCCAGCACAATTGCCAAGCAGTACAGCTGTTTCAAAATTTCTGATGAAGTGAATTGTGTTAGGGTGATCTTTTTCTCAAAGATGGTGCTTAACAGACCCTACTATACTGAGCAGTCAACAAAATCAAAAACAAACAACGCATATATTAAAATGGCATCCAGAAGGTATATATATATATATATATATATATATATATATTTGGATAATTTTTTATTAATTTGGATAATTTTTTATTAATTTGCTTCTAAGATTTCGGCTCACACGAGCCATCTTCAGAGAGGTTATTAAGACGGTAACACAATAACATCCACTATCACCGACGATTTTATTTTGTATTTTATTTTGCAACGGCAATAGTTACCAAAAATAAGAAACGCAGTTCGCAAATTTGCAATGCGGTTCTATGACGTCACACCGCGTGATAGCGCGAAATGACAACAGAACCATGTATTCAAATGCAATGTAATGTGTTATGGCCATGTTGGAGAAATTTTGTCTTTATTTTCAACTGAAATTAAAGCCAAAATACGACGTTTAGAACGGCTCATAATTAAACATAATAGACATTCATTTTCTCTTTTATTTAACATTATGTTTAGAAAATTATTTGCCGCCTCGATACACTAAATGTATATATATGATTTTGAAATTTTGAGCATTGTAAAAACAGCTAAGCCTTACAATGGTGGACAAATATGTAGATTGTGCCAGGAGGAGAACTTAGACATTATGACATACCCAAATAAAGACGAACTGTTAAATGAAAGAACAGAAATAATGACTAAATGCATCCACACTAAGAAATACCTCTTAGGTTCATACAACCATGGATGAAAACGTCATAATTCGTTTGAATCTAAACAATGCGCATTCATAAATTCCCTTCCACGTGAACGTTCAAATAAAACACCGTTACAAGAGCGTTCTTAAAAAGAAAAACGGTAAAAGGTAAAATCAGTTATTAAAAATCGCCTGAAGAAACCACTCATGGTAGAAACCTGGGTAGCGAAATAACTCGTTTATAAATGAAATATATATATATATATATATATATATATATATTCCTTACCCCCCTTTAAATGACAAAAGTTTACCAATATAAGGAAGCGAATTTTCCACCGCCCTTCAAAAAGTGTTTACTACCTGATGAGTCATTGTCCTTTCAATGTCAAAGAAAAATGTACACTTTGTAGTAGATTGTAATTTGAACATGTTCTAAAGTCTAAATTAAAATAAATATTCACAGCTCTATTTTTACATTGAGCACTGTTTTAAATTAATGCTTTGAACGTTGTTAATATTTTCTTCGTTCCTTATTCATTTGTATATATATATATTACGAAAATTAACGAAGATTAACGAAATTGTTTACAAACAACCGACAATTTGAAATTATTTGTTTGATATAGGCTTAATTTGACTTCGTTTAGACTGTTGGTCATTCGTGGTCGAGAGGTCTAAGACGCGTCTGATCAATTGGTGGCTTCCCCTATGTGGCAATACATTTCACATTTCACAATAGAAGAAATAGTTTCCAACAGCACCTTGGAGAAGTGGTGAAAGAATTTAAAACATCAGATAAAATATGTTTTCTCATATATATAAATAGCTAACAGATTGTTTCTTGTATTCAAATGTAAATCATTTTAACAACTAACATCTAACATTGCCTGATGACGAGATAGAAATCTCGAAAAATAGGAATTTCCGTGTTGCAATGTATCTTTAATTCATAATTATATATATATATATATATATATATATATATATATATATATATATATATATTAAAAAACAACACGATACTAACCCAACCAATCCTAAACATATCACTCTCTTATACCGTAGCCAGATGCACTCCAACTACCAACTAGATGAAAACATCTTAAAAAAAACTCATAAATACTAATATTTCTCCGACAGACTCTAACAAAAGAATTAAGTTTATTATATATTACACTAAATCCACTACATCTAATTCATTTGTCCGCAACGACTTTTCCCCCACCGTTAGTGATTTGCAAAAAACCAATGTAGTATATAAATTCATATGTCCATTTAGAGAATGTATCTCTAACAACCTCAATAATATCTACATTGGCCACACTACAAATTCGCTCTCACGGCGTCTGACGTTGCACTTAAATGAAAATTCAAATATATTCCGTCATTTAGAACAACACGGTTATCAACGCACACTTCTGAGAAAAACGCTTGTTGATAACACGTACATACTCAAACAAGAAAATAACAAACAGAAACTAAAAATCCTCGAAGCACTCTACATTAAACAATTTAAACCTGGTTTGAATACAATCAATTTCGATATTTCCAATAACGTACTCAAATGTCTGTAATCAGACCAGGGACCATAACACCACTATTTTGTCACTGTCTTCGGCCATCCGCCACGGTAGGGATGGACTTATATTTTCAATTCAATTCTCTTTATTGTTAATAACTTAAATATTCTATGTTTACTGTGTGTCAATATTTACTCTTTGATAATGGCTTATGTGAGCCGAAAGCTTAGACCCGATAAAAAATTCAACAAATGCTGTGATTTTTTGTTGTCTTTCAACGACATCACCATCAAGTATATCAGACGGTATGAACGGATCCTACACAAAATTAATAGACAAAACTTGTCTATATTATTCAATGAAACCTGCATTAATGAAAAAATGCTGCCAAAATACACACAATATATATATATATATATATATATATATATATATATATATATATATATATATATATCAATTTCTCTTACAAAGGTCGAAGGAGTTTTTTTATGGAAAACAACATTCAGCATTTGAGCCATCCACCGTGCTCTCCAGATCTAAACCGAATCAAGAATGTTTGGGGATGGATGTCAAAGGATGATTATAAACATGGATCGCAATTTGAAACTTCATGATGTATACTTATAATTTTAGAACTAGTCAGCGTGCTCATAGATTCAGGCGTGTAGACATGTACTTAGCTCATTTTCAGAATTAAATTTCAGATATATATTTTTTTTTAATCATATCACCCCAAGCAAGGCGATAACGCCACTGATGCGCAGGGGGCTACGTAAGGGTAAAAAGAATGGAAAAGAGAAAGCCGGAAACCACATCATAAACAGGGAACAAGGGATGCGCCTCTTCACCTGTTCAGTAGACGTGGGTGGAGTGTGAACCGGGCGATAGTTTAGTCTATCTACTTCAACTGGGAAAAAAAAAATAAAAGTGAAAAGATTGGAAAAGAGAAAACCGGAAACCGCATCCTAAACAGGAAACAAGGGATGAGCCTCTTCACCTGTTCAATAGCTGTGGGTGGAGTGTGATATTAAAATAGCTAAGGGTTAAATTTTAACAAAGTTCGAACAGGGCGGGATTACTGAACTTCAAAGACGTAGTCTTTTGCAATGAGCTATTGCAAATGAAATTAGCTGTTTGTAGCAGAACTGTCATTGCTAACTTCATTAAAAATCCGAATGTGTATGATTCTAAAAAATCAAGCCCCAATAACATCTTGCCATCTCTCGACACACGCATTAGACGAGAAGTTAAGAAAGGCTCAAGAAACTAACATCAAATCTGATAAAAGCATATAAAGATGCTAAAAACAGCTCTCAAAGAATTCGACTGCATTTAAATAAAAAAGGGTTTAAAAACGTGAAACGGGTGCACAGGTCTCACTTTTTTGCTTGCCATAAAACATCCCATTTACAGTTTACTTCCGATTATCAAACTTGGGATGTGGATAAATGGAAGAAAGTATTTTCAGACAGTTTTCAGCGTTAATGGCATGGAAAGATGTCCCAAAAGAAAATTTCCCAACACGATACAGTGAAAGTGGATCAATTATGGTCTGGGCTTTATTTTCTTACAATTAAGTTATAGGGGGTAAAAGGTTGTCAAACAGATAGTGGTTACATTGACATGTTAAGAAAAGTATTGTTAATTACTAGGCCCTCGACCATGTGAACAAAACTGAAGTTTTTAGCAGGACAATGCTGCAACTCACAACGCTCGAAGGTCGGAGATTTTTTTTCATGGAATACAACATTCAGCTTTTGAGCCATCCCCCAAATCTAAACCCAATCGAGAATTTTTCGGGGGATGGAAGACAAAGGTTATTTATAAACAAGGATCCCACTTTGAAACTCTGTATTCTATTTGTGCTGCAGTTTATGTATCCTGGGCGAGCATCCCAAATACCTTCATGCAGAAGTTAATAATAAGTCTGCCAAAGAGAGTTTTCAAAGAAATTCGAAAAATGAAGGATATACGGAATATTAAATTGTGACATATTTGTTCTGTAGCTTCGATTATATATATATATATATATATATATATATATATATATTATGTATGTTATATATATCATATATATATTATATATAAATATTTATATATATTATGTATATTATATATACATATATTATATATACATATATTATATATACATATATTATATATGCATATATATATATTATGTATATCACAGATATTATATATATTATATATATATAATATATATTTATATATAATATATATTCTATATATTTATATATAATATATATTTATATATAATATATATTTATATATAAATTATATGTATATTATATATATATATATATATATTATATTATATATATAATATATATTATATGTATTATATATAAAATATATATGTTACATATATTCTATGACTATTATATATATATATATATATATATATATATATATATATATATATGTATATATATGTTTGCTAGCAGTATAGCCCGGCGTTGCTCGGGTGTAATGAAAGCTTTAAAACTAATCCATGGTCCTGGAGCTCAGACTGGACGTTGGCCCGAAAGACTAAAAAGCAATAGTTGTTTCCAGTTAAAGCGAAACCGTAGACTGAAAGAAAAATGAATGGATGTAAGTCAAATTTTGATTTCCTGCTTTCGATATCAAATAAGTTTTTTTCGTCGTAAACTGAATTTTGAAGGCTAAATAAGTCCTCTGAGTAAGTGATATCATGGCTGAGACTAAGAACTACAATTATACCTACTTAGAACCAAACCCGAAGCAAAAACTAAAATAAAAGGGCTGAAAAAATAGAAGCAGAGAAACAGACACACATACAAACATCTTGCCTTTTATATATATATATTATCGTTTTTCTGCACTATTGTAAACTGCAACCTTGAAACTTCTGAATATCGTTTCTGATGTCTTTGTCTATGAGCGTATCGAATTTGATTAAAATCGGACAACTCGATCTATAACCCGATTTTTTCGATTATAGATTTTCAATATTTATCCGGGGTACCTCGACACAAAACCAAGCTAAGAACACTCGCAGACGCTTATAGTACAGCAGTGTAAATTTTCAAGAAAATCGGTTCAGCCGTTTCGGAGTCTATAGGTAACGGACCCACACACACAGAGACACACACAGTCAAAGTTCCATTTATAAATAAGTTTAGATATGCATATATATGTACATGTATGCATATATATATATATATATATATATATATATATATGTGTGTGTGTGTGTGTGTGTATGTATGTATGTATTTTTTGTATGTGTACGCCTGTGTATATGTATGTATATATAGTCTGTATATTTATATATATATATATGTATATATGTACGTATATATTTGTATATATATATATATATGTGTGTGTATGTATATATATGTATGTATATGTATATATGTATGTATATGCATATATATGTATATATGTATGTATATATGTTTGTATATGTATGTATATACATATATGTATATGTATAATATTTATTTAGAATTTATAACATAACTATGTTATAATATACTTGAATATGTATATGTATATATATGTATATATATATAGTGATGATCATCCACGTATACTGTCTTAATATGTATAGGAAAGAATATTAATAAAAAGTTTTGAATTTAAAAATGTACTTTTTTTTAACAGTATTTGTTTATTTTTATTATATTTTATATTTCAGACCGCCCTCGGTCCTTCATCAGAAACAACTGATTTTTAAATTTGAATTAGAAACGTATTTCACGATAGCGTTCGAATATTTTTTTGTTTACATCACGTGGTGTGTTTGTTCACAACATGCGGCATGTCCGTAGAGAAAGTCTGTTTGTTTTAGATAAAAAACATCTATCTATCTATCTATCTATCTATCTATCTATATAGATATGTGTGTGTGTGTGTGTGTGTGTGTGTGTGTGTGTGTGTGTGTGTGTGTGTGTGTGTGTGTGTGGTTAGAACGTTCGATTTCTGACCATGGTCGATTTGTCAGGAAGGTG
>JBBBDQ010000905.1:0-89916 GCA_037127315.1 Ascarosepion bandense | reverse complement strand
GTCCTTATCCGGTTACATGGCTTTACCTGCTACTTGCACCCTTGCATCAAACAAAATAGTTTCATCCAACTTAGAGAAACATCAGAAAGCAGTAATACCACTTCTTAAAGGAACAGCAAGTCAAAATAAAATTCAAGTTTTCCTGTTTGTGATGAAGTCAAGTGACTCCTTGTACACAGCTCTGTCTGAAGTGAGGCCCCTGAAACTGCCCATCTTTGAGGTTCAATTGTGAGCTAACGAGAAAAGAACCAAACACCATTTTTGGAGGAATTCAAGTTCAGACTATCAAGAATGTGTAGAAACAAAAAAAATTCAATTTCCCATAGTGCCACATGTTTTTTTGGGACGCGCGAGACCAATACCCAAACCTCGGCTTAAAAGTTCAATAACTCAAAAACAGTTCATTTTCAGAGGTTTTAGATATGATTTTTGGATTCCTCATGTGGAAAACCATTTTAGTGCAAATTTTCAAGACTGAACCTTGTCTAGAAATGGATTTATGCCCAAAAATGTAAATTCAAAATGGCGGAAATTTGCAACAAAACACGATTTTCATAAAATACTAAAAGTGCGATATTTCCGGAACCGCTTAGAGTTAGACGCTCAAATTTTCAGGATTTTCTAGTTTCTATGATACCAACATATGGTGAAAATTTGAAAAAAATCTGAGACGTAAGGGTGTCGAGGTCTGGATGATTTGACATGGAATGACCCTTCAGCATCTTTATAGTCATTAATTTTCAGTGGATGGCAATTTCCTATTTATTCCTAAATGAACCAGTACAGTCAGGCAACAATGCTATAACAATGCAGCTTCAAAGCTGCAACTATAAATTTTTATTTTCAAATGAATGTTTTTTTAAGTTTTCAGAACAAATAATTATACAACTACCTACTTGCTTAGTCTCTTTATACGAGACACTTTATACACATGACAAGCCAATATTTTAAACAAAAGAACATTCCAAAACACTTGTTGCAGGTTCTAAAAGGATTCCAAGAATGTTTCTCAAATATCAAATGCTTTCTCTATTCTTCTCAAATTGTAATAAATCTTTTAAATTAGAAACACTAAAATCAACTTCCTATAAATATGTACTGCTCTGAAAACCTGTTACTAGTAGAAATCGGTCAACATATATTTCACTCTTCGCAGAAGTCTTTGATGTTCATCCAGTTTTAGATCCCTAGTCTTTTTTTTTAATGCTATATATATATTCTTAACTACTTAATGACATATTTATTGCAAATAAATAAATAAATAAATAAAATAAAATAAAATAAGGCACTGTTAAAGAGCAAATGCGCAGCAAGAGCTTTTGTAACTGATAGTAAAGAGAATGAACTGAGCCAATGCTGCCTTGCTATTGTCTCTCTTTCTCCATGAGCATGACAGAAGGGGAAAAAATAATCTTTTTATATAATTAAATGTTTTTTATTTAAAATTAAATTAATTTACATACTTTGCATAATTACATTATGCTCTACAATATATGTTGTATTGAGCACTTTTTAAAAACAAAATTAAATGCTGGAGAACTCAGAATTCTAAAGCTATTGGTTCTTTTCACCAAGAAATTATATATATATATATATATATATATATATATATATATATATATATAACAAAGACCATTGCATATTTTTATAATAGGAGGATTGCCATGACTTTTTGGGAAAGATAGTGAACTGATTTATCCTTGACTTCTTTGCAGATTCCTTTCTTTATTATCAGTGAATTGCCATATGTTGGGAAGGACAGTAAAGTGGTTTCCTGTTGTCATCCCTACAGATTTCTTTATTATCTATGAATTGCCATGCCTTCAATCAAGACTCATATTTCTAATGGGAGGCTTACTCTTGTCCTTGCTCTTTTCTGTTTTAAATATCCAAATACAAAAAAAGTATTTCACCAACAAGAATGAAACTTTATATTCCAAGCCTTGAGATTTTGTCTTTCATTTTAACAACAGTTATCACAACCAAATTCTTATCAAATCTTAACCCATTTAAGGTAGAAGAAACTGAGCCATTGGACAGCAATGACAGAAATTTCCATCCTATGACGATTAATAGGTTAATGTTACAGCCTTTTCCCCATGTTTACGCCATGCTGTATTATTAACCACCTAATAATAGATAGATGACATTTTCAAGTCCTCAAAGGAAATTATCTTTTACAATCAAATCTAACAATAGTCATTGACTATAGATTGGCAAATGTTATTGAATTGGCTTGAGCAACTTCCATAGTACATTGGTGTTATTTTTATATTAGCAATTTATTGTGGTTCTCATCATGAGATGATTGACTTTAGCCCTTTAGCATCCAACCCACCCAAACCTGCCTCATAACAATGTATATTCTGCCATAATATATATCATCATCATCACAAATAACACAAAGTCACTCAAATACTGAAACTTTGAGCATGTTGACTGTTAAAGGGTTTAATAACATGACAACCAAACACCAACTTGGAAGACCTGAACCTTCAATGACAAGTTTAAAGTGATGGAAAATTTAATTCCAATGATGACTGATTCCAATAGTTTTTATTTGATAGATTTGTTTTTATTTTTTTAAGCAGCTTATGAACCTTCTGTGAGTTATTCAAAGCCGAAACATTTTGTATAGTAAGAATAAATCTTTTGTGAGTGAATATTTGCATTAACAATTTCTTTTTTTAGAGGTAAAGGATATTTCAAAATTTTACTTTTTGCTAGTTCGATTGGTACTATTTATCAAAGATACAAGTCCTACTATTGAGCCAATAACTGGGAGAAGAGAGGTTTCATACCTGCAAATATTTTTAGGAAATCTAAGTGAATGTAACTAATTGAACTGGAATTCAAACTCAGTCTTCCAATTTCTTATTCCAATTCACCATGCATTACACCAACTGCACATCCTCATTAAGCCAAGTATTGTTGAAGTCTGAATTAAATGATCAAATTGGTTCCATTTTATCAAGAGTAAAATGGACACCCAGGAATTCATTCAATAGCAGGCCAGCAAATGGACTGGCCCACTCTTATAGTGAACTGGCCTTTGCACTATTAAATAGTGTCTTAATCTCTTGTGATGAGTTCAGTCTATCTCTTGTCACTGGATACTGTAGCACTTATTCATCAGTTTTCAGGGAAACAACCATATATTTGTGTGTAAATATAGCCAAAGCATAATCCTAACAAAAATGTAAGTTATAGAAAGGTATTAACTTCAATAACTAGTGCAAATCTAACCTAAAAGTAGTAAAATTAAAAAAAAAAAAAATTCAGTTTAAAAATAGTGAAAAATAAGCGGCTGTAATGCAAAAGACTTCCTGAATGTCAAAAATATTCCACAACCAATGGCAAGGTTATGGTTACGTTTCTATAAAACACTCCCAACAGAGATGAATACCAACATTATTAAAAAAGGTAAAGGATTGGGAGGGAGGGTGACTCAATAGTTTCCCCAACAAAACAAGTCCTCCACCAGTCTTTTCTTTTTCTTAGAAATAAACAATAAATCACTAACCACAAAAGGTTATTGAAATTTTTGTAGATTATTATTTTGAAATAAACCTGTTTTTATTTTTTTTTATTATAATAGAGAGTATATATATATATATATATATATATATATATATATATACATACACCCACAACCTTTTATTTGGAGCATGTTGGAATAATGGCTAGCGGCTCTGACTGAGGAATCAGAGCAGAGTTCAAATTCTAGTCAAATTCATTACATTCACTTACATACCTTGAGAAAGGTATGAATCCATCTCTCCTTACTCCTAGCTGTGAGTAAATAGCAGGACAGACTGAGTTCTATAGCATTGGTTGGCAACCAGTCTACTGCAGTAAGAACAGGCAACCTACTGCGGAATATGCGTTGTGGTGCAATGGATATTTTTTTTATAATCGTGTGGCCCCAAGCAAGGCATTTTACTGGCACTGTTGTGCAGGGCGTTACATAGGAGGAATGTTATGAAGAGTGAGATGTTGCAGAGGGTGTCAGGAAGAGAGTAGTAGAAGGAAGAGAATACTGATGAGAGTGGGGTGGACAGAGAAAAAAGCATGAGAAAGGATGTAAGTTAGTGAAACAGGAGATGACTATTGACTTTACATTTGAATTCTTGAAGGTTGTAGCTGTCAGGAAAGCACGTAAGTGGAAGAGAATTCCACAGGTGGGAAATGCGAGAAAAGAAGCTGATGGAGCAGAATTTGCATTTACAATTTATCGATTTCACAGCAAAAGGGTGGGATCTAGATGCTAATCTTGTGGCTCGAGGAAATTCATATATAGTGGGTACCAGTGAGCTAACTTCAAAGCAGAAGCCGTGAAAGTATTTGTAGAAGAGACACAGGGAAGCCACACTGCATCAGTGAGAAAGCGACTGTATCCTAGCTGCCAAGTCGGGATCGATCATATTACAGATTCTCCATTGAATTTGGTCAAGGACACCTAGGTGGATAGCAGGAGCACCCGACCAGATATGGCAGCAATATTTAATGCACGGGTGGATGGTATATTTGTATATGTGCAGGAGTGTTTCAGATAAGAAAAATTTCCTGGTCTTACACAGAGAACTGACCTTCTTAGCAGCAGATTTAGCTATGGATTCTATATAGTTATTCCACTTGAGGTCTGATGTGAGAGTTACTCCCAGGAAGTGCAGGGAGACTAGCCTGATCCATGCTAATGGGCGGGAGGAACGATTGTCTGTGATGGTTAATAGATAGCAGCTTTGTTTTGGAAGCATCAAAATTTATGAGCCATTTCTTACCCCAGTCCACCACAGATTGGAAGTCCTTTTCACGCTTGGTAGCGAGGTTTGCTTTGTCAGCCTCAGCAGATTTTTGATCGAGACGAGAGTAAACCATAGTGTTGTCAACGTATATGCCTACTTCAGATTTTATTACGTCAGGGAGATCGATAATATAGATAAAGAAAAGCGTAGGACCTAGAATAGAGCCTTGAGGGACACCTGCTTTCATGTGATAGTATTGGGAGGCTTGTCCACTCAATACTACCTTCATTGTACAATTTGAAAGGAATGACTGGATTAGGTCAAACAATTGTCCAGTTATACCATACCCCACAGCTTGCATAGAAGGACAGCATGTCAAACGCTTTGGAGATATCAAAGGCAATTTTCAATTATCAAGGGCTTTGCTGTTTTTGTTGAGGGCCTGGTGCATATACTCAGTGATGGAATGACAAATCAAAAAGCAAAGTGCAAATTCCAGTTGAATTCCTTGCATTCACTTATGCACAAATACCCTTGGGAAAGGTATTAATTCGTCTCTTTCCTACTGCAGAAAGCAAAGGCAAACTAATGCAGGATAATCTTCTGCCTAGTTAGTCATGTCTCTTTTGTGTATCATGTATGGCATTTAAATAACTGCAGAAAAATCTCTGCACTGCATGTGGCTGGGGGCCACTTGTAGAGTTAAAAATGTTCCATGAAACAACAACAACTAGGGAAGAAGCTGGCTCAAGATGCCCAAGGTGAATACTACCATAGATAGACAGATTTTGGAGAATATTTTGCATTTAATATAAAAATTTTTTTTTCTTTTTACTCAAAAATATAAAAGAAAACAACTGGATTAAAATGAACTTGTGCAGTGAAATTATACACTGTATACAACAATTTCTAAAGAATTAATGAATTTATTTTCTGATAATCCAACTTTTTTATTCCTTCAAACATTATTATAGTGGGTACTTCATGCTTGAAATAGATGCCCCATTTTTCTTTTTACTTTAAACAGTGTGTATTGCTTCTATTGGTCTACATAATCCAGGAACCTTAAATAAAGAAAATGTGTGCTTCGGTAGGGATTGAACCTGCATCTCTCTTAATAGGGAGAAACCAACATTTGATGAAAAAATAGAAATGCTTTTCTATTTCATAACAACCATAATTTATAGTTTCAGTTATCCACCAAAAGACAAGCTTATGATCCAAATATTTTTTTTTTACTTGTCCCCTGTATTTTTCATGCCTTAAGAACAAGAGATCCCTTTTTAGGGGACAGAAAGAAAGTTTAAATGAGATTTTTCTACAGTATCTGTCTAGTTCTTGCTTTATGCCTAGACAGAGAAAACAAAAGTGACAATATTCAACTGGATACCTGAATGTGGCTAATTCAGTGAATCTAACAATGTTATTTTAACCTGGGTTTTGGCAGGTAATCCTGCTGGTGAGTCATCTATCACAATACAAACTGAAATAGTCAAGGAGCTAAAATGAGGTATGAGTGGGGATAGAGGGAAGCAAATAATTAAAAGATTCAAGTTAAGCAGCTTAAATTTGTGAATTATGTTTGAAGGCAGGGCAAATTAGAAACAAAGCTCTTAGGATGACCCAGGAGACTGGGAGGGCTAAACCCTCCACTTCAAAGAGGTTATCAGACTAATAGAAAATTTGCAATTATAACAAGGAAAGTTGGAAATAAAAAAAACAATTAGCTAACTGGTTAGAAAAAATGAAAAATAAATTTATTAGCTCCTAAAAGTGTGTGTGTGTGTGTGTGTGTGTAGGGAGACAAGCGTCATGAAAAGTAAATGTTTGGGAGAAGGGAGTAGGCACAGTCATGGAAAGCAAGTGCAATTAGGAAGGAGGGCCAGGTACCTTCACATAATACTAATGTGTTTAGGTAATGGGGAGCAGATGCTACCACATAAAATGAGTGTGTTTAGGAAATGGAAGAGCACACACCATCACAAAGTGAATGCGTTCAGGAAGTGGGGGGAGCACACATCATCACAAGGTGAATGTGTTCAGGAAGTGGGGGGAGCACACATCATCACAAGGTGAATGTGTTCAGGAAGTGGGGGGAGCACACATCATCACAAGGTGAATGTGTTCAGGAAATGGGGGGGGAGCACACATCATCACAAGGTGAATGTGTTCAGGAAATGGGGGGGAGCACACATCATCACAAGGTGAATGTGTTCAGGAAGCAGGTGGCAATCGCTGACATACAAAGCAAGTGTGTTTCGGACAATGAAGGCAGATGCCTTCAAACACCACAATGAAAATTGCGTGTGGAATGAGGGGTGATATTCAAAGTGTACATGTTGAAGGGGAAGACAAGTACTATCAGGTGAAGAGTGTGTATGTGGGTGGGGGGAGGAGACATCAACATCATACATTTTTTTTTTTGTGGTGGGAAGACATACAAACAGCCAACAGACAAACATCACTTCATTTTACTTAAATCCACTTGGGCACTTGCCAGAATCATACTTGCTCAAAAACAATTGAAAGCAAATTAATTCTACCAATGGATGCTCCATGGCTATTGCCCCCATTTGGCTTAACCAAATAATTGTCATTAACAACTTTTTAAACCTTGCATCTCTTAACAAAAGATTAAATCTGTAGATGTTTTCGTTTTTTTTTCTTTTTTTGACTGGTTATCTTAAAACTTATTTCATTACTCAGTCATTCAAGTGACATATATGATAGACACTTAGGCAGTGGATATCTGCTTGGAACAATAAATTGGAGAGATGAGTTTGAATTTCAGTTGAATTCATTGTATTGCCTTATCCACAAATACTCTCAAGAAAAGTACTAAAAATTTTTTTTAGGGTATATTCCTTGACATGGAAAAATCGAACAAGAACACTTTATCCTCATAGATTAAATAAAGAGTTCTGTTTGAAATTCCATGAAGGTTACCTTGATTGACAAACACCTGAAGAAAGCCGAGAGTCCAACAGCCATAACATAAAATACATACATGTGCATCTATTTTACTGTAAGGAGTTGTAACTATAGCATGTGAGACTATTGGCTGCAAGCCAGAAACAGTTGAGAACAAGCTTATTTTGTTTTTGCATTGTATATTTAAATATTTAAGATGGCAGTGAATTTTTGATCAAGGGAAAACAAAACAGCTACACAAAAAAGAAGTGACTTTACAAGTAAGTTCCACAATCCAAAGCTAAAACCAAACAAGAAACTAACATGAGTTTTGTGAAGATAATTTCAGTTTTTTTTAGCACACTATCTTCCCCCTCAAAAAAAAAAAAAAAATTCAAATAACTTTTATCAAAGAAATAATAATAAAGTTATTTTAACTTTTAAACATTTAAAATATTTTATGTATGCCTGAATTTTCTGTTTATTACAAATAAGTTAGATTTTATTTTTCTAGAACACCATACTCCCCCTCCAAAAACTTTTTATCAAGGAAGTAAACAATTTTAACAAAATCTTAAACATTTAAAATATCTAATATATGCCTGAATTTTCTGTTTATTACAAATAAGTTATATTTTGTTGTATTGGAAAGGGGAAAAAAGTCATTTTTGGTCTTAACATACCTTATAGACAAATTGTCAATTGTTCTCTCCTGTCTCCTTAATTCTTATTCTTTTATTGTCCTCTCTCTCCTTAATAGTAATTTTTCTTATATTCTGTAACACTCAGTACTAGTGACTTTATTACCTTGGTTTTGATTTTAAAAATATATATGCTAAGAGTTTCTTCTCTTGCACTTTGCTTGTGAAACTATTCTGGCTTTTTGCTGCCCAACCAACTTTGATCTTCAAAAATTTAAAAGCAATATCAATTGTTATCCACTGTCTTCTCGAATCATGTTCTTTTATTGTGCTCTTTCCTTAACAGTAGAGTTTCTCATTCTCTAACACTTGATAACCTCTTGCAAACTAGTGGCAAAATTTGTTCTTCATTTATATATATATATATATATATATATATATATATATATATATATATTTCATTTGTAAATGAGTTATTACGCAACCTAGGTTTCTAACATGCAGTGTTATTTGCAATAACTGATTTTACCTTTTTTTTTTTTTTTTTAAGAACACTCACGTAATGGAGATTTTTTTTTCAAAATTAGAAGATATATATATATATATATATATATTTTTTTTTTTTAATCCAAAGTGGAAGAGTAGGAAGGTAAATTCCAAGAACCTGATCCTAATCAATATTAAAAATTTTTAACATTAAAAAGTGATGCATTTTGAATTTTGAAAATTTTCTCTAAATATATATATATATATATATATATATATATATATATATATATAAAATGGGGTATATTGAAGAAAGTCCAGCCTTATAGCATTGGGGATAAAGTTTGTAGGTTGTATCAGGAAAAGAAACTGGCTATTGTACCATACACAGGCCAGGAGAATTTATTGAATGAGATGTCTGAGGTAATGATGAGATGCAGACATGTAAAAGATTATGTCTTTAGCCTGTTCGAACCTGGTTGAGGGTAAATGTGTCTTTCTCCCATTCACATCTGATTACTCTCTCTCTCTTGCATGTCCCCTCCCCTTTGGTTGGAATTTCAGCAGCTGTTATATGTATAAAGAATAAGCACTAAGAAACACAGTTTACCCTTACAGTCTGATGAGACTGATATGGTTAAAACCTGGGTAGCAAGTAAGTGGTGAACATTTCATTCCTTTATATATATATATATGAAAGGGAAATGCCCTAAGAAAATCTTTAATGAAAAAAATAATTAAGTCATCTTTTGCAAAATCTTGTACAACAGGTCTCAAAATAAATGAGTCAATGACACTGAAAGCAATTAATTTGTTCATTGATTGTGGAGAAAAAAACAATCAATATATACTTAGAGAAATCTCAAAGCAAAACAATCAAATGAACACAAGTCTTTAATAAGAAAGATTTTCAGAAGTGTTTGGTAAACTTGCTTTAAGATGATGCTTATATATATATATGTGTGTGTGTGTGTGTGTGTGAGATTCATGAATGAAAAGAGACATGATCGCCCATGTATGGCACTTAACTGTGTTACTTCACCAGGAGTTTTTTTTTGTTTTTTTGTTAAAAAGACAAATTACAGAAACATTGATGGTTGTTGCAAAAAGGAAAAACAAAATTAAAAAATACCAAACATACACCCGACTCTGGCCAATTTGGGTCACTGCTACAATGGTCTATGTTCTACTGGAAGCAATGGTTTAGGATGCAAATATAAAATCATTTAAATATTTCTATTATACTGTTTTATCAGTATAATTAAAATAACATAAATATCAAAGAAGTACTCAGGGTCATTAAATGATGATCTGTTTGCAATTACAGTGTTTGGAGTGAATTTAGTAAAGAAATCATTATTTTGTTGAAAAATCTGTTAAATAAATGCTCTCCTACACCATTTTCCTGCAGACATTGGTGTACATATATAGTTATTCCTTAAAAATATGCACATACAAATTTATATCTTCATGCATGCAGTGAAAAAAAAAAAAAAAGTAAGAAAATAGAAATTAATTTATTGCCCTAGTGTTTAACAAGTCTGTCTATGTGGAGAAATGAAAACAAAATTATCAAGCAGTAGGAACATGGTACAAGTGTGTTTTAACACACACTTCCTGTTTTGTGGCATTTACCATTAGTACTAACTTTGGGATTTTCTAAATATGTCCTATACACCAAGTTCTTCTCCACAAGGTCAGTAGGCAGCAACAACAGGACATAAATAGGGAAAAGGAATGAAAATTAGGACAATTTATAAGAGTCTTATAAAGTAAGCAACAGGAAGGGCCATCTCATTTTCAAATAATTAGATCCCTCTTGCTTAATTTTCTGAAGACTACTACAACTACAAGTAGTAGTAGCAGTAATAGTAGTATAAGGGGTGTTGTAAAGTTCTCTTCACAAAGAAGAATTTAGAAATAAACATAAATGAAAAGTTATTATTTTGTCAGATTTTGAAAAGTGGATTAGATCAAACATTTTGGCACCACGCCCACCTCTTATAAGAGTTCAGCAAAATTCTTCCACTGCTTTCAAGGCTATTATCTGTTTTTCTTTTAGCAAGTTTTTTTCCTATCAATCTGTTGAGATTTCATTTTGATACAGGCAAGAAGAAAACAGAATTTGAAAGTATTTTAACAAATAAAATCAAAAGGTTTTATCTCAAATACAGGTTAAAAACAAATGTAGTCATTCATACAACCTCATGTTATCATAGGTAGGATTTATTAGACAAGATGCAACTTCACTTTCAAGACTTACATTAGTGCAAGTTTCACTTACTATTAGAAATAGTATAAAGCAAAAAGGCAATTACTAATTTGGGAAAAATCTTAAAGCATTAAACTATTACTACTATGGGTACCTACTTCGATATGTGCTGATAGCTACATGCATTTTTCTATCAAAGTTCTTTGTAAAAAAAATAAATAAATAAAATAAAATAAAATAAAATAAACAACAGAAATACCTTGTAAACAGGCCCTAGACCTTTTAAAATTAAAGATATACTTTTCTGCAATTATGGTAAAAATTTCATATTGTTGGAATGGCAATTTTTATTCTCCATCTAATTGCTTCTTCATTTTGTCATTTTGGCTGAAGAAGTTCTTTATAGGCAGGGAGTGGTGGGTGTAGTTTGTATAAGTGTAAGGAAATCTTTAACCTGCCCACAAAAACAAAAAAAAAAATAAAATAAAATAAAAATCTGTGACAAAAGGACAGATTTCCTTTGACACCACTATTATTTTAACTACTTTCACTCCTTGCAATGTTTGTTTTAAAAAGTGATGATTAAAATTGTGATAAAACCTAAACACATGAGGAAAGTGAATTTATACATTTGTTTTTTTTCTTGAGAATTTACAACAAAAACATTAAATACTTTATTAGATTGTTTATTTACAAGAAAAAAAAAATTAAATTCTAAAAACTAATGCAATTTAAATATTATTTACCAATTTAAAGAAATAAATGTGAAAAATTTTTTATTCATAAATTTACAAAATTACTAATGAAAAGTCTTCATCTAAAAATCTTAGAAAACAAATTTAATAAATGTTTATACATTTACTAAATTAGTTTTCTAAGTTTTTTTTTAGAAGACTCTTATTACTAATTTTGTTCCTGATGCTTTTTATGGTAAAACTTTTTGGTTAGTTTATATTTCATAACCATTTAACCCTTGCACAGCAGGAATCTGGGAATAAAATGAAAAATTCTTCGTAGAATAATGATGGTAATTTAGTATTCTTAACACATTGGTATAAGCAAAGCTGCATTCCAAAAGCTAAAGAAAGCTAATCCTTTATATTTATGGCATCCTCAAACCCAAGAGAGCTATTACCCCAAGCAATCAGTCAGTCAGTTAAGTGCCATACGTGATACACGCTTGGGCGATCATGTCTCAGAAGAGACATGACCGACTGGGCAGAAGATTATCCCGCAGTAGGTTGCCATTGCTTTCTGCAATAGACTGGTTGCCGACCAAGGCTATAGAACCCAATCTGTCCTGTTATTTAACCCATAACTGAAAGGAATAGATGGATTAATACCTTTCCCAAGGGTATTTGCACGTAAGTGAATACAATGGATTCAACTGGAATTCGAACTCAGTTCCCAGGTTTCTCGTACCGAGCCAATATCCACTGTACCACAATGCACATGGAGATTGAGCAATTTTTTTATATCTACCCACAATGTTGACCTCGTATCACATTCTGTAAGGATGTGGACACGCAGATAAATACTTGTATGTTAGCAATACAAGCTAGGTTATTTTGTACTACTAGGTAATATCTCATGAATTCTTGTCAATGATCTTAATCTCATTGCCTTTCTCAATACCAAAGCCTAAGTTGGGGGTATAGTGTCCAAGAAACAATTTTAAAAAGTCATAAAATAAGAAAAAAAAATTGCTCCTGAAAGCATTTTTTAAAGTGAATATTTCTTGAGTAACTTTAGATGGCAATTTTGCTAGATAATTATAAAAGAAGTGGCATAAAACTTCAAAAGGAGTAAGCAGCCAAGAGTTGTTACCTATTTAATCAAGGTTTCTGTGGCCAAAGTGATTAATGTGACACCCATGAATTACAAGGGTAAGAAAAAGGAGTTCTAGTCACAGTGGAAACTACATTTTTATGTTAGTTACCTAATCATTAGACAAGTGTTCTGGTAAAAGAGCAACAATAAAAATGAAGAACTTTAGCTACGGGTTAAATAGCATGATAGATCAAGCTCTCTAGCCTTGAGTGGTAACCAGTGTGATAGAAAGAAAACTGAATTCAAAAACAAAGAAGGCAATGGGAAACCATTCCACTATCTTTTCCAAGGTCATGGTTATTAAAATAAGAAAATTCTGTATAGAACCATTGAAAAAAAAAAAAAAAAAAAAAAAGGAGAAACTTCTGTATTGCTTAATCAGTAGTTGTTGTTCTTCAGAAGAAATTAAATTTTATAAAAAACACATGACTGAAACAAAAAAGAAAAATACAGTTTTATTGATTTAGAAGGAAAACAAAATGAAAACATCATTTAATTATGCAGAAACTGTTAAATGTCTTTTTGTTTTTCCCTTGACCATTCCAGCTTCCAAACAAGTGAATGTAGGTCAGTAGACAATGCATACAAGAAACAGTCTGGTTTATTTTTTTTACTTTTGGTAAATAAATTTTAAAATCTCAGACCTTAATTCAAATTACTAATTACAGCTTTTGTACCCAGCGATTAAGATCTTGGATCTTGAAAATAGCAAAGTAAATTACCGAAAGCACTTAGTCCAAAATTTATCAACACTTTCTGCAGTACATATCTACTGACCTATGTGTACATCTACAGAAGCAAGAATGGCTAATTAAAAAAAAAAAACCTTGTGTTAATGAAGGATTTCTGGCTAAGTATATAGGAGAGTGCCTTGGGGTGCAGTTGATATTGGCTTGAAACAAGAAATCAGAGAGCCGAGTTCGAATTCCAGTTGAATTCCTTGCATTCACTTACATGCAAATACCCTTGGGAAAGGTATTAATCCATCTCTTCCCTACAGTTATGAGTTAAATAACAGGACAGATTTGGTTTTATAGCCTTGGATGGCAACCAGTCTACTGTAGAAAGTAATGGCAACTTACTGCGGGATAATCTTCTGCCCAGTCAGTCATGTCTCTTTCAAGACATGATCACCCAAACATGTATCACGAATGGCAATTAACTGACTGATATAGGAGAGAGAAATACTGAAAAATTATTGGCTCAACCATCAAGTTCTTGAAAAACAAAACTAAAAAGATTTTGATGTTTGGTCATTCAAATTTGGTAAGTGGATAAGAAAACTTTTCAGGACTTTGTGTGTATTAATTAAAGAAAATAGATTCTATATAATCATTCTTAGCCATAGTCCTGACAAGTGAGAAATCACAAAACTCAGTTGATCTCTGTTAAGTATTATAAATTGTATTCTTTCTAATTCAGTTATTTCCAAACAGTTATGTAAAAGTTTTTTGTTGGTCAGATTAACTTCTGATACGCTACATTTAAAAGAATATAAAAAATAGATATTAAAAATAAAAATTAGTAAATGCCATAACATTTCATATATTATTGAGTTACCCCTGCCATTATTTTCATTGTTATTAACTTGTAAAATTTTTTTTAGAAGAAAGTTTTATATTATTGTAATTTTTATTTTTCATAAAACATCTTCAAACATAAGCCTACAAAGATAAACTAACTAAAATTCTATAAAATATTGGATAATTGCAGAAAACTGTGTTAAATTTTTAATTTTAACATAGCTAAAAATTAAAGAAAGCCAATTTGTATAAATAAGATTTATACCAAATTCGTCTTTCATACTTGTCAACTTTTGGCCGACTACTGTAAATCATCGACTCAGAACGACAAATCAGGGAGCCGAGTTTGAATTCCAGTAGAAATTCTTGCATTTATTTGTGCACAAATAACCTTGGAAAAAGTATTAATCAGTCTCTTCCCTCCAGTTATGGGTTAAAAATAGGACAGATTGGGTTTTATAGCCTTGGTTGGCAACCAGTCTACTTCAGAAATCAGTGGCAACCTACTGCGGGATAATCTTCTGCCCAGTCAGTCATGTCTCTTTTGAGACATGATCACCCAAGCGTATATCACATATGGTACTTGACTGACCGACTGTAAATCATATCATTAGTGCCTCAAGATAAGGCAATGACAGAAGTGATAACATGGATACCGTAATTGATAAATGTTTTTTTTTTAACATTTCAGGTAGTAAGCAAGTAATTCTTATTTCAAGTCAACTTAAAGTAAGTTTAAATTAGATAATTTGAATAAAATAATGTGTCAGCAAGGTGCATTTTATTTTTGTAAGATTTTCTAAAACCGATAATTGGCTTCTGTTTACAATCAATGAAACCTGGCAGAAAATTTGAAATTTTAAAAACTTTTTTTTAAAACTTAAAAATTTTTGATTCCAATCAATATCATTTTGATTTAAAATATACCAGGGTATTTTGCTTACTGGAATTACTAAATTTAATCCCTTGGCTTTCAATTAATGTTAATTTTAAAGCTTGAAGATAAATTATTTATTTTTAGAATTTCAACTTAAATTTAGGTATCGAAAAAGACTAGAGGTACCTATATTTATAAACCTAGTTGTGAATATGCCTCGGTGTTGTTTTGCATTTCTTTCTAATTCTGCTTTGCCTTTTTCATTATAATTAACTGTATAGTAACTTTATTGCTATCCTGTATATGGGAGAGAAAGATTCTTCATAGTTGAAGCACCTTACATATATTCTATATAGACTCAAGCCACTAAACTATAGCAGATATAGTAAGGTTACTTTTGACACGAGCATGAGGAATCAAGTGAGGATCTACTTGGTAGTATTGGTTTGCAAAACCAGTTTGTTAATCATTATACTGAAATGGGTTGTCTTATGTGTACATGTAATTGTTCAATCATTGAAACACTTAAAAAAAAAAAAATGTTTAATATTAAATTTTATCTAAATGCAAGTAAAGATAATTGCACTATCTAATCAGATAAATTTTCAAGCCTATTTAACACATCACTCAATAAGTCCTGGACCTGACATATAGATGGTGAATCCTTATTTTTATAAAGTACTATCCTTCAAATGGCACGTGACAAAATTTGGGCCCATTCAGATTACAAATTACAGTTAAAGTGAAGCTAATGTTGCAAATTTTCAAAACAATGAAAAAATCTGAACTTCATGTGTTGATAAACCATTGCTTTATAATGGTAAAAATACTGTTCAAGCAAAGCAATGGCTTGATAAGTGTTATTTAGATTCGGCTTCATTGAAAACAATGGTTAAAAGGTGATATGTTGACTTTAAACACGGTTGTACAGACAAAAATGATGCTAAACACACAGGTTTCCCAAAATCAGCAGTTTTCCCGGAATACACCAAAAAATCCACAAACTCGTTTTGGCCAATCATAAAATGAAGTTGTGTGAGAAAGCAGAGGAGTTGAACATATCAGAAAGCAGTGTATTCACCATTTTGCATTAATATTTGTCAATGAGAACGCTGTGTTTAAGGTGGGTGCTATGTTTGCTCACAGTTGATCAAAATTAACAACGCATTGACAATTGAGAACATCATTTGCAAGTGTTTCAATGCAACAAGGAAGAGTTTTTTCATAAATATGTGACAATTGACAAAGCATGGATCCACCATTTCACTCCAGAGTCAAATCAGCAGTCAGTTGAGTGGACAGCAGCAAGTGAAAGCTGTCCTAAGCAACCAAAGACGCAAACATTACCAAGTAAGATTTTGGTCTCCATATTTTAGGATGCGCAAGGTATTTTCTTCATCGATTAGCTTGAGAAAGGAAGAACTATCAATAGCGAATATTATATAGCATCATTGGTGCATTTGAAGGAATAAATCACCAAAAAACAGCCACAAATGATGAAGAAGAAAAAGTGATTTTTGACCAAGACGACGCACTGTGTCACAAATTGATTGCATTGATGGTAAAACTACATGAATTGCACTCTGAATTGCTTTCACATCGACCCTATTCTCCAAATATGGCCCTCCAGCGATGACTGGCTGTTTGCAGACCTCAAAAGAATGATCTAGGGAAAGAGATTTGGCTCCAGTGAAGAAGTGATATTGGAAACTGAGGTGTATTTTGAGGCCAAAGACAAAGCATCAAATTGTTAGATAAGTGCTGGAATCAGTGTATCACCCTAGAAGGAGCCTATGTTGATGAATAAAGTCGAATTTTGCCTCAAAGTTGTTGTTTTATTAGTTAGGCCTATGATTTGAGGGATGTATTATAAAAACTTAACTTTATAATAGGCATTTTTTAAAAGAAATATTCAATATATTCTATTTAAGTACACTCCTTGAGCAAAGCCTTGTATTTTTATTTAGCACAATTACAAAAATATGTAGATGAGACACCGTCATAAAAAAAATAAATTTACCATAATTGACATCCCGCTTATTATGACACAAGCTTATCAGATATTTACAGTCATACTTGGTCACACCAAATTAGATCGTTTGTGAACAAAAGACTTCTGCACAACATAAATAGA
Organism: Ascarosepion bandense; assembly: GCA_037127315.1. NCBI lineage: Eukaryota > Metazoa > Mollusca > Cephalopoda > Sepiida > Sepiidae > Ascarosepion > Ascarosepion bandense. The sequence continues at coordinate 72,558 of JBBBDQ010000905.1, read as the reverse complement.
CAACTAAACCAAACTTTGTTTTGGTATCCATGATGTGGTGCTGAAAAGTTTTCAACTCAATTAAAATACTGATTAAAATATTAAAACAAAAATAAACATTCTGATAACTGGTCATTTGGTTAGATTTTGCTGTGTAAGTCAGCCTGAAATCTTTTCCATATACTCTCAATTCTATTTTCTTTTGTCTGTACTGCCTGAGATTCATCAACAGTTGTGACAAAGAATCAATCAGTCAGTTAAGTGCCATACATAATACACGCTTTGGCAATCATGTCTCGAAAGAGACATGACTGACTGGGCAGGAGATTTTCCTGCAGTAGGTTGTCATTACTTTCTATGGTAGACTGGTTGCCAATCAAGGTTATAGAACCCAATCTATCCTACTATTTAATCTATAGCTGGAGGTAGAAGTAATGTATTAATACCTTTCTCAAGGTTATTTGCACACAAGTGAATGCAATGAATTCAACTGGAATTTGAACTTGGCACTCCGATTTCTTGTTCCGAGTGGCAAAGAATCAGTTGTCTTGAATTTGAATTCATCTGCATCACAAAGGATCCATCTACGTTAAAACTGCATAGTAATTGATTATTACAAGCAATCAGAGTGACAACTTTTTCAAGAAAACCTAGAAACTGATCTTTTATTGAAACTTTCTACCTGCTTTTAAAAATTAAACAGTTTTCACTGTTTTGGAAGGAATTAATGGCAAATTTGAACCTTTGTGCCCACAAAAATAAATAAATAAAAAGAATGGAGCATCAAAGGAACAGTTTTTCCATTGACACTGCTATTATTTTAACTACTTTCACTCCTCAGCAATGTTTGGTTAAAAAAAAAAAAAAAAGAATTGTAATAAAACTTAAACATATAATGAATTTATAGATTATTCTTTTTGTTTGAGAATAGAATTTACAACAAAAATGTTATATTTATAACATTCTAATAACTAATACAATTAAACTAATGCAGTGCAACAGTATCATTGTCCCTTCAACACTCCATTTTTTCATGGACACAAAGGTTCACATTTACTGAATTGTTTTTATTTTCTGTATTGTTTAATGTTTGTAGAATGTAAAACAATCAGATTGTCTGATTTAAAAAGTGAACAATAAAAGAAACTAATCAACATATAATATTGAAAATGTTTCATTAAAGAAATTCAGATACTTTCATCAAGTTTTATAGGAAGATATTTTCACGTAGCCTGAAGATACATCAGACGAAAATGAAATGCATGGCACGTATTGACAATCTGCAACACACAGGATACTCTCCTGGTGAGACACAGGAAGAGCAGGGCCAGGATGCACACCACAGTGCCCAGTCCTTCCAAGTAGGGGTCAATATGTCCAGCAACATAACATCAAGTAATTTTCGGAAAAAGATTAAATGGCCTGCAGCGACAGATACAAACTCTTGGCAAGCATTTGAAATCATTGAAGTTTCCAAAACTAAAATTAGTAAAAGTCATTTTAACTTCCTCATTGTTAAACAAAAAGTCAAATCATCTAGAGGGATTGGACAAAAAAATTTTTTTTTCCAATTCATAAACATTTATGAAATTAAAATAATCACTTTTGTTAGTCCGTCTGTCTGGCACACCCTCTAAAACATTCATAAAGTGATCAATCGAAACCAAATTTTGCAGAGAAGCGCAAACAAATAAGGTGTATAGCTTAGTAAAATAAATTCCCATTCATTTGTTTTTGAAAAATTAAAAAGTTATTTAACAGACAAGATATTCCCACTATTTAAAAAAAAAATCTAATGATTAAAAAAAATACTTATTTAATAAAATGCAATATTATTTTTTGTATATCTTTTCTTCAAGTTTTTATATAGACAAGTATCCAATTTCCAGTTTGCTTTGCGTTTACAAGGACTATAAATGGCAAAATGCTTCAAAGAGTTGGAATTCGTCTGCAGAAATAAATAATTATGCATAACCAGCTGTATGTTGCATGCTTCAGAGTAAGAAATACTAAGAATTTATTCTTTACTGTTAAAAAGGAAAAAAACAAATTTCTTAAATGTTATTTAAAATGAAGTCCTATAACATTAAAGAAATTATTAAACCAAAGTAGGGTTTTTGTTAAGTATATTTTTCAAACAAATCATTGGATTCAAATTTCAACAATTGTTTCACGATATTGAATGAAACATACATTTTGTAAAACTTGATAAAAATGTTTGCAATATACAACACCATTATATATGGCAAAGATTTCAACATACATCTGCATGTTGCAAAAAAAAGCCTAGTTTTAAATATTTTAAAGTGACAGATCTGCAAAAAAGTAAATTGATCCAGATATGCATTTTGTACTATTCTTCATGTTTATAAAAATATTTTGACTTATAGTCTCTGGCCTTCCTAAAAAGTATGTTTTATCCAATTGTAAATATAAATTTCTTTATATTTTTTTTTCACCTCTTCAACAAGAAAACTATAGTTCAACAGATCCCCAAAGCCAAGTGTTAATGTTTTGAATTAATGTCAGCAGAATATTATCTCAATTAAAACATTAGTAATCCTAAACTGAATCTATAAATTTTATCACTTCAGGTAACTCAAATTTGAATTCAGTTTGTGAGCTACTTACATGTTATGCTACATATATTCTGATAGGGTTATGCTTAAGCTGTACAGTACAGCTATTTTTAAGTATTAATATTGGATTTTGATTGTGTCCATGGAAACTGGATACAGTAAAACGTCCATGTTGCATTTGGCTGACCAAATTCAACCAGTCTGTCCATGTGGTAAAGGGATAAAGATTAGATTTTTGTTAGAGGCTGTTAATACATTCTAGAAGATCAATAACATAAGCAGATTTCTCAATAAAAATAAATGATACTTCTAATTTCAGATATTCTCATGTTAAGGCAACCAAAAACAAGATATTAACATTCAATCCTATGATTTTGCAAACTACAGAGTTCAGGCCAAGATGAAAAATAAAACAGCAAAAACTAAAAATAGTACAAATTATATGCGGAATAAGAGAAATAGTTCATTTCAGTAAACAAGGTAGAAAATGTCTTTATAAAAAAGTGGTCAGTTCTCAAAGACAATGACAAATAACAATGCCAACGTTCAGTATTGTTAGAGGTAGGAAGGAACTGTTTTGAGGCAAACAGACAACAGAAGCTCTCTCCACACCAACTGGTTTAATTAAAGACCTGAGAAATACAAACAATAGAAAATGTATACACGCATATATTATTGGTGAGAAAGTAAAGCAGGCATGAAAAGTACACTGCAACAAGTAACAGTGTCCTTTTTACATACAATGTATATGTAAGCAAATATTTTCTATTCTAAATGTATACACAGATGTATGCATGATGAGGAGGTGCCATAAAAATCTAAAATTTGAACCACAAAATCTAACTAAACATCGGAATATTTTTTAGGTTTTCTGGTTGGTTACAACAGCATTTTGTATGTACCAACCCAAGTAACAAGTGATATGATACTTTGGCTAATGCAAGCAAGCAAATATAAAAACAAAATAAAAAAGAACAAAGGTTGTGTTGAATGGTCACACTTCTACATCATTTAATGTGAGCTCAGCTCTATCCTTGGACCTAGTCATTTATCTTCAATGACCCCTTCACTGTCCCTGAAATTGCCAGGTCCCAACTCTGTATTTATTCCAATACAACTATTTCTTCCTGTCTGTAAGTAAAGCTGATGTGTCCGGATAAAGTAAAACAGGCAGCTGCTCTTACAAATTACTTCTACTCAATTCTTAACTGGGGCAAGAAATGGGTTGTAAATTTTAGTGCCTCCAAAATAAAACTGCTGTTTTTTAATCTTCATAAAGAACTATTTTTGCTCTCCATCAGCATGACTGGTGCTAACCTTCAGGAGAGCAATTCCTGATACTTTTTTGTTTCACATTTTCAATTGGCATGAAGTGGAACAATTATATTAAATCTACTATTGAGCTTATTGAGCCTACTACAAGTATGCACAACCCAGCCCAAGGATTGACACTAATCACAGGCCAACACTAATCCACGATATCATTTTTATTTTAAATCATTTTACTCCAAGCAAGGTGATAATACCACTAGAACTCAAAAGGTGACAGGGAGTGAAAGTGAATGCAAATGAGAAGACTGAGAATAGGAGGATTGAGGAAAGAACCAAAAGAACGGGATTTGAAGTTTGTAGTTATCAGGGAAGTAAGAAATCAGAAAGCAGTTCCACAGGTGAGAAGTGTATATATAAAAAAAAAAAAGAGTAGAAGTGGCAATCATGTTGGTGAGAAAGTTGCTGAAGTTGAGATAACTGGTCAGGATTGATCACAGAACAGACATTTCTTTAGATTTTGTCAAGAATCTCAAGATATGGTAACAGAATTCAATGCACAGACAAATAGTAGATTTAGAAGTGTGAAAAATGGATTCTGACAAAACAAAATTTCAGGCACAATACAGTGGATAAGAACAAGGCAAAATATACCCAGACATGAACATTGTAACCCTGTAGACTAAATAAAAGGTCCAGTTAAAAAATCTGACGGTTAGCATGATGGGCAATCACTTGAAAGACAGAGGTCACAGCAGCTAAAATCATAACAGTTCAAATAATAAATCCATAATACTAGAAATTCAGATGAAAAGGATGATCAAGTAGGAAAAAAAAGACAAGGACCAAATAATAAATGTTGATATACCCAATGACCAGTGGTGATTCTATAGTGGAGCCAGAATTTTGGCTGGCTTCTCGATTTTACCCACCACTTTTATAAAATTCAAAAATTCATGAAAATGATTAGTCTCTGATTTTGATAAGATTTGATCTTCAGCACTTTTCCTTCTTCAGAATGTATTGACGTTAATATTAACCCTTTGATTTTGTTTTGAAATTAGCCTCTCGTGTTCCAACAGCTTGAGAGTGGGGAAAAAGGGGAAGAATAGATTAGAACTCCACTACTTTGAATAAAAATTTATTCCGTTTAATTTAGTGAAGTAACATGCTTCTACTCAAACTCATTACTAAGTTGTGATAGTGGTGTAGTATGAAAATGAAGATGCTGTTTGAGTATGCTCACCTCCTCATCCTCAGAAAAATCTCGACTCCTAAGTGGCTTCTCACTTTCAGAGTTCCACAATCACTACTGTCAATAATAAATTTACATCCCCTATGTTGACGACACTACGGTTTACTCTCATCTCGATCAAAAATCTACAGTGGCTGAAAAGGCAAACCTTGCTGCCAAGCTTGAAAAGGACCTGCAATCCATGGTGAACTGGGGTAAGAAATGGCTCGTAAATTTTAATGCTTCCAAAACAAAGCTGCTATCTAATAACCACCACAGACAATCATTCTTCCCGCCAATTAACATGAATCAGGCTTCTCTCCCTGAAAGTAAAACACTGCATCTCCTCGGATTAACTCTCACATCAGACCTCAGGTGAAATAACTATATAGAATCCATAGCTAAATCCACTGCTAAAAAAGTCGGTTCTTTGTGTAGGCCAGGAAGTTTTTCCCTTTCAAAACAATCCTGCACATATACAAGTCTACCATTCACCCGTGCATTGAGTATTGCTGCCATATCTGGTTGGGTACTCCTACTATCCACTTTGGTGTCCTTGACCAAATCCAACAGAGTAATGTGACTGATCTCGACTTGGCAGCTAGGATTCAGTCGCTTTCTCACCAACGTAGTGTGGCTTCCCTGTGTCTCTTTTACAAATACTTTCCACAAGATTAGCAACTAGCTCCCACCCTTTTACTGTGAAACCAATAAATTTTTAACGCAAATTCTACTCCAGCAGCTTCTTTTCTCACACTTCCTGCTTGTGGAATTCTCTTCCGTATACTTGCTTTCCCAACAGTTACAATCTCCAAGAATTTAAATGTAAAATCAATAGTCATCTCTTGTCTCACTAACTTATATCCTCTCTCTCATGCTTTTTTCTTCGTCGACCCCACTCTCATCAGTATTCTCTTCCTTCTCCTACTCTCTTCCTGACACCCCCCTGCAACATCTCACTCCTCATAACATTCCTATGTAACCCCCTGCACAACAGTGGCAGTAAAATGCCTTGCTTGGGGGCGACATGATTATAAAAAAAAAAAAATATGACTCACATAGTATCAAATAGCTTTTCACTATTTTCTCTCTAAATAAAAATAAAAAAGGAAATGATAATAATATAGATTAAAAACAAGACTATCCTTTTATTTTGTGATATGCCCACACTTCACATAAAAAATGATTAATATATATATATATATATATATATATATATATAAAATTAAAAAAAGATTAAAAACACCAAAGGACACTGAGAATACCATGGATCAAACAGGTGAACAGCAATGAGGTCTTGGAGAGAATGGAAACAAAAATGAAACTTATACTTAGCATCAGAAAGAGTTGTAGAAGGGAGTCTTGGAGAATCTGATACTCCCAGGGTGGATAAAAGGAAAGAGAAACAGGGGAAAACAGTGCATGACATACTTGATGGGTGGCAGAGTAGGTTTTGGGAAAAATAAGATAAAATGTATTAAGTGCTAAAAAGAACAAGATGCAGGGAGCTATAAAAGCCAACACCCTGAAGGGACATGACACAGAAAAGAAGAACTCAATAAAAACAGATAATAAAATCAAGAGAAAAAAATGACTGGATCCAATACTTGGGTTCACTTTATGGCAATTAACATAACAGCCTCGATTTGGGAACAATTTTAATTTCCAATGCTTGCAGTCAAAAAATAGGTCTGACAGAAAACAAGTGTGCATGCAGACATTTTACATTGACCAGAATCTAAATACTACAAAAAAAATAAAATTAATGTCACTTTTTTTTTTTTTTATTAATAAAAGTAACTGTTTTTACATTTTCTCAACCAATTAGCAACATTATCACTATTCAAACTTTTCTTCATGGATTTAATGTGAAAACAATTTTTTTAGAAGAATGAGTTGTATAAATAATATCAAATATATAAAGGTGTACATTTGTATGGAAATTAGCAACATTGATGATCCTCTCAAAATTATAGACAACCATTCCTATAAACTAGTATAGTATTTGTCAAAAATGATGAGTTTTTTTAATTGGCATTTGTTTAGTATCAGTCAGATTAAAATGAAAGTGGTATCCCCAGGGCATTACACAAAATCAAATTCATATCCGGGTACTTGATGAAAAGTGTTATATGGACATATTACCATATTAGAGAAATAAAAGCAGAACATATTAAAGCAATTTATATAAAAAATAGATAAATAAGCAAAACAATTCATTACAAAAATGTGGGGGTTTTACAAAAAATATTACCATAAAATGGTAATACCAAAATATAAATAATGATAAAAAAAACCAGCTAAACAAGTTTATAAGCTCTCCCCTTTAAAAGATAGAAGGAAAGGAAAAAAATGGTATTGACTAAAAATATACAACTCCAGACAAATGTTATATGCAAGAAAATAACATTATAGGCTAATTACATTTAAGTCCACCAACCACTCTTTCTGCTTACAGAAAGATGGCTGGTAGGACTTAAAGCACACTGATTTCAACACTTACAAGTGATAATAGGAATTAGCCCTACTCAACACTGAGAACATGTCTAGGCTATAGCCCTGAGCACACTTCTGTCTTTTACTCAAATATTCAACTATTGCTAAACCTGATGCATCAACACACCCTATGTAAATTGTCCACCCCACTCTTGTGAATATTGCCTAATTTGAGCTTATTACTGTGTGTTGGATTAGACATACGTGTTTTTGAAATAGAGAAATAAATGCCTACCAGCCTAGAGATTAAAAGTCTTATATATAATAATATATGCCTAATGACAAGAAACAAACCTACATTACCTTTTTAATCAAGAAAATGGCTTTCAAGACCAGCATGCTTTACTATTAAACCACAATAAGCCATAAAAGAAAGCAAAGTTCAATTGCCATATTTAATGCTAAGACAATTTTACTGAAAAAAAAAAAAATCTGCTCAAATACATGCACCCACTAAATGTGTTTATAGCAATAAGAAATAACACTATTTTTTTTAAATCCTTTAACTTTTTATAAGGATAAATACACATTGTATTTTGTATTTGTCTATACTTCTGAGATGAGGTAGTATTTACACTATTTACATTGCTTGGACTATTGTCCTAATCTTTATTGCCATGTTTATAACATTTTAGCTATCTTTAGGTGCTAGGAATTTCAAACCAAACCCTTTATTATGATCACTGGGATATATCATTCTCATTCCATGTGCAATGCCACTTCTGGTAGCCATGTAGTTATCTCCCTCTTACCTCTGTAGGCTGAACTCACATCTCTTTGGGTCAAGTCACTGGAACTAACCAACATCTATTTCCACTGGACCATGTGACCTTGAGGACATCAGCTTGTGAATTTCTGGGACTTATGTCTAATGTCTCAGTAACCATTTTTTACCAGAGTTCATATTGCAATCTTTGACACTAATGATTTTCTCTGGCACTCCGTATTACTGGTTCCCCATATTGTATTCATCTCTATGCTTGGTCAGCTTAGGAGATTTTTGTAGCTTAGCATATGCTTTGATTCCTTAGGTTTCCAGTGGTGTTCTGTATCTATTATTTCAAATTTATCCCATGGGGCGGGGTCCCCTTTCTCCCTGTATATGTGGTCAGCGATGTTGCATTTTATGCAGATTTCGTGAATAAACAGAATATCTTATTTACATCTGGCCATGAAAAAGTGTGGCTAACATGTCAAGAGTTTAGTCTGGCACAAGGCCAAATGTGCAGAACATTATGCAACACTTGACCTTGCTACACTGTAGACAAGTTCACCCAATGGCAAGGTGCCCATATTGAGTTTAATAGTAAAAACTTAAATGAGAGACCTATTTAAAATAATTTAAACATTTTAAAGAACAATAATTGTTTTACACTAAACTGAAAATCAGGTGAACAAGTAAAATATGTCCGACAAGAAACACCAGCAACAACAATGTGATGATCAAAAATGTTCACAAGCAGCATTAGTAAATTAGACTAAAGAAACTATGGCACCATTAACACAGCAACAAGTTTCAAAAACAGAAAACTTTGCAGTCTAGGGTGTGATTCCTGCAGAAATGTATCATTTTACACATCAATAGAAATTCTTTAAACCAGAGTAAAGAAAAAAAAAATGCTTACTGAGATTACCATTACTTAGAATTTGCTGATGTTTTCCTTGTTTTATTTTATAAACCTGCAAGAATCCATATTTTTTATGAACAAAATCTCATCCATTTTGAACATTAAACAATTCTTTAAATTTTTAATTTGGTGTTGTGAATTTTACTAAATATGGACAGGTTCTAAATAAACAAATAAAAAAAAAAAAAAGAAGCTCTATGTTGTTGTAAATCAGTTTCCTTTTCTTTGGCGATTTGTCAAAAGGTAGCGCTTGAAATAAATTTTAAACTTTTATAATAAATGTTTTTTTCTTCTTCCAGTGTACATTAGTTTCAAAATTATTTTCTCATCATAAATCAAATTATTTTTCTTCTCAAACTTTTAAAGTAAATCGGGAACTACTTTCTATAAGGAGCAGAGTTAAAGAAAATCATCCACCATATCTTTCTACATGGATACTTAAAAATTTCCAAGCCTAATTAACCTAATGTTTCTGACTTGAGCAAAATTTAACACAAAAAACTATTGTCTAGCCAATATTGTTTAAGAATGGGGACAGACAGGGACTTATTATTAATTTTCAGAAATTAAAACTGCTATCCAGAAACAAATAGAGATACATAACTACATCATGTGTGTTGTGGTGTAATGGATATCAGCTCAGAATGAGAAATCGGAGAGCTGAGTTCAAATTCCATTAAAATTCAATTCATTCACTTACACACAAATACCCTTGGAAATTAATCCATCTGTTTTCCCTCCAGCTATGGACTGAATAGCAGAACAGATTAAGTTCTATAGATTTGTTTTGAAACCAGTATACCACAGAAAGAAATTGCAACCTACTGCAGGAAAATATTCTGCCTTGGAAAAGACATGATTGCCCAAGCATGTATCACATATGGCAATTAACTGACTGACTGAAATAACCATAAACAAATATTCATACACTTTCCTGGAAGACTCCTGTCATTTTTAAGGTCCCTAGGTAGAAGATAATAAAAAATTAAAAAAAAGATGTGATCCTTTTTATTACCAATGCAAGATACAATTTTAGAGATACCAGACAATGAGAACCTTTGTCTTTTTGTTGTTGTGTGATCAAAATGAACATAGAATTCACACAATGTATGTGATGTGTGTAGAGAGATAAAACTTAATCTTCCAATATATCAAAAGCAACCAACTAACACTGACAAAAATTTATTATGAGTGTAGTAATAAAGTTTTAAAATGCATTTGACTAATATCTGACACCATTTTGCATTTTATGATCTCTGAATATGTCCCTTAAATTGTGGACATTTGTTTACAAACAAAAACACTGTAGCAACAAACGATAAATTGAAAATTTTAAAATAAACTTGCTAACCATTACACAACATCAAGGTTCCTAAAAATGTTTACGGAGAGAAGCAAATTCAACAGAGTCCCTCATAAAATGTTTTACTGTGTAAGTTTCCTGGCATACTATGCATATAGGTGGATCCTCATCTTTTTAGAAGAAATGAATATGTGATATTGGTATGACTAATTTTGATTCTTGCTAAGACAATGACTACTCTTCAAGAAAGCCTGGTGTACGTTTGATTTTGCCCAATTTATTATTTAAGTGAGTATTCCATAACTCTTGCCACTTATTCAAGATATATGTATTATTACTGTTTTGAAATGTATTTAAGGGACTTTTATTTTTGATATATTCAATTTTAGTGATCCTTTAACTGCCTTTCCATTTCCCTGGATGTCTATATGGCTAGAAATCCAGCAGAATATGATGCGTTTTTGGTTACAAAGTATATTGACTGTATTTAAAAGTTTGGTTATTACAAGATTGGCGAAATTTTTATACTTCAATGTTATAAAAACAGATAGAGAGTCTAAGAATATAATGAATCTGCCTTAATCAACATCTGTAATAATATAATAAGATATAAATATTATACCCAAGGCTATGTCTTTGTATAGCTTCAGCACTAGATATTGAGGATTTGTCAGGTAGACATTTTTGAAGTATGGTTTAATTCAGTATAGCTGAAAATCCAACTACCAATACTCTTGGAGCCATCAGTTTATATAGGCTTACAATTTGTATGTTTTTGTAAAATATTATGAATTTCTTCCATGATGACAGATGTGTCAGTTTCAGAGTGTTTTGACAGACTTACTATTACAATGAGCTGTTTTATTGACCAGGGAGGAGTTTTTGAGAGAATAGATTTGTGTACTAGAGACGTGTTTATTTCAAGTTTGTTGAAATTGTTTTCTATAAGGATGCCAAGAGGTTTAATCACATTTTCCTTTAAATTACATAATTCTTTATATTGAGGTTGAAGAACACAGGTGTATGCTGAATTACTTAGGCATAAATAAAGTTTCACGTAATATTGTAATGCTAACTTACGTTGTCTTAACGCCAAACGTGGTTCCTATGCTTTGACATATAAGCTTTCAATTGGGGAAAGCCTGAATCGGCCTTTCATCAGAAACAAAATTTTGTTTCTGATGAAAGGCGAGGTCAGTCTGAAATATCAAATATAATAATAGAAATAAATAAATACTGCCAAAAAAATACATTTTTAAACTTACAACTTTTTAGTAGTTTTTCCTATACATATTATTAAGACAGTATACGTGGATCATCACTATGTTACTTGTTATTGTATAGATACATATTGTTTCTATTGATAAAATCTTCCATTAATTTCCCCTTCTGGTCAGTATTTTTGCAACCCCATATGTTACGACTATTAAAATCCCCCATTAAAATAAATGCTTTTGAGAGCTGCTTCAGAAGTTTATCTAATTCAGTTCCATCTATAGGATCATTAGGAGAAATGTAAACCAAGCATATGGTGATAGTTTTATGTAGTAAGGCTCTCAAGGTCACTGTCTGTAGTGCTATATTCAAATTGATTTTGCTCTGGAAAATATTTTTTTATAATATCTACCTTTGTAAAGTTGAACAGAAGTTTTAATTTTTGATGATACATTTTAGTTGCTTTCTAGTACCAATTTGATTAAATTTGGTTGGTGTGTGTATGTTTCTTTTTTGTTGAGTAAATAGTGAAGTTATTGCATTTTTGGTGGGTAGAAGAGTACTAAAGCTTGACATGACTGACCAATTGATCAGATCGAGCCTCTCTGACTACCCATCTGGCCAAAGTAGTGTGTTGGAATTCAGAAGTATTTTACCTAACATCTGAAGCTTTTAACTACGAAGATCCTATCCTCAAGTATCATGGGTCACCACCCATGGAAAACAGGTGGCATCATTAGGTATGTGGATGATGTTTTACCACTTTGCAGAGGTGCAGTCAGTATATTCTGAAGCCTCAACCAACAGGGCGACAAATCGTGTGTGTGTGAAAGAGAAAAAAAGAATTAGTTTTCAAGTTATATAGAAATATATAAATATAAAAGTGAACATTGAAGTCAACACCCAACAGATGACAGTCTATTTTAGGCTAAAGGCAATCATCAGGCCATAAATTTATATACATATATGAAAGAGAGAAAAAGGGAGAGAATTAACCTTCAAATTGTGTGCATTTGTGTTTTTATCAATTACTAAAACCTCCTGATGAGTGGCCCAAATTATTACAAAAAAGTTTTCTACGAAACTTGAGCTGAGGTGCTGAATATAACATCAATTTTATTTGTATCTCTCACACACACATAATAGCATGTGACTATTGAAAACGGACACTCTTCCACAATAATCTTTACACAGTAAAAATTACTATGTAGTATAACACACAGAATAACAATACTGAATATAACACCCTTGAGAATGGCTAAAGCACTTGCCAAAAGTGCTCAGAACAATAAAGCTATGGACAAATTTTATATTTTTTAACTAAAAATATTAGAATGCTAGAAAAATTCAATAAAAAAAAATCCTTATTAGCCATATTCAGTGAAAGATACTTAAAAGAAAGGTTGCTGTGTACACACACACATTTTGTTAACAACAACTGACAAGGCACTGCAATTAAGTGTTTTGTTTTATTTAATTTTTTCTTGTTTTTATATAAGTGTTTACTTTTCTAGACGCAAAGTGTAGTAAAAACTGTCTAAAAGTGCTGCATTTTTTTATCACTTTCAGCCATTTTTTAGCCATTATTAGTATATAAGGAATTTGAGCCTAAACCACACAGACTGAAAAGTTATTATTGGCATTTTTGCAGAACAAGACAGAGACAGAAATAAAACAGCAGTCCTGGTTTTGGAGGAGTTGTAAGAAAACAAAAGTATTAATTGTACAGACAACCAACCAGAGGTGATGTAAGAAAGCAATACGAAAGAATGGGATATACATGCACACACTGAAACAATTAAAAAAAAAAAAAGTTAACATTTATAAAACTTTAATATCTCTCAAATACCATTTTAAAAAATGAATCACACAATCCAAAAGATTTTTAATGTTAATTTGGGGAGGACACATTTAATCTACAAACCCAAAATTTAATGATTAGGTTTTACACACAAGAATTTTACCTATCATATGTTTTAATGTTGGTATATTAATAATATATATACCATATTAATAATATACCAACAAGTTTCATTAAAGAGGACTGACAAGGTGCTGCAATTAAGATTTTTATTTAATTTTTTTGGTGTAATGTGTTTGTTTTTTTTCTTTCTGATCATAAAATGCGTAAAAATTGTCCAAATGTGCAAAATTAAAAATTATAATGGTGGCAATTTACCCGTTTTACCTTGTATGTTTCACATAAGACATATTGGGTCTACTTTCCAGTTTCTTGATGCAAAGATGAAATTAATGTTAAGTGATTTTTATAAACATGCACAAATGCACTGTTAAGCCACCATCACAATGGAATGCAGATTTTATTGCAGTCACAATAGGTTTGTCTGTAATTTACCTTTGTGGGTGATCTCAGGAAAGATTGAAAGTACTTAGGTTTAAAAAAAATCTACAGCCTCTTCCTTGATGAATTTCATTTCAACATCAAAAAACTGATTAGACAACTGGAAAGGATCAGCATAAAAATAAAATACAGATCTTTATTGTGGTGCACTGGATATCAACTCGGAACTAGAAATCAGAGAGCTGATTTAAAATTCTAGTTGAATTCATTGCATTCACTTATGTGCAAATACCCTTGGGAAAGGTGTTAATCCATCACTTCTCCCTCCAGATATGGGTTAAATAGCAGGACAGATTGGGTTCTATAGCCTTGGTTGATAACCAGTCTACCATAGAAAGTGGTAGCAACCTACTGCGGGAAAATCTTCTGCACGGTCAGTGATGTCCCTCGAGATATGATCGCCCAAGCATGTATCACATATGGCACTTAATTGACTGAATAAGTAAAATACTTTGCTGTATTTTGAAAACTAACATAAATTGACTAGAAGGAGTTGGTTTTTTCCTGTTAAAAATTACTGATTAGTACACTTTTTAGTCATCTTTCATTGCAATGTAAATTCTCATCCAAAAATGAAATATACTTTTCTAAAACTTTATTTGAGGAATATCAAACTTCTCGATCCAATCATACCCACTTCTATGCAGTAGTACACTGTTGCTATACTGTGTTAAAAGTTTCAGCCCCTGATCTGAAACACCATTTGATCAGAGAAATCACATTGTTTCTCTGTGTTCCTCCTTAGTGCACACTACTAGACAATTTCATCATCACACTATATGTGTGTGTATGTGTGTTAGTGCAAAGAATCTGTCACTTTAACTGAACAATTCAAGTTTCTTCAGTAAGGTTTTTCTGAACTCTCAATAAATAAACAAGTGTTGCTTGAGTAAGGACCAACTTTTTCTAAGAAGTATTTTGCTTTGATCAGTACCTGCAATAGTTAACTACCAATGTAAAAATCAAGATTAAAATGCTGATTTAAAGCTAAATATATGGACGATTGACACAACACACTTTCTAAACTACTTTTCCTTTCATTTGGGTCTCTACAGGATACAAGTTTTGTTTCACAGTGAAGATGGTTTCATATAGAATACTGTTGTCATATCTGGTCAGGCTGTTTATCTCAGGGTTCTCGACAGGCTCCAAAGGAGAAACTGTAATGTGATCGGTTTTGGCCTGGCAGCTCAACTCCAGTCACTTTCTCACCAGTAGAATGTGGCTTCCCTCTGTTGCTTCTACAAATATTTTCATGGCTTCTGCTCTGACGAGCTTAGCTTACTAGTGCCTCCTCCACAAGAATTTACTCAAGTAACCAGACTGGCAACAAGGTCCCATCCTTTTACAGTTAAATCTACCAAATGCAGCCAACAATTCTACTCCAGTAGCTTCTTTTCTTGTACTCCCTTCCATACACTTTCTCTGCTGACGGCTACAACCTTCAAGAGTTTACACGAAATGTCAATTCCCACCTCTTATCCACTTGACTCCAGTCCTTCCCTCATCCTTTCCACATCATCCCGTGTATCTTGTTCTTTTCCTTTCTCACTCTACCCTCATAACTGTCATCACACCTGTATTTCCATTCTTCTCTTGCCCTTTCTCAGACACCCCCTGTAACTGGTTCGTCTTTCTCTTCCCTCTCCTCCTGTTTAAACTTTTACTCTTTTATGTAGTCCACTGCGCATCAGTGGTAGTACTGCCTTGCTTGGGTGAAATGATTAAAAAAAAAAATATTGCAATACTTTTGATCAGTGCTAAAGGCAATGTCATGATTTCAAACTTTCCTAATATGGCTCTACTTAATCTTCCTCTTCATATCTTTCCACCATCTGACCACATGCTATTATCATCCTAAAAAGATGTTTGGACTATTTTTAACTCATTCTCTGCTTGTGTTGTTAATGTAAAGTTTCAACCAATCCCTTCTACAGCCTTCTTAATGAGTACAATTTCATTTTTAAATCATACAACTAATAAGATAAAATAAAAAAAATACAAATTCTTGCTTCCAAAACAATTGAAATGGTATTTTGCACACTTGATATGTAAAACCAACAAAAACTCTTGCAAGTATACAAAATTTATAAATTTATTATATGAATGGTGTCAGGATTTTACAAGCAAACAGGCATTACATGATGAAAAGAGAGTCAAAAAAATCATTACAACTGAAAAATAATTGTCTTAAACCAGTGCTTCCAAACACTTTTACTATTAAGTTCAGTTAAAAAGAAAATTTTTACAACTCAACCATAAATGCAGTTACTACGAATGCATATAATAAAAACAGTTGCGTATCTGTCTATACTTCTGAGATGAGTTAGTATTCACACTATTTACCTTATTTGGACTATCATCCTCATCTTTACTACCATGTTTATGACATTTCGACTGTTGTATGCTCTGGCCGTCTTCAGGTGCTAGGAATTTCGAACCAAACCCTTTACAATCACTAGGGTATATTATTCTCATTCCTTGTGCAAAGTTACTTCTGTTAGTCATGAGTTATTTTTAACCTAACTGGAGCCTGGTATTGAACTCACAACTCAAGTCACTGGAACTAACCAATGTCTATATCCACTGAGCCATGTGTCCTTGAGTGAATTGCTGGGACTTATAAACCTAATGTTTCAGTAACCATCTTTTAGCAAAATTCATATTGCAATTTTTGATGTTTTTTTAGAAAAATTCATATTGCAATTTTCAATGTTAATGAGTGGGTATTATTTTTAAAAAATGGACAATGCAAGAATGCAAGTTAAACTTGCTTTACGGAATTAGTTTAAAGTTTAGATACAAAAAATGAATTATTAGTTGTCAGTACAACAATAAATGCATCGTTAAGCTTGGATGCATTTTTTAAACAAATTATTTTAATTGGTTGGTTGGTAGTTTGTTGTAAAATCACATCCGGGAGTCCACCACCCCCAACTCCATATGTAACATATGGTTGTGTGCATTTAACTCCCACTAAAAATGGTTGAAAAAATCTTTTTTCTTTGTTTCATAAAAAATATTTTAAAAACAAATATGAAAACACAAAGCTAGAAAGATTAATAACTGGGACTTGTAATGGACTCTCTTATCTTTTTCGACATACAAGAAGCCAAGGCTTGTTTTGCCTTTATGGTAAAGTAGTGCAATGGTTAGAAAGCTTATCTGGCTGGAAGATGAATTACAAGTTACAACTAAGTAGCGAGTTCGATCTTCATTGGGTGCTCCTTACTTTTGGTCTTATTTGTCTTTATAAGCCTTCAACAACTCCAGTTTGAGACCCACATAGCATTTTTCAACCATACACTTCTATTCTGTTGGTTGAGTTCATTGTTATATTATCCTACACAAGAAAAAAATTCGATAAGTTCACCTTAAACAATTTCACCCCAACTAAAGACATAAAGAAAGGGTTACTCAAAAAACTGAAAAAATAAAAGAAAAGAGAAAGTGTTATTGAGAAGAGACAATCTCACACAAATAACGAATGACAATTTAATTTTAACTAAATTTCAAATTTAATTATGCAAATAAACTTCCCAATTTAAAATGTCACTTTTTAAAATGAAAATAATAATTTAATAATTTATGAACACCGAAGATGCTGCATTTAATACTTAAACTTCTAAAATGTGTTATTAAAGTTTAAATTTCAAATGCACTGGTAGTTTACCCAAATTTAACCACAATTTCAAGTTTTCTTACTAGGAGGGAAAGGATTTTCTAAGAAAAAAATGCATTGAGAATGCACTGATCTCACAATTCTCAATAACACTCAGTAACATCAACTATGAACAAGGCCACAATCTTGACTGTGTTTTGGAAACATGAAGTACACTTTTTAAAAAGGAAAATAAGTTGACGCCAACATCCAAATAAAAAAAAATTGGTTAAAGTAGTAAAAGATTAGATGAGAACTATCAACTAAAGGGTTTAGGTCAATAACAATTGGTAAGAGTAAAAAATGTTAAATAATAAATTAAATTACCTACGCAGACATCTCGTCCAAATGGGTTGACATAAAAAAAAAGTGACAAATTTGTAAATAGAAAACTAAAAAGAAAGAGATAACGAAAGTATTCTTGATTGAAAGCACAATTAAGACAAAAAAAAAAAAATCAAAGCTTGACCCTCATAAAGCAACCGGAGGGGACGGAATCCCAATCGTAGTTTTGAAGAAATGTGCCTCTGAACTCTCCTCTGTCCTCTCTAAGCACTACAACTACTGCCTATCTGCTTCCTGCTTTCCTGCCTGCTGGAAGTTTTCCTCTGTAGTTCCTATATTTAAGAATTCTGGGAGAACCCTCAGACCCTGCTAATTACCACTATCAGCCTCCTACTAATCTTTAGCAAAGTGTTCGATGCCATTATCAAGGCCGAGGTGGTTCAGCATCTCACAGCCCACAGACTCTTCTCAGACAAACAGTATGATTTCCGCTTCACCAGGTCTACTGCTGATATACTAACAACCATCACTGAGTATATATATCAGGCTCTCGACAAGAATGGCGAAGCTTGAACTGTTGCCCTGGATAATTCCAAAGCGTTTGACAGAGTCTGGCATGCTGGCCTTCTATGCAAGCTGCGGAGCTATGGTATAACTGGACAATTGTTTGACCTAATCCAGTCATTCCTCTCTAATCACACAATGAGGGTAGTATAAAAACGGACATACCTCCCAAAACTACCATACAAACACAGCTGTCTCACAAGATTCTTATTCTAGGTACTATGCTTTTTCTGATCTACATTAACAATCTCCCCGACATAATAAGATCCCAAGTAGGCATACATGCTGATGACACCACCATTTACTCTCATCTCGATCAAAAATCTGCTGAAGTTGATAAAGTGAACCTTGCTGCTGAGCTCAAGAAGGACCTCCAATCTGTGGACTGGGGTAAGAAATGGCTCGTAAATTTTAATGATTCCAAAATGAAGCTGCTCTCTATTAACCATCATAAATAATCGCTCCTACCCTCCATTAGCATGGAATAGGCTTGCTTCCCTGAGAGTAAAATACTATGTCTCTTTAGCCTCACACTCTCAGCAGACTTCAAGTGGAATGACTACATCGAATCTATTGCTAAATCCGCCTTAAGAAGGTCAGTTCACCGTGCAGGGCCAGGAAATTTTTCCCATTTGAGTTCATCCTTCACATATATAAATCTACCATCCGCCCATGTATTGAATACTGCTGCCACGTCTGGTCGGTTGCCCCTGCTATTCACCTCAGGGTTCTTAACAGAATCCAACGGAGAATCTGTAATGTAATTGATATCGACTTAGCAACTCGGCTGCAGTCGCTATCTCACTGGCGTGAAGTGGCTTCCCTGTGCCTCTTCTATAAATACTTTCACGGTTTCTGCTCCAATGAATTTAGATCACTGGTGCCTCCTAAGTATGAATTTGCATGCGCTACTAGATTGGCAACTAGGTCCCACCCTTTTACAGTGAAACCAATAAAATGTAACCGCAATTTCTACTCAAACAGCTTCTTTTCTCGCACCTGCCACCTGTAGAATTCCCTTCCGTATATTTGTCTCCCCGACAGCTGCAATCTCCAGGAATTTAAATGTAAGGTCAATAGACATCTATCTCACTAACTCGCATCCGTTCTCTCAAGCTCTTTTTTTATCTACTCCACCCCCATCCTCAGTATTCTCATTCGTCTATTACCCTCCTCCTGATATTTCTTATAACGAACCCCTCTTTCTCATCACTTTCCCCTATGTAACCCCGTGCGTAACAGTAACAGTAGAATGCCTTGCTTGTGTTAGATGATTTAAAAAAAAGAAAAAGTAAAAAGTATTCTCCTATCTTACTGACTTGCATCATTTCTCTCAATCTCTTTTCTCCATCCACTCCACTCCCATCACACCAGCATTCCCATCCTTCTATTACCCTATTCCTGACACCCTCTATAACCTGTTCCTCTTTCTCATCACTTTCCTCCTATGTGACCCCCTGCGCATCAGTGGCAGTAAAACTGCCTTGCTTGGGGTGAAATGATTAGAAGAACAATGCCAGCTAAATCAAAGTTTGACTCAATCTGTTCAGTTGACCCAAGATGGAAAAAAGAAAATATTTTATGAATTTAAGAAAAAATAAATCACACAAACTTTGTTTGCATCAGATAAAGGCTTTTAATTTTTTTTTAAATCAGTCATTTAAGTGCCATAAATGATACACGCTTAGACGATCATGTCTCGAAAAAGACATGACTAACTGGGCAGAAGATTTTTAGGCTACCATTACTTTCTGCAGTAGAATATCAGGGCTCTCTAGAACCCAATCTGTCCTGTTATTTGACCCATAGCTGGAGGGAAGAGACGGATTACCTTTCCCAAAAAAGGGTATATGCGCGTAAGTAAATGCAAGGAGAATTCAACTGGAATTCGAACTCGGTTCTTCGATTTCTCGTTCCAAGCTTATATTCACTGCATCACAACTATCTGTTTTTTTGTTTTTTTATGTAACAAAAAAATTATTCTAATTCTTGTTAATAATTAAAATACACTTACAGTTTACCAGTGTCTGACAAAAAAACCTGTTGCATAAAGCGATATCGACATTTGTTTTCTCTTTTCCTTTTGAAAAAAAGGAATCAAGCATCATCTACAGTTGAGTACAATTATGATTTTTTTTTTCGGAACCATTAGAAAACTAAGAAAATATAGCCAGGCCAGTTATAAGTCTACATTACAAAATCAGCAGTTCTGTGTAATCAATGACACGTTAAAAATTTATGCTCCAAAAAACACTTGGAAAATTTCAAGTTTTTTAAGGGCTACATTACAAACAGGTGTAAAAAATAAAAAAAAGCTCAAAACACTTGCTTTTAATTCTCAAACTTAAAAGAAATTCCATTACTTTGTAACCAAAATACAGATAAATTTAAAAGTACAAACAAAGCCGGTGTTACTGTTATTTTTTTTTTTTTATAATTTACCTTCTTGGTTTTGGATTCTCAAGTTCAAGTATCGTTTTCAATAAATTATTTTTTAAATTAGGTAGAGATTTTTGCTGCGTGAATAAACTACAAACACACAAAAAAAAAGTGTAAAAGTAGTTTGAATTGAAGCCTTTCCTCGAATTTATTTTGTGATAATTTTTTTAAAAATCGTGCTTTCAATCAACAATATTGAATAATAGATATTTTTTTAATTCAGGTTTATTCACGCAGCAAATATAACTAACTTTACATAAAAAACAATAATTACTATTCATTTCCATAAATCATTTAATTTTTACAACATATCTTAAATAATTTTCATAAAAAAATGTATGTGTGTCTGTTTGGGCAGCAATCATTTTTTTATGCAGGTTATGACAAAAACATGGTCAAAAAATGGTCAGGTTTTTCATGTGATCTTATAAATTTTAATTTATGTTCTAAAAAGAAAAAATCATAAGATCACATGAAAAATTACATTAAAAAAATTAACCATTACCTTGTCTGTCATTTTTAAAAAATGAAACACAGTTTCCTTCGGCTAATATCGCTAATTAGTCATTAAAAATTAACCGTTTTAACACAAAGCAGCTTTTAAGACGTAGATCATTCAAAATTATAAAGAGGAAAATAAAAATAAAACAAAATAAAAACAACTTTTTAAATATGTTTTATTTTTTTCAGAATTCCATTTTTGTCAAACTCAAATGGTAAAAGAAAGGCCTACTAATTAAAATTAAATTACTTTACTTACTATTTCTAATAACTAAAATAAATTTTGAAAATCTAGCGATTCGTTTTATTTTGGAACGTTAAATTAACGGTAATTTAAAATAAATGTTGAAGATGGAAAATAATTTTTTAAGAAAAAATTAAGATCATATAAGCGAAGCGTGACGAAAATATCAAATCAAATTTTAAAAATTAAAACTGAAGAAAAATGTTCACTATTCAGTCAGAAAGTTTTATTTTTTATTTTCTCGAAAACCAAGAATAATTCAGAATCCTTGAATAAACTTCGGTGTTTTCTGTTTGTTTATTTATCCGGAAACCAAAGAATGACTAGTAAAGAGAGTGAAGAAGATTCTTGGACGATCGTCTTTGACAAAAAAAATGAAAAACATTTGGATTCATCAAAAATCAAACAAAATTTAAATAAAAAACAAGATATTATTAAAAGATAAATTTAAAAGTAGCATAATATTTTATGTATATTTTTCAATCACAGGAAAACAAAAAGGAATTTTAAAGGAAATCAAAAATTCCCATCATAAAACAAAAAATAAACATTTTTTTTTACATTGTCATAACAAAGCTAAATTCTTGGTGGAGTTCGTTTTAAAATTTAAAAGTATTTTCAGTCCTCTAAAAAGATATAATTATTTGGAGGCTATTTTAGAAAATATACTTAAAAATTGGTAGAAGTTACAATGTTTATTTATTTAAATAAAAATGCTACATTGCTTACCAAATACCACATTGGTAATTCTCCTTTTCGTCATCAGAAAGACAGTCGAGAAACATATCGACAGGGTAACCTCCAGGTTTGACCCCGCTGACTGGTAATTTGGATAATTTCTTCTTATCCGTGCCATTGTTGGAAATAAGCCGAAGAGTAGCATCCAAAAGAGCAATTAGATCAGACATTTTCGGATTCTTTTAAAAATCTTTTAAAAAGAAAATGGTAAAAATGTTAGCGTGTGGTTTCCTCTCAGGAGCAACTTAAGCAAGCAAGCGGTAATTGTATTTAAAAAAAAAAAAAAAAGAACTTGTTTAAGTTACCCTGCGAACACGCTGATGTTGTGGTGCTTTTTTTTGTTTTTTGTTTGCTTTAGACCATTCTGGAAGACGTTCTTTTGTTTTAGACAGACAAAAATGAAGTCCGCCTTAAACACGTTAGTCGTGAGAAAGACGATCTAAGTAAAATGTGCAAGATAAGATAATTGAACTGTTAGCGACTCCTAGCAGCCGTCACTGATACCACGACTAGGTTATAGTATATCAGCTAAGGGGGATAACTCCCATGTTACAAAGTAAAAAATAATTAACAATGTTACCAATCCACTAATAAATAGACATTGTGATAAAAAGTAAGTATATATGATCAATAATAATATTTGGTAAAGCTTCATCTACTAAACATTAAGAACCATAGGTGCTAAAAAACAGTAACAATGCAAAGTTTTGATCAAATTATGACCCAAGAAAAATCAGGCATGGTATTTTGTGGTTAAAAAAAATCACTACTAACCAAAACTAACAATACCTCGCAAAATTTTTGTGAGAAATCTAGATGAAGCCTCTGTCCAATATTGGAGCTTTTCTGTATTGTAACAGTTCTCTTTTAGTTGCTTAAAAAACTCCAAATCCACAGCCTACTCACTCCTGTTGGAGGAACCCATGATTGAACATGCTTTTAGGGGTGTAACCATACTTACCATGCCTGGCCAATTGCAGGTTCATTCAGTTAAGTGCCGTACCTGATACGCGCTTGGTGATCATGTCTTGAAAGTGACATAACTGAATGGACAGAAGATTTTTCTGCAGTAGTTTGTGGTAGACTCGTTGCCAACCACGGCTATAAAACCCAACTGTCCTGCTATTTAACTCATAGCTGGAGGGAGAAGGTATTTGTAAGTGAATGCAATGAATTGAACAGGAACTTGAACTCAGCTCTCATTCCTTATTCCGAACTGATATCCACTGCACCACAAGGCACATCTCTGGTTAGTGGGGCTATTTAACCCATAGTTGGGGGGAATGGTCATTGACCCTGAGGAGTTCATCTGCTTTTTAACAGCTCTTGTTTTTTCTGCTGCTGGGGTTCTACTTACCCTCTCCACCAGACCAGGTTCTGGTGTGAGAGCTAGTTTAGTCACTGACCATTCAACCACTCAGGTTTTTAATTCAGAGTTTTTCCTTCTCCTAGACTAGTTGCTACCCAATGCTATAGGACCCACTCTGTCCTGCTATTTACTCATAGCTGGGGTGAGAAGAAATGGATTCATACCTTTCCCGATGGTAATCTAATCTAATCTATCTAAATTTATTTATAAATGGAACTTTGTCTGTGTGTGTGTATCCGTTACCTATAGACTCCAAAATGGCTAAACCGATTTTCTTGAAAATTTACACAGTTTTACACATGTATAAGCATCTGTGAGTGTTCTTAGCTAGGTTTTGTGTCGAGGTACCCCTGATAAATATCGAAAATTGATAATCAAAAAAATTGGGTTATAGAAGGAGTGGTCCGATTTTAATCAAATTTGATACACTCATAGATATAGACATAAGAAACGATATTCAGAAGTTTCAAGGTTGCAGTTCTTACAATAGTGCAGAAAATTTGATATCAATACCAGGAAATCAAAATTTGACTTATATCCATTCATTTTTCTTTCAGTTTACGTTTTCGCTTTAACTGGAAACAACTATTGCTTTTTAGTCTTTCGTGCCAATGTCCAAAGAGTCTGAGCTCCAGGACCCTGGATTAGTTTTAAAGCTTTCATTACACCCGAGCAACACCAGACTATACTGCTAGTTGCCACATAAGTGACTGTAACAAACTTGACTGGAATTCAAACTCAGCTCTTTGATTCCTCAGTCTGAGCTTCCATCATATTCCACCATACTTCTAAAAAAGTACTTTGATAAAAAGAGAATAATTAATAATAATTCATCTCAATACACAAACTTAAATTTACACACCTTGAACAAAGTATGCAAGGCAAACCATCAGTAGCAATTCTACAGTGGGGGTGAAAAAGAGGCTAAGGGCACACACCCACTCCCAAAATTTTGGCTCTCCCACTTTTATAAGCTTCAAAAATTTATCTGATTTTCATAAGATTTGATCTTCAGCACTTTTCCCTTTGCATTTTCGTTTTCATTTAGCTTTTTAAAAATAAATACAAAGACCAGTTTAAAAGAAAAAGCAAACAAAATAAAACAACCAAATTGCTAGAAACAGACATGTTGTTAGGGAGTGAAAGAGACTTAATAGTCATATTTTCATATCTGAAGGAAGACTTAAATTAGAAATAATGTCCTCAACTTGATATGTAGATACATAAACAGTTACTTTATTTAGTAACATATTCACAAACTCATTCCTAAGTTGTGTTTATGAGAGTTTGCCCCCTCCTCCTCAGAAAAATATTGGCCCCTAAGTCGCCCTACCACCTTCAGAGTTCCACAATTGCCACTGCAAACTATAGGTAAAATTTCATGTACTAAGCCTGTATGAGCAGAAACAAAATTTTGAAAAGAAAAACATATATTCTATTCTCTCAAATAGATTGGGCCATGAATCTATTTGCTTTCACCTTGACTTATACACATAATATTAATAAAGAACCAAAACACAGTTGCAGCAGCTAGACTTGGCAGACCAGGCAAAGAAAAGCAAATGGCTGTCATATGTGTTGTTAGAATTTTTCACTACTTTGACATATATCGCTATCATAATAAAGTGAAGATACCATTAATAACTTTTGAACCAGGTTGGATTCACCTTCTATATAAAATACATTTTTATATAAAATGGGAAACATCAAAAATATTTAGCTACTTTTGATTTAGGTACTTTTGAATATGTCTCTTCTTACACCTTTTTTGGGAAACACTACAACAATATATTTCTTCTTTCATGATAAATATTTAGCAGAAATATGCTTACCTCAATATAAAAAATTTGTTACTTTAAGGGTATAATATTTCTAATAGCTTAAAAGCTGAAACTTTGCAGCTTAATAATTTGAGATATATTTAACATATTGTATAATTTTTATCTTTCATGAATTAGTTAATTAAATTTAATTTTATATTGGTATCTAATCAGCAGGGATAGTGTATCTTGTTATTAATTTTCAATACAAAATATATTTTTTTATCTGTAACCAATTACCACAACATATTTTAATAATGTATCCACATAATTTGAATATATATCATTCACTTATTTCATCAAATCTTAATTTATATGGATTTTTAAATGTTTTATTTACAAATATTATACCAGTTTTTAATTTTTTGGAGATGAAATCTGTCAATATATTTTTATTATATAGAACTTCAAATGCACCACTTGTATCCTTCAAGATGGTGGCATAGTGAATTTAGGTGTTAGCTACTCAAGTGTTGCTATAACCTAGTTATGAGTTCAATCTCTGGATTAGGTTGTGAAATCCATATGATCTCATTCAACAGGAACAAACAGCATTGCTTTATATTTTGTCTGCTTTAGTGCAGTTTCTTTTAACCTCTTGTAAGCAAGGGCTACTCGGGATTTTGTTAATGTTTTGTCATGTTTGTATATTTCCTGATCATACTCAGTGCTTCAATTATTATGAGTATAATAGTAGTTTTTAAAATTTTAAATTCATAGCATTGTTATTCCTTTAGTAATGGGTGCACCTGGAACATCACCAAGAAAATTAGAAAAGCAAAGAGCTCATCTGAACAATTACCATAAAAGTATTTATAGAATAAGGACAGGGATGCAACCTTATGGTTATGAGGAAGTGACTGAAGCCACCAATAATATTGCTGATTTTCCTTTGAATTTTATCAAAAAGCTCAAGGTAAATAGCAGGGACACCGGACTATATATGGCAGCAATATTCTAAATATGGATGAATGGCAGACTTATAGACATGTATAATAGATTCTGGAGAGAAAATTGTCTCACACAACACAATGAACTAATTTCTTAACAGCTGACCTAGCAATGGATTCAATATAATCTTTCCACTTCATGTCAGCTGAGAACATTTGCCTAAGAAAGCCCAACAAGCAAGTTTCCAGATTAGCATCCGCCATTTTGATGGAAGGAAGAGATGTGTCTCTCAGATGATTAATAGAGATAAGTTTAATTTTGGAGGCATTAAAATTAACAAGTCATGTTTTGCTTCAGCTAACAATGGACTTGAGGCTGTTTTGGACATTGGCTGCCAGTTTGACTTTATTGAACTGATCAGCTTTATTATGAACCAGGAGTAAATGATTGTGTCATCAGTGTAGATTCCAAGTTAAGAGATGATGTCATTGGGAAGGTCATTAATGAAAATTAAAAACAATTTAGAACCAACAATGGAGCTCTGGGAGACACATATGAGAGGATCTAGATAATTGCCCATTCAGGATAATTTTCATTTCACAGTTTGATAGGTAAAATTGGGTTAATCCAAAAATGTGTATGGAGACACCATAACTTTTCAGCTTGTGAAGAACACCTGTGTGCCAGACTGTCAAAGGTTTTCAAGATATCCAAAGCTACAGCCCAGTCTTCACAGTTTTTATCTAGAGCTTCATAAACTTTTTCTGCAATTATCATCAGTACAGCAGCAGTTGACCTGGAGAAAGGAAAGTCCTATTGCTTGTCTGAAAAAAAAGCCCTGCAATGAGAGATGCTTAATTAATTCAACATTAATTAGGGCCTCTCTGTGTTTCCTGAAAAGTGATCCAGCAGATTTGTCCTCATACGTCTAAAACCATCACCTTTCAACATCAGCATCATCTAGTGTATAACATATCCCATAACCATTAGGCTGGTAGAGGGACCCCATTTAATGCAGCCATAGCAAATGTGACATATCTATAACAAGATAGCCTGATAGAATCCAACCCTCTTCAGGTTTTTGAGTCCTGGATATGATGGTAAACTACATTCGGCAGCAAGGCCGCTGATTGGGAGGTTGTGAGGAGCATAGAACCACATTTTAATTCCCAGGTTCATCCTGACCCGGAGTGGTAGCACCTGTTAGGGTTCCAGCTATGGGAAAATAGTTAACCTCCAAACTGGGTCAAAACACTATGAAAGTATAAAAATAGACTTTTATAGAAAAATATATATAAAAAAGACTTTTATAGGAAAATATACATTTTTGAAGGAAAAAAATTATTACCAGCAATACACTTTTGAATACAAAACTAAATGACATCTACAGTTTTCTAAAATAAAAAACATTTCATCAAAATCTGACTAAATCAATCTTCTCACTATTACCGAACATTTAAAAAAAATACCTTAAAATCCTACCTTTTTGGCATTAAATAACCCACCGAGATTGATATGCTGTTAAACAAAACTTAAACTCTTTAGGTTTTTCCTTCTCCTAGACTGGTTGCCACCTAAAGGCAAGAGAGACCAGTCTACCCTGCTATTTTATCTGGTATGCTGAATTCACTTTCTCTGCTGATATCCATTATATTATCCATGCTTCCTAAGAGTTAACATATCTAAACTTATTTATAAATGGAACTTTGTATGTGTGTGTGTGTGTGTGTGTCCGTTACCTATAGATTCTGAAATGGCTGAACCGATTTTCTTGAAAAGTTACACAGTTGTACTATAAGCATCTGCGAGTGTTCTTAGTTAGGTTTTGTTTCAAGGTATCCCCGATAAATATTGAAAATCGATAATCGAAAACATCGGGTTATAGAAGGAGTGGTCTGAGTTTAATCAAATTTAATACACTCATACACAAAGACATAAGAAACGATATTCAGAAGTTTCAAGGTTGCAGTTCTTACAATAGTGCAGGAAATTGATAATATATACATATAAAAGGCAAGATATTTGTGTGTGTGTGTCTGTTTATCTGCCAGTATGTCTGTATTTTTTTTCAGCCCATTTATTTTAGTTTTTGCTTTGGGTTTGGCTCTAAGTAGGTATAATTGTAGTTCTTAGTCTCAGTCATGATACCATTTACTCACAGGACTTATTTAGCCTTCAAAATTCAGTTTACAATGAAAAAAAAATATTTGATGTTGATAGCAGGATATCAAAATTTGACTTACATCCATTCATTTTTCTTTCAGTGTACGGTTTCGCTTTAACTGGAAACAACTTGCTTTTTAGTCTTTTGTGCCAACGTCCAAAGTTTCTGAGCTCCAGGACCATGGATTAGTTTTAAAGCTTTCATTACACCTGAGCAACACCGGGCTATACTGCTAGTATACATATATACAAATGAAATTTACTTAGCTAAATTTAGTGCAGCAGTACAAAACCAAATAGGAAGATATTATGGTTGAAAAATGTCAATTGTCCAGATAGGAAGAGCAGCTTGCTTTGAAAATCAGCAATTGTAATCTTGCTTTTTTATGTGGGTTGAACACTGATCACTGGTGCTGCTAAAGTATATGAAACACATTCATTCATCAATTAGGCCCTGAAAGTATTTCTAAAAATAGTCTAGGTCATTAACATCCACAATATTCCAAGGATGATAGGATTTAAATTAATTAAATTAATTATCAGCTCACCTAAGAAGCTTTATTTTTAATCAAATATTGATTAGCATATATGATGACATATAAATCTCTAATTTACATTTGATATTACTGGAGTTAGACTAGTTATAAGTACTGGTTGCTGATAGTGTTTGTGTAAACATTAGTAATGGTAATGGTAATATTAGCTGTTTCCTTGTAAGGAAACATTCAGCATTAGTTGACCGAGCAGCTAGTGCTGCTATCACTTGAAGATTTTCTTCTTAACCATTTATTTGCAACCATGTAGATTGTTTGTTTCTTGATTATGTCATTATTTTCAATTTGAGTTACATATGATATACATTTTAGTTATTACTGCTGTTGAAAGTCCTCAAGTGATGTGGTTTCTGTTATTTGGTAATGATTCTGTAACTTCAGTCTGCAATGTCTGAAAAAGTATAGTCTTTACTGTTACCAGATAAAACTTTGTATATAAAACCTAGAGGATATTTATGAACTATTTTGTGGGTAGGAAGGGAGTTTTATATACTATGAAATACAGTACATACATTGAACAGGAGTAGATGCTTAGCCCTTGTTTCTTGTTTCAGATTGGGTTTCTGGTTTCTTCAAAAGTCTACTTCAACTCTATGCTTCTAATATCTTCATTGTCTGGTTCACATTCCTTACTGGTTTTTTGAACAGGATTAGAGATTTATCTCTTGTTCCCTGCTTAGGATTGGGTTTCCAGTTTCTTCTAAAGTCTACTTCAACTCTATACTTCTAACATCTTCTTCCCCCATCTTTTGAACAGGAGTAGGGGTTTATCCCTTGTTTCTTGTTTTGGGTTGGGTTTCCAGTCCCTTCTAAAATCAACTTCAACTCTATACTTCTAATATCACTGCTTAAAACTCTGTACTCTTATTTACTATTTATTTAATTTTTTCTTTAATAGGAGTAGACAGGTTTGCCTATTGTCCAGTTCACACTTGTCCCTAGTCTTTTGAAAAGTAGAGTTTCATTGCTTGTTTCCTGTCTAGGATTGGGTTTCTAGTTACTTCTGATATCTTATTTTCTTTCACTCTCAGTAACCCAGTAATTTTTAGTGAAAGATAGCCAGTTTGAAAAAACTTTGTAAATTTAGGCAGTATATGTCATAAGCTAATACACTGCCACTTATCAGTGTTTTTGATTTTTACAGTTTCAGTTACTTGTGGTCAATTACAGGATTTTTTTTACTTTTACTAAGTAATATTCCTGTAATCAGTTTCTTCTGGCCTGTAATAAAATTCTCTAATTTGTTTCCTTCAACCAACAATACATGTCTCTGTTTGCTACCAATTTCTCTGTGCCTTCTTAAGCACTTTTTTTTTAATAGATTGAGTGAGTGACAGGTGAAATTTGCATAGGTAGAATGAGATTCAAGATTCTCATGAAAGTATCCAGCTCCAAAAGCTATCTTTTTTTTGGGGGGGGAGGGGAGAATATTTTACAAGCAGGACAAATCCAAGTCCATTCTTGTCCAAGAAGGTAAGCCATTTTCACTTGTGTTACAAAAAAACACAAAAATAATCATAAGATGCTCCACAACTGTCCCTGCTGATGAACAGAGATGCACAGTATGTCAGACCTGAGGAGACATGCCCAAATGATAATTTAGGTCAGGCAAATGACAAGCAAATTTGAATGCAACATTTACTGTAGTCCATCTTAATCCCCCAAGACAAAGCATGTAAATATTAACATCTTTGTTGCGGGTAGTCGAATATAGAAATCATATTAGAAAGAAACTTCTTTGAATAATGGGTTTCTGTAGCGTGTTCGTTCATATACCACACAACAATATAAATTAAATTGAAGAAAACAAGACAAATTGTCATACAAGAAATGACCACAGGGGAGTGACTAAAAATTCAACAGTAAAAGAATTTTAAACAATAAAATGTACATGCTTGGTTAAATTAAATACTTTCTTGTTGATAATCACAAGTGAAAAAATGTCTGAAAGATTGTTCATGCAGAGTATAGTTCAACAAAAGTCAATATTTTGGATTTGGTAGGTAAAATACAATAGATTCTTATAGATTGTTGCTGCAAGAAAAAGTTATCAAAATGTGGGTGTGTGTGTGTGTGTGTGTGTGTGTGTGTGTGTGTGCATTGTTTAGGTAGATAGAAATAAGTTGCAGAGAGTTATTGGTCTTCACCTGTTGGATTTCTTGTATAAGCGCACTCAATAACTTGGTTCGTAAAGTGAAAGAATATTCATTCTTTAAAGTTAATTGTAGGAATAATCTCGATGCAGTCGATTGTTGAATAAATTTTATTTTTATGTGGTCCCGTGGAGGTTGTTGGCGTCTCTCAGGCAAACTGACTGACTCGAATTGAGTTTTATTACCACTTAAATACATTTAGAGTTCTGGAATTTGGATCAAAGACATTTGCTGTGAAAGAGGAAATCCATTTCAGTTTTAGAGTATCTCAACCAATAAAAATGTAATTTTATAAGTTTGAAGTGATGATTGACTAAAAAAATTATTTTTGTATGAAGAGTCTACTTTTTTAGAAAGGGTAGAGAAAGGTTTATGTGAAATATCCTACATCTTCAGTAAAGATAAGTGTATCATCAGGGCATAATTTATTATAATTATTATTATTATTATTATCTACTTTCAAATGTTTTTCATATTCAACTGGCAATCTTTCTTTTTGAGTATTTTTTATCAAATCAGACGGCCTCATACAGAGAACTTCTTTTACAGAATAGTTGCCATGCCAGACAATGCAAACTTCTGAAGCAATGGGATATTAGGCTTTATTCCAATATTCTTATTATAGGACTTTAAATTCATTGGTATAGATCCCAATGCTGCAATAATAACTGAAAAAATAATTGTCTGGATATCACTTGTTTTTACAATTTCAATCAATTATTATTATTATTTATCTTATCACACATTGACATAGTCAATGTAAATTCTATACTTGAGACATGATTTCAACAAGACTCCATACAATTGAAAAACTTTTCACAGAATTCTCACAAAGTAAATGATATGATTTTTTTCTAATTCTCCCTCAGCACTTTTTAAGTTTTCTAAATGATGAACCCTTTACTACAGAAATTAGTGCTACAGTTATATTCCACAGTTTCTTGAGTTCCAAAGTCAGATCCTGGTATTTTTCAATGTTTTCAGTTTCTTTGGAATTCACTCTTGTATCCAGTGACAATTCTAGTTAAGGCTCTTCCTAGAATTTGGGCTGCTCTCACACACCCTTTTATAAGCTTAAAAAATTCATGAAACTGATCAGTCTCTGATTTAGATAAGATTTGATCTTCCCTCTGTGCTTTCTTTTTCATTTAGCAATGAATTTGGTAAAAGAATCAAAGAAAAGGGGTTGGTAGAAAAACAATTTAGACCTCTTTTTTCCCTATTTATAGTGGTCACCATTGGATACCAAAAGAATTCTTTTTTAAACAATCAATCAAGCAAATTATACAACTTTTTGTCTCTCTTTATGGTTAAACAGTTATATTTCCAAACATTTTTTTTTGCAAAACATAGCACAAACAAACACACAATACTACAACTATAAACCAACACTGCATTATGAATAAATTTTTGAATTATAAAAAATGCACTTCAACAACAAACAGTGACACCGAAGAAATAGGAGTATATGCAAAAATATTGCATTTTTCCCTTTTCTATTATTCCAAGCACACCTACTATCACTGGTACCATTATTATTATTATTATTATTATTATTATGTTATTTTTCATCATATTTCAATTTCTGCTATGGTCACACTACCTACCAAGTCTGCAGGAAGACCTAAGGCAGGTTGTGGCATGTTTTTATGGCTCCATTTCATGTTTTTCTATCTTCCCCATCATCCCAAGCATTACATAGACAGAGTTCTCCTTAGTGTGTGGGCTGTACTTAATAAGACAATTTTTTGTATATCTCTTAAGCTGGGGTTTCCAGGGATTCTTTCAATGTGTTGTTTTGTTCCGTTTTTTATCATTACAAGTAAAATGATTATAAAAAAAAATTCCTTTATCTCATCCTTAAATATTTCAGCTTAATGACTTTCACAAAATATTGCAAGAACAGTCATAAATATGAATATTGGTCATTATTTATGAGTTATTGTTGTTAGATGTTAAACATGTTTATTCTTTATTTTTTCTCACTTTCTATCCAAATCCCTGTCTTAAGAACATTTCTCTTAATAATAATTTAAAAATAATTCAGTATACGATGTTATTTTATTTATGGTAACTGTATTTTTGGCAATTGCTTTACCATTGTTTGATATTGTGCTTCTGAAAAATGACACTTTTATTTGTGGTTGCCATTACCATCTTCCCATCTTTCTTTTTTTCAGTTTCTCATTGAAACCAAATTGTGATTTTTCCATGCAATCAAAGTGGAATACTATGAAACATGTTTGAACAAAGATATGCTGCATATGTGGATGACTAATATATTATACTCTCATTATGATTGAGCTCTCTGGAGAAGAAAATTTTAAAAACAGTTTCCACTTCTGCTATATGCGTGACACTTCAGAAATTAATTGAGTTCTTTCAGTGACTGGTGTGTGTATACACTGCTTATATACAACATGTTAAAATTTCCCTTCTCTGATTCCATGAGCCTATGGTTTAGGGAGTAGCGACTCCGACTGACACCAAATCAGTCGAGTTTCAATCCTGGCCAGAAGCAAGTGGATGTGTCTAGCCATACTAATGAGCTGTGATATAGCAAAACAGGCTTGTATGTGGATGACTAATATATATATATTCTTGATGGATGTGTGTTGTGGTACAGTTGATTTCTTGAAACAAGAAGTTGGGGAGCTGAGTTCGAATTCCGGTTGAATGCCCTGCAGTCACTTATACGCTAATACCCTTGGAAAAGGTATTAATCCATCCCTTCCTTCCAGTTATGGGTTAAATAACAGGGCATATTGGGTTCTATAGCCTTTGCTGGCAACCAATCAACCAGAGCATGTAGTGGCAACTTGTTGTGGGATAATTAAAAATAAATTTTCTACTTAAGTGCTATGGAGCACATTCAGGGCACAGTGAAAACAATAATATCACTGTTGGCCATCCACTGCATCCCTGACTGTCTCCAGTAAGTCTTGCCTATGTTGTGCCACTGGACCCAGATGGAATGGGAAGAGAGAGTGAGGCTGATGACCATGTGTAACTCTCCATCACTTAAATCCAATTAAAGTGCAAGTCATGGTCTTCCTTGCTTGCGAGGGATGAGCATGATATATATAATGGCTTGCCACTCATATTCAAGAATACCCATCTACCAGGGCAGCTAGCTAATCCCCATTGTAGATGCCTGCTTAGGTACACTTGTGCTTGTTCAACCCCCACAGAGCCACCTGTGGTTTATACTGTATTTATGCTGAGCAGACCTTAGTTAAAGTTTTGGGGAGAGTGTGTGTTATCCAGTCTGAACAAAAATCTGAACAAGGCCAGGACGCTCAAACCTTCGGTCATGATGACTTGTGACTTTGAGCTAGCACAACCATCGATGACTCCTCAAAGAGAGCCATCTACCCAATTCCATTCACAAGGCTTGGGTTAACCCGTGGTTTGGTTTTCAGGCACTTTCCAAAAGTACCACATGCTGGGATCACCTCCTCCAAACCAATAACATCAAGAATTCATCTTTCTGACAAATTGACCATGGTGAGATTCAAACCTGGGCTTCATGGTCAGAAAACAAACATTCTAACCACTTGGCCATGCACCCCTATATATATATATATATATAGTGACGACAAACAATCCATGGGAAAGAAACCATTTCTTGGTAAATAATCCAAGTGGATCCTAATAAAATAATGTTAAAAATTAAAGAGTTCAGTGTATTTAATTACAGAGAAAATATTTATTAAACAATAAATTTGGAATCATCTCATCTGGAGAATAGTCTGTTTCAGCAAATGAAGATGTAGTTTTGAGGTTGTTTTTATTGTTTGAACAAATGCACATACCCACACAAAAGATTGTTTCACATAATGGTGTCTTGTTTCATGCTTAATAGATTTTTATCTGCAGAAAGTAGGACTATCTGTTTCCTCTTTACCTCATTCAGATTTTATCTCAGTAAAACATTGACACTGAATCTATAATTACAAAATTTAAATTTAGAAACTCAACTACAAAAAGCAATAATTTTAATTTTATCACAGTCTAAATAATCTTCCACCAATTATCATATCATGATTATAATTTTCAGGGATACAATTACTCAGTTGACCAAATTCAATGTCTCTGGTTCTAGTTACAAAATAAAAGTTGGGCTCAATTGGCAACAATATGCTATAGTCTGTATAATTGTATAATATCTAATGTTGAAAAATATATGCATATATAGGTAAATAAGTATACATATGTGTATACATGCAGGTACACACCAATATATAAATATTTATCAGGTGTTAGCAGAACAGTGCTCAATATAATATAATAGACCTATTAAGTATATATTAATATATATATATATGTGTGTGTGTGTGTGTGTGTGTGTGTGTGTGTGTGTATTAATAAATATATGTATGGGTATGCACTCAAGTATATGCACATATATAAAAATATTATTCAGGTGTGTGTACATATATATATATATATATATATATATATATATATATATATATATATATTTCTGAGTCAAGGTCTTGTAACTATTTACACTATTTACATTGTTTGGACTGCTGACCTCAGGTTTGTTGTCATATTCACAACATTTTGGCCATTATATGATCTGACCTTCTTCAAGAGCTTCCTTTATTTCTGAGATAGGTTATTGTAATTATTTACATTATTTACCTTCTCCAGACTGTTGTTCTCATCTTTATTGTCATATTCACAATATTTTGGTCATTGTATGTTCTGGCCTTCTTCAGGTGATGTGTAACCCTATTTCTACATATGAAAAAAATGCAATTCTTAGTTTAATGCGACAGAGTGAAAGAAATTATTATTAGTGGTATTGTTGATTTTGCAGTTTATTGTAAATCACGATATGAGCTCTGATTAGATATATTTAATACTTAGATGCTTGTAAAACCTAGAAAATAGAAAAACTAACTGAAAATTGGGGAGAAAGGAAAAATATATTTTTTGCATTGTTCTTCAGAAGTGAATTTTCGGCCAGTGGAAGTGACAAATAGCGATAGTCAAAACAAATTTTCAAAAACTTTTGATGAGGTTAAGAATGTCAGGACATTGACTATGTAAATAAAAATGAATTATAAATCTCACTGGAGTTTCCAAGCTAAAGGTTGGATTTACTAACGTAATCAGTTGAATTAAGAAGAAGTAGGCGAAGAGAGATTACGTCAGAGGAGAGATTGCTGGTCATTGGTTGAACCAAACCCCCACCTTGAAATGTGTAGGTGGAAGTAATCTCATTGGTCGAGGATTTGATTTGCATAAGATATCCCGGGTCTCTCCGCATCCCCTAAGAGAATTTGAGACAAGTATAAAAATCAGGACCCTGAGTAGAAAAATCAGTTGTTGTGGCAGTTCGTTAAGTTGTAGTCAAAGTGTAATGACTGAGGAAAAAGAGTTCCTAACTGGGAGCCATGCTGATTGGGTGCCACCCGTAGAGACAGTGACAATTGCCTCTGATAGTACTCATGGCTGAAGTTATAAAGAAACATAGAAAAGTCTGCCGCCAATCAGCTTAAAAGAGTTAAAGTCGAATAATGCGCCTCTGATAGAGTCCTAGCTGATGATATATAGAAACAGAAAGACCCAAGTTAAGTTAGAGCTGCCAAGCAAAAGAGACAAAATGAATCTACTATCATCACCAACCCACTACTCCACTTCGGCTATTTCCATAAAGCTTCGATAAAGAGCTCTGAAAGAACTTTTTGTCTTAAAAGTAATTGGGAAAATTGGAAGCTCTGATTATTCTAAACACATCTCTCACTCCGTTGTGAAAATTGAATTCAATGATTGTACATTCTGCTTTTGTTGTTAACTATTTTTTTTTATATATATAAAGACTTTTTCCGCAACTCATCCAGGCATCTTCAAACTTATTCATTTATTTTTTTTTGGTGCCGTGTTTATTTTATCTACATAAGGGTACACATGTGTCTGGTCTGGTTTGAAATGGTAGAGAAACGGCTACCGGGTTTTCAACGTGTCTTTCCTGAGATCAAAATACACAGCATGGACAGGAAAGTTCATTATTGTAATAGATGTCTTGAAGACCAGCTACTGTGACGAGACCATCACAACTAGCAACCCGAGAGCATCGTCATAACTGGTGCCGTGTTCAACAGCATCAACCCTGAAAAAGTCTAAAACAATGAAAAACAACAAATTTAAAGGTGGTAGTAGTCTACTTCAGGTCTGCCTGAAGTTCCATTTGAAAAACTTCTTTCCAAGAACCACAACTTCATGGAAGACTCTCAAGAGGATGCTCCCCTGATCACTATAATATTAACCTCTTCAAATTTAGTATTAACATTATCTTTTCTACATATCCTAATAATTTGCTTTCCTTACCTTCTCTTAAAAAATAAAATAACAATTAAAAAAAACATATCAAAAGAAAATTGCAAGCAATGTGGGACTTAAAACCTAAAAACCTGTTGTAGGATTTATTTGGGCAAAGAAACTACTACTCCACTGTACTGCAAGTCTTCTAATAACCACCTGTCTGGAACAATTGGTGAGTGGTTTATATAACAGGCTTGGATGTTCTATTCTGCTACTTGGTTTTGACTGTCTGCTGACTTTGGTGTGGATATTGTGATCAATAAATATCCATCATTCAGCCATGTACAAGGTCTGTACTTGGTTACAACACAGTCTTCCCCTGTCGCTAGTTGGGGATTTCCTTGCAAGAGTAAGTATCATATTTTTGATTATATATCTATATGATATTCAAGCAACTATAAGAGAATGGCACCTAGATTTTTCAGAACAATAAAATGATAGATAATAATTTTATCCAAACTCTAAATAGGACGTACACATCTGATACACTCACATCTACTAAATAAAATTTTCCTATCATTCTACAGATGTCAAGTACCACTCACAGTCAATCATATACTCATAAGTTGCTATCATCTCAGTCAAACACGAACAAAATATTATCAAGCAAACAATACAAAATAATTCTTTCAAAAGACTAAACCAAACAATATCCTTAACTTTTTAGACTTTATATCAAAATATAAAACTATAAAAACCTGAACAAATCAACATAAAAATTTTAATATATTTTGAAAACTGGAAAATAAGAAAAAAGGATTCTTCAGACTTCATAAAGATTCCAGTTAAAGATAAAAATGCAAACTCTAATTAATTTATATTTGAAATTGAATACAAAACAAGTTCTATCAGAAACCAGCATCTCTAAAAACTGATTAAAAAGAAAAAAAAACTTTTACCAACTAACCTGTACCTAAACTGTCACTTATTGACATATGAAACAAATTACGCTGAAAACAACCACAAACCAAACCAGACCACGCCTTCCCTTAAGGGTATCAACTTCAATCAATAATCCTCATGGAATTGTATTGGTAAAAACAAAGGTGTGTACATTTAGCCGTTTGTGTGGTATAGTGACACATGATTAAGTGTGCAACATAGAAATCTAAATAAAGAAAGAAACTTTCCAGAAGATGAGCAACATATTATCTGATTGAAAAATGTCCTCTGAAAAAAGGGGAGAGACAACTGGATTGTTATGTAATGTCTAATCTCTTACATGGCATGAAAGTCTGAACAATTTTATCACAAAGGAAGTAAAAAATTAAAGCAATAGAAATATAGTTCTTTTGATGAGTGTTAAGAATCTTATGACCAGAATTTGTTCATACTGGGCATGAAAATAAACTATGCCCAGCAACAAAACCTCTGATCAGGAGATTGGCAATTTTGAGGAGCATGGAGACACCTTTCAATTGCTAGTCCTGGATATGACAATAAATTATATCTCACAGCAAGGCTTCTGATCAGAAGATTGGAGATTTTCAGGAACATGGAGCCACTTCTTAATTGCTGCTGTTTTCAAGTTCACCCTGACTCCAAATGGTAGCACCTGTTAGGGGCCCCAGCTATAGACAAATATTGAACACCCAAACAAAAATAAAAAACTATGAAAGTATGAAAATACATTTTTGTAGTAAAAATAAAATACATTTTATAACTGTCGTGTTTCGTACACCTTTCTGTTTAACCAGATGTTGACTGCTCGACGACCAAAATAGAATAACAGATTTGTGTTCTGCACATGGGATCGATGCATATCTTTCAGTTACAAAACAATTATTTTTCATTACTCATTTAGCAAGCTGATGTTAAAAAAATATATTGAACAATAGAAAAAAGGAATTGCCTATCGATTGAAGAGATAATCAGTGAAATAAGAACAACCAAGGAAAGGTAACAAGTCTATGTGAAGTTTAGACTTGTTATAAAAAAAACAAATGAATCAAACATCAGACAAAGTGGAGAGACAGAATCATGCAGAGACATAGCATCAGAGTCGAGAGACAAGTTCCCACTACCATCAATGCTACCCTTGACACAGGACATTAGCAGACAGCAACCAACACTCTTTGGTCTTTACTTTCTCTTTTCTTTCTTCCTCTCCCTTCACGGCAGCACCAGATAGCAGTTTATGTTTTGTAGATATGTAAATAAATTATGCATTTATTTACCAAAAGTCAGATGTATTTTGTTTTTTTCTTAATTTATGATTGCTGAGGTAAGAAATGATTAACCCTACAGCAGTAATGGCATCAGCTACAGTTCTGCCTTGTAGATCACTCATTCCTTTGCTTCTGCAACATAGCAATTCGTCTTTATATAAAAAATAAACAACAATACATATTTATAGTAATATGACCAACAATGCATTTTATCATTACTTGAAAGCATGTAATTGTGTTGAAAATTTTAACATTTCAGCATTAAATAAAACAAAGAGTTTGATATGCTACTAAACAAAATCAACCAACTGACAATATCTATTTAAAGTTAAAAGACTAACAGTACATGTTTATGATAAAATGATCAACAATGCATCTAGTAAAATGACAAAGAATACATATTTATAGTAAAATGAAAACAATACATTGTTATAGTAAAATGACTAACAGTTTTATATTCATAGTAAAAATGACCTACAATACATATTTATAGTTAAATTACCTACAATACATATTTAAAGTTAAATAACCAACAGTTCATATTTATAATAAAATGACCAGCAATGCATATTTATAATAAAATGACTAACAATACATATTTATAGTAAAATAACCAACAATACATATTTATAGTAAAATGACTAGTAATAAATATTTATAGTAAAATCAAATTGGAGTAGATAGACAATTGGAGTAGATAGACTAAACTATTGCCCGGTTCACACTCCACCCACGTCTATTGAACAGGTGTAGAGGCTCATCCCTTGTTCCCTGTTAAGGATGTGGTTTCCGGCTTTCTCTTTTCCAATTTTTTCACTTTTCTTTTTTTTTTTCAATAGGAGTAGATAGACTAAACTATCGCCCGGTTCACACTCCACCCCCGTCTATTGAACAGGTGTAGAGGCTCATCCCTTGTTCCCTGTTTAGGATATAGTTTCTGGCTTTCTCTCTTCTAATCTTTTCACTCTTACATAGCCCCCTGCACATATTTAATCATATCACCCCTTGCTCGGGGTGATATGATTAAAAAAAAATGACCAACAATACATATTTATAATAAAATAACTAACAATAAATATTCATAATAAAATGACTAACAATACATACCTATAGTAAAATGACCAACAATACATATTTATAATAAAAAGACTAACAAGACTAACAAGACTAACAAGACATATATAGAGAAATTACATATATAGAGAAATTACCAACAATACATATTTATATTAAAATGACCAACAATACACATTTATAGCAAAATGACCAACAATACACATTTATAGTAAAATGACCAACAATACATATTTATAAGGAAATGACTATCAATACATATTTATAGTAAAATAACCAACGATACAAATTTATAATAAAATGACCAACAATACATATTTTTAGTAAAATGACTAACAATAGATATTTAGATTAAAATGACCAACATTTATAATAAAAAGACTAACAATACATATTTATAGTAAAGTGACTCACAATTCATAGTAAAAATGACCAACAGTACATATTTATAGTGAAATTACCAACAACAAATATATATAATGAAATAACCAATAATACATGTTTATAGCAAAATGAACAATAGTACATATTTATAGCAAAATGACCAAAAATACATATTTATAGTGAAATGACTAACGATACATATTTATAATGTAATTACTAACAATAAATATTTACAGTAAAATGACCAACAGTATATGTTTATAGTAAATTTACCAACAATGCATATCTATAGTAAAATGACCAACAATGCATATTTATAGTAAAATGTCTAATACATATTTATAGTAAAATGACTTACAATACACATTTATAGTGAAAAAAGCAACAATACATATTTATAGAAAAATAACCAACAATGTATATTTACATTAAAATGTTCAACAATATATATTTATCATGAAATTACCAAAAATACTTATTTATAGTGAAATGACCAAGAATATATATTTATAGTAAAATGACTAACACTACATATTTGTAGAGAAATTAGTAACAATAGATATTTGTAGAGAAATTAGTAACAATACATATTTATAGTGAAATTATCAACACTACATATTTATTGTGAAATGACCAACAATCCATATTTATAGTAAAATGACCAACAATACCTATTTATATTAAAATAATCAACAATACATATTATAGTAAAATTATCAACAATATATATTTATAATGAAATTACCAACACTGCATATTTATTGTGAAATGACCAACAATCCATATTTATAGTAAAATGATCAACAATACCTAGTGAAATTACCAGCAATATATATTTATAATAAAATGACCAACAATACATATTTATAGTAAAATGACTAACAGTACAAAATTATAGTAAAATGGCTAACAGTACATATTTATATTAAAATGACCAACAATACATATTCATAGTAAAATTGCCGATGATATATATTTACAGTAAAATGACCAACAATGTATATTTATAGTGTAATGACTAACAATACATATTTATAGTAAAATAACCAAGAACGCATATTTATAGTAAAATGACTAATAATACATATTTATTTTAAAATGAGCAATAATGCATGTTTATATTTAAAACACCAACAATTCATTTAATCTATAGTTGAAAAATATTTAGATTTTGGAAACATATAACCTATAGAGGTTTGTATGGCACAAATTAAAACCAACTTACCAGCACATGTGAAAAACTTAGGTAGTTTTAGGAAGAACAGGAACTGTATGCAAAGAAACTGATGTTAGCAATCAGAAAGAGACTACTGAATTTTTAGGGACATATAATGGATTAGGGTTTGGGAGGGATAACAGGAGAAGAGGTGTTAAGAATTACAAGTGATAGGGAGATGCGGAAGGCCATGATCGCCTACATCCAGAAAGTCTGTACACAGCACATAGAAGAAGAAGAAAGAAAAGAGGACTTGGAGGATTAATGCTTATAAGGTAAATTGAAAGTAAGTGTAGCAGGGGGGGGAATGATAGGGTAACAAATACAACAAAAACAAATCTATAAAAGTACAAAAGTAGCTTAGAGCTGAAGGGGTGCTATGTAAAGAGAATACTTCCAGTGTACATTTCCCCATGCTAGGGATTATTGCGTCCATGATATAGTCACACATTAATACATACATATCAAAACACTCGTTAAGCAACATTGAGCCTGATCAGTAGTTATATGGGTGACCACTTAGAAACATTAAGTTTGGATGTGCAGGTGGTGTAACGGATAACAGCTCGAAGTTGGAAGTTAGCAAGCCAAGTTTAAATTCCATTTGAGTTTTTTTTTTTCTTTTTTTTTTTTAATCATCTCACCCCAAGCAAGGCATTCCACTGCCACTATTGCACATGGGGCTACATAGGGGAAGGTAAAGAGAAGGAGTGGATAGACATAGGGAATGTCAGGAGAAAGGTGACAGATGAGTAAGGATAGCGAGGATGAGGGTCGGGCAGATGGGAAGAGTGCTTGATAGAATGGGAGCAGGTTAGTGTGTTAGGAGGTGTCTATTGACCTTACATTTAAACTCCTGGAGATTGTAGCCGTCGGGGAAGCAATCGTTTGGAAGAGAATTCCACAGTCGGGAAGTGCGAGGAAAGAAACTGTTGGAGTAGAAGTTACGGCTGCATTTTATCGGTTTCACTGTAAAAGGGTGGGATCTAGTTGCTAATTTAGTATCTAGTTTATTATATTCACTTACATGCAAATATCCATGGGAAAGATATGATTCAATGTCTTCTCCACAGCTATGGGTTAATTAGTAGGACTTGTATCAATAAGTCATTATTATC
This sequence comes from Ascarosepion bandense, assembly GCA_037127315.1. NCBI lineage: Eukaryota > Metazoa > Mollusca > Cephalopoda > Sepiida > Sepiidae > Ascarosepion > Ascarosepion bandense. The sequence continues at coordinate 28,815 of JBBBDQ010000905.1, read as the reverse complement.
TCTAAAAATTCTTACAATCTGAAAATATTTTATATCTTTAAATAACCTGGAAAAGGTTTATAAGCCACAAAGAACTAAGCAATCAACATCTTAATGCATGGACAGAATCAGAATATATGAAGGAAATGGATGACAAACATATGTCATTCTAAAAGTGATTTTATTTACTGCTATGCCATTCAAAATGGCTGGGAATTCCCACATTAAAATGACCATGTGTTACATCCGGGCTTGCGTGGGAAGCCTGGTAAATACAGCAGGGTTTGCATTCAAAAGATTGTATACAAAGATATAAACACATATTAATTTTTCCCTCGTACAGAAATAATAACATATAAATACAACAAGCAGTGTGAAAAGGACAAAAAGTGGGAGGGTCTTACTTGTAATATTTTTTGAAGGGAATACTGTAATGGTCACCAAAGAAACTAATGTATGCATTACCAGGCTTTGTGACTGCTACTTAGTAATAGCATGATAGCAGTAATAACATAGTTAAAATTTTGAGAATAATTTTCAGTACTCCATAAAAATATAAAATTAAGCATTTATCAGAAATACATGTGTTTAGATGTAATTTCTACAAATCTGCTTCCACATAGCCATTTATTTTAAAGGAAACTCCCAGGTCTTTATCAGCTACTGTTAGTCTAAAAGGCAACATGGTAAATACCAGCTCCCTACCAAGTTTGAAATTCTCCTCTAAAGTATGTCCCTTTATCATTTCTTTGGTTTTGTTCTAAATGGTTATTGTTTTTGTTTAGAAAGTGTTTCCATTGTTTGTGTATTTCTTTGAAATGTATTTTGTTTGTCCATTTCCCCTTCCCCCCTTTTTTCTCATTTCACTGTGTATTTCCAAAATAAAAGGATAACATCTGTATGAAATGTGCAGTTAGGTATAAAAACTGGCAGGCCAGTGGTGCAATTTATGTACATGGTGAGATCGTGTGATTTCCTCTGCTCTGTTAACTGCTGTGGACAGTCATGTCTTGCCTTTCCACTGTCTACATAGCAACTGGCATGGGCAGACATGTCTTGCCTCTAAACATGCAAAATAGAAACAGAGATTTAGTACCCCACAAACTGATGTTATTTACTGGCCATCACAGGATCCTCATGAATACATCTTACTCAAAGGGAGATAATCGCCCTTTGCATTCCGGCAAAGCAATAAAGTCTATAACTGGAAACTCCAAATTTACTAACTTAACCAAAAAGCAATAATTTTAATTTTATCACAGTCTAAGTAATCTTCAGTAAATAATCATATCTTGATTAGAGATACAATTACACATTTTAGACATTGATTTGACAAAATTCAATGTCTTTTGTTTTCATTCATTTCTTTCTTAGGGGTCACATTCAATGCAGTCATGGGCAGTCATGTCACTTTTTGATCCATGACTGACTTGACAGAACAATTCTTGCAGTAGACTGGTTGCCAACCAAGACCATAGGACCCAATCTACTCTGATATTTAACCCATATCTTTGTGGGGAGAACAGATTGTTTCATAAATTTCCCCAAAGGTATTTGCATGTAATTGAATGTAGCAAACTCGGTTGTAGTTCAAACTTGGCTCACCAACTTCACATTCTCAACATTATCTATCACACAGCTTGCACATTCATGCTTACAGCACCTGGAAATCCTAAGTAGTCACCCATTTAGGTACTAAAAAGGCTCAGCATTGCTTAATTTTGGTGATTAAATAAGAACCAGTGTTTTCACGTGTTGTGGCCGTAATCCTTTGTCCTAGCTTCAAAATAAATTTCTTTCATTTAGAACAGGAAACACTCCCTAATCTGCAAGATATCTATCACTGAAATTATATAGGTGTTTCACTTTCATATTATTGACTTATAAAATCCTGACCTTGATATAAACGTGATAGAATATTTTAAATAAGAGATATAGAAATGTAATTCTTTATCTCTTATGGCAGACAGGATTTTAACCTTAAATTTCTTATATAATTTTTCATGTGCTTGTATAATTTTTTATTTTTTGGAACTCAAATTAATTTCTGAAAAGAAAAAAATTATACAGAAACATGAAAAATTATATACAAAAACTTAATGATAATACTTTGTCTGTCATTTTTAAATGAAACCTGTATAAAAGAGAGATTGTTGTCAAAATACACAATATTTCCAAGTATATAGGTAGGTATGGATAGAATAAAACTCCGTATCCAAGAAAAAAAATATTCTTAGAAAAGTGCTTAATACAAAGTAGAGCGAATATCTAAAAAGGCTCAGCATTGCTTAATTTTGGTGATTAAATAAGAACCAGTGTTTTCACATGTTGTGGCCGTAATCCTTTGTCCTAGTTTCAAAATAAATTTCTTTCATTTAGAACAGGAAACACTCCCTAATCTGCAAGATATCTAACACTGAAATTATATAGGTGTTTCACTTCCATATTCTTGACTTATAAAATCCTGAACTTATATATAAACATGATAGAATATTTTAGATAAGAGATATAGAAATGTAATTTTTAAAAATGTCAGTGAAATCATTTTTAAATTCAAGAGTTACCAGTTTATGTACATAGGATGCTGAAAAAATTTAATTCAAAGGTTAGCATGTTATCATGTTCCACATGACATTTACATAGCAATTTCAGGGTGACGAACAACATGAGATTTTTCACAATGACTTCAATGTGTTATAAAGTCTGCTTAAATATATTATAATGTCTGCATCATAATGATGAAGAATGTATTTGTTTTATACAACAAAGTGATAAATATTAATCATAAAGATTAAACGTTATACAATGAAAATTGCAGATCAAAATTGAGATAATGACTACAAATCAGCCAACATACTTATTGATTAGCACATAAATACACTTACATCTCTTTCTCTCTCTCTCTCTCTCTCTCTATATATATATATATATATATATACACACACACAATTGTTATTATATATAAACTATTACTTTTGTGATTATATATATATATATATGCATTACTCTTCAGCAATGAATTGAGCTCTTTTGGTGACTGGCCTGTGTATACCCCACTTATATACAGCATGCTAAAATTTCCCTTCTCTGATTCCATACGCCTATGGCTTAGGGATTAGCAACTCTGGCTGACACCGAATCGGTTGAGTTTCAATCTCGGCAAGAAGCAAGTGGATGTCTAGCCACACTGATGAGCTGTGATACAGTAAAATAGGCTTGTATGTAGATGATGAATATATATATATATATATATATATATATATATTATTAATGCAGGTTTCATTGAATAATATAGACAAGTTTTGTCTATTAATTTTGTGTAGGATCCGTTCATACCGTCTGATATACTTGATGGTGATGTCGTTAAAAGACAACAAAAAATCACAGTATTTGTTGAATTTTTTATCAGGTCTAAGCTTTCGGCTCACATAAGCCATTATCAAAGAGTAAATAATAACACACAGTAAACCATCAATATATCTAAGATATGTTGATGATATCCTACTATCAATTAAAAATACTAATGAAATCTTACAACTTCAAAAACATTTTCATAATTACTCAGTTTTAAAATTTACTTATGAACTTAGCAAAGATAACAAAATTCCTTTTCTTGATATATTAATTATTTAACACTGACAACAATAAATTTACTATCTCACCGTATCAAAAACCCACTAATAAAAATCCCTCTACACTCAATTATATTAGTGAATGCCCCCACTATTACAAAATAGCCATTATAAAAAATCTATTATACCGTGCAAAAGTCAATTCATCTACAAATCAGATCTTAAACAGTTTAAACCTGGTTTGAATACAATCAATTTCGATATTTCCAACAACGTACTCAAATGTCTGTAATCAGACCAGGGACCACAACACCACTATTTTGTCACTGTCTTCGGCCATCCGCCACGGTAAGGATGGACTTATATTTTCAATTCAATTATCTTTATTGTTAATAGCTTAAATGTTCTATGTTTACTGTGTGTTATTATTTACTCTTTGATAATGGCTTATGTGAGCCGAAAGCTTAGACCCGATAAAAAATTCAACAAATACTGTGATTTTTTGTTGTCTTTTAACGACATCACCATCAAGTATATCAGACGGTATGAACGGATCCTACACAAAATTAATAGACAAAACTTGTCTATATTATTCAATGAAACCTGCATTAATAATATATATATATATATATATATATATATAAAATAGTTAGTATATACTAGTGTACAGACACATCATACGCTCATGTATACATACACAATTTTTAAACTCGTTTTTAGCAACGTGTCAATAATTATCTATTAAATAATGAAGCCGGGTTTGAAAAACGTCTGTAAACGGTACATATTGGATGTAAGACCAAATTCGTAAGATGACATGGGCCTGAGAAGTTAAAATAAAATCAAGACAAACGCAATCATATTCCAGTCCATAAACAAATAAAAATATAATGAATATATTGTGGTGATACCGAGCAAAAGCGAGGGACCGGATGTTTGCTCTATAACGACCAGAAAGCAAATGAACAAAAGTCGTCTCTGCGCAGGTAAATTCGCGCAGATGTTCCGGTGGAAAAATAAAAACTAATCAAATATCAAATTTCCATTTCGCGAGCCTACGCGAATTTTATTTACCAGCCAATGGGAAGCCCAGAATAAAATACAAGTGTGAAATTCCAAACGAGCTGCTTTTGATCCAAAAAAGCAGATATAAAAAGTGGATACAGACAAGACCCAGCAGACAGGCACAGACCAGAGGAGAAGAGTGTAACCAATCCCCTTGACCTAAGTCGAGCGGCTACTATGCTTGCCTCTTTCCTTCTCCCCTGTCTCAACGTACTTATTGACCTAAGGAGCGACTACGTCAAAGACATTCCTCATATACCTCCGCTCCCTACATTCCTAAACACTAATTATCTTTTTCAGCATTATTATTTGTCATGAAAATTTAATCTCCGTTGGCCTTATATTCAAGTATTACTTTAATTGTAAAAACATTAATTGATATGTGTTTATATAAATGTTATTTTATACTCAAATTGCCTTTCTTGATTTTATAATCATTTTATGACTTATAGTGGGCTATCTACCACAAGGCCAAATTCCGTTAACCTGCAACAGTATACAATTACCTTCTCTTGAATGGAGCCCCACTAGAAACAGAAAAGGAATAGATAAGATACCCACTATACTATAAAAGTCAATCTGTAAGTCTGTGTATGATTGTAACCTATGCACGCCTACATTTTTTAAGCTACGCCATTCAAACTTTCTAGGGATACATATCTACAGGGAAACTAGGTCGACACATACTTTTTGAGTTTAAGTTCAGCAATTTTCCCTTTCGCATTTTTTGGCCAACGAAGCTGATTGTTTACATTTGCTCCGTAAAATATCTAAGATCTAAGATGGTTGCTGAATTACGTCACAGAAATCAAATCACGCGTGTCAAACGCGACTAAGATATTTTTTATTAAAAAAAAAAATGAGCCTATATATTTAATTTTTATTCCGACGTTTTAAAAATTCATTTGGTTAACAACAAAAAAAAATGTGAATATTTTCCCCCGTAATTTTTTAACAAAAGAAATATTTTTAAAAAAGTGTTTTTTTCAAACAAAAACAAAATATGTAAAAAAAAAAAAAAGTGCCAATGGTTAATTTAATTATTTAAGTCTTTTTTTTTTCAGATTTAATATTTTATACTTCAGAAAATAAAATTAAAAAAAAAATAATGCTTTTTTTCGCTAAATATTTCATGCAGGAAATCAACAGTCTGTAATTCGTGTGGCATTAATGTAACTTTTTTCTTTAAAATTAAATGTTTACGTTTTTTAAATATTCTTCGAAAATTTCTGAACTGAGAGCGTAATAGTTATTATATTTCTAATTTCAGTAAAACAAAAGAAATAATTTTTATTTTTATGTTAAATTCATTTTTAGTCAACAAAAAATGTAAATATTTTCCCCCGTAATTTTGAAACAAAAATAAACGCAATTGTTTACAATGTCACACAAAAAACATCCAATCACGTTTACGCAAAACAAAAGAAAATAAATTTTTTAATGGAATTTTTTAACAATTTTTAAACAACAATTTTTCATATAATTATTTTTTTTATATAACCGAGTCCTACTACTAAAATGTTCTGAGTTGCACGGGCAACGTCGGGCTATGATGCTAGTTAAATACGCCGTAATACGCACACAAATTCATAAGCAAAAACCAGGATACGTAAGCGATTTAAAAATCTACAAAGCATCACATACAGAATTAAACCACATACATTAGACACCTATAGGCATAAATACAGGTAAATACAAGAACACTCACACAGAATCATACGCACACATATATACGTTCATAAACAAGAAAAAAATATATATCAATACACATATATATGTATACACACATACACACGAATACACGGACATACAAACATATATACACAGACACACAAATACGCAAATACATGAAATGATTAAAAGCAAAATTAAAATAATTTTAAAAATGAAAGAAAAAAATTGGTCTGATTTGAAAAACGGTACTATTGTATAAACCCCTTTCTTGGTTTCAAGTCTACCATATTTAATTCAAAACATGCTTAAAAAAAGTAGTTTCGAAGATAAATGGGTACAGATTTTCGTAATAATAATAATCAAGTTTCCACTCATGGGTTTGATGAAAGATATGTTTGTTTCAAAATATGGGAAAAATAATTTATTTTGTTCTCATGAAATGGTGATGAGACGTTTTTTTTTAATCTAATAATGTATGACATTTTTCTGTTTAAAAACAAATCAACTATCTCCACTTAATGTTAATTCTATTAAAAACTTTTCTCTAAAACGTCACCATTTCTCAGATGTCCAGTCCATGGTATTCTCATCGTCCTTCTGTAGGGCCACATTTCTGTTGCCTCAGGTTTTTTCTTCATTCTCGAGGAGATTATCCAGCATTCACTGCCATATTGAATGACTAATATTACATAATAGTTAAGCACTCTTTCTTTCTATCGAAATTTCCTGTTTCAAGCATTTTTTTCAAAACTGGCCTTTTCTTGTCTATGAATCAAATATTTTGTCAAAACAGATCCTCAACAAATTGCATAAATTACGAAACAATGTCTGAAAACATATTCAAGGGATTAATATTCTGAAGAAAGCTTTAAAAAAAACTTGTTTGTATCTTCTTCACAAGCTCAAGTGCCATGATGTCTCTGGCCGAATATTTGACTTAATCCAATCATTCTTAACAAATTGTACAATAAAGGTAATGTTGAATGGCCATGCTTCGAGATCATTTTATATTAATGTGAGGATCTGCCAGAGCTGTATCATTGTTTCTTATCTTCATCAATGACCTTCCTGATGTCATCAGTTCCCAACTCGGTATTTATACAGATGTCACAGCTATTTACTCTTAATAAGTCCCAGTATAAATAGTTATAAATAATTATTGCATAGTAAAACTGGCAGCTACTTTTGAAAATGATCCCCAATCAGTTGTTAATTGGGGCAAGAAATGGCTTGCAAATTTTAATTCTTCCAAAAAGAATGAAACACAGAGAACTATTTTTGTATGGCTGATGCTAACCCCCTGAGAAGCAACTCTCCCTTCTCAGTTTTATGTTTTCCACAATGAAGCGATTATATTGAATCAGATGCTTGGTCTGCTGCTAAGAAAGTTAGTTCACTGTGTTGTGTCAGATGATTTTTATCATCAAAACCATCTTGGATATTTATAAATCTACCATTTGTTTGTACACTGAATATTGCTGTCATATCTGATCTGTTATTTCTGCTATATATCTCATCTCATTATTTATAAATGGAACTTTGTCTGTGTGTGTGTGTGTGTGTGTGTGTGTGTGTGTGTGTGTGTGTGTGTGTGTGTGTGTGTGTCCGTTACCTATAGACTCCGAAACGGCTGAACAGATTTTCTTGAAAATTTACACAGTTGTACTATAAACGTCTGCAAGTGTTCTTGCCTAGGTTTTGTGTCAGGTACCCCCGATAAATATCGAAAATCGATAATCGAAAAAATCGGGTTATAGAAGGAGTGGTACGATTTTAATTAAATTTGATACACTCATAGACAAAGACATAAGAAACGATATTCAGAAGCTTCAAGGTTGCAGTTCTTACAATAGTGCAGAAAATTGATAATATATATATAAAAGGCAAGATGTTTGTGTGTGTGTGTCTGTTTATCTGCCTGGATGTCTGTATTTTTTTTTTCAGCCATTTTATTTTAGTTTTTGCTTCAGGTTTGGCTCTAAGTAGCTATAATTGTAGTTCTTAGTCTCGGTCATGATACCATTTACTCAGATGACTTATTTAGCCTTCAGAATTCAGTTTACGACGAAAAAAACTTATTTGATATCGATAGCAGGAAATCAAAATTTGACTTACATTCATTCATTTTTCTTTCAGTCTACGGTTTCGCTTTAACTGGAAACAACTATTGCTTTTTAGTCTTTCGTGCCAACGTCCAAAGAGTCTGAGCTCCAGGACCATGGATTAGTTTTAAAGCTTTCATTACACCCGAGCAACGCCGGGCTATACTGCTAGTATCTCATAATTCTTGACAAAATTAAAAAAGGGTCTGTAATGTTATGGATCCTGACCAGACATTTTGGTTTTAATTACTATCTCATTGCTCTGTTTATTTTTTGTTTTTTGTTTTTTTGTTTTTTTGTTTTTTTATAAATATTTTCATGGCGGTCATTCTAATGAGGTTTTCTTCTTGATAACGTGACTGCGTGAATTTTCTCCTGCCTATTGTGCCCCCAGTTCTTCAGTACATTATAGTAATAAATTCTAACTCTTATGAAAGTAGTAGCGAGATGATCTGAAATTAAGAAACCATGTTCTTTTTTTAGTTCTTTCTCAACCACCATTCTATTTTTGGTTGCCTAGGTAAAGTGTGATGCTATGAAATAAATAATAATAAAAAAATAATGTAACGAATTTCTGATACTAAAAGTTCTGTTTGAATACAATGACTTCATAAGTTAGTGGTTCCATAATAGCGCAACACACCTCATAAGTGCAGTGAATAGCAGGTGAGGCAGAATAATTAAAAGACAAAATACTTAGAAACAGTTTCAAAAGTATTCATATGGCAAAAATATATATGATTTCAAAATCTAAAATATTATGGATTACTTGTAATTGCACGCATGAGTCCCAGTACAAATAACTATTGACTGATTTCATCATTGTGATATTTTTACATTATATCAAGTATTAATATAGTCCCTAGGGTCTGTAAATTGGAGGAGAGAGTTATTAATGATCATGTTCTGACTTCGAATCCACAGTTATCTCTCTTTACCTTCTTGGACCTTCTTTGCTGTATGGCTGCTTGTGCCTTTTCAGTTCTGGATTTTCTGTTCTGACAAATTTCTAAGAAAAAAGAAAAAGGCTTCTTTGTGTTAATGAGGAGATGAGAGTTTGTTTATCTTAAATAAGGCCTAATACCAAGGAGATTTCTTGTCAAAAACAAGCTCATAACTTTCATTAAATTTGTTTACTTTAATTATAAGTCATTTTTTGTTATATATCATAATATGTTATTAAATTATTATCAGTTTATATATATATTATTTCTTTAAACCAGTGGTCCCCAAATGCTACTGTTCATAGGCGCAGCGAAATTAGATAGCAGGCAAGGCAGCATGATTTAAAGATAATCAAAGATTTAGAAACAGTTTCAAAAACTTCATATGCCAAAAATAAACATGATTTCAAAATCTAAAATATTATTATGGATTGCTTTCAATTGCATGCATGAGTCCCAATGTAGTTATAAATAATTACTGACCAATTTTATCATTGCGATATTTTTTATTCTATCAAATATTAAGAATATAGTAACTAGGTTCCGCAAATTGAAGGAGAAAGTTATCAATGATAATATTCTGACTTTGAATCCATGGTTATCTCCCTTTGATCCTCTATCTGTTTTTTTTTTAAATGTATTTTTATCACATGTTCTGAAAATGCGCCCCAGAGAAAAATTTGGGATAATTCTTAAGAAGATTGATGTAATAAATTCAGTATGAACGAAGAGATTTCTTTAAATGACACTTAATTTTTAATAAGAAGTTAAGGTTTCTCAAAAAACAGGAATTAAGATGTCAGACTATACTGAATGACAATGCAAAAAATTAGACTCATCTGCATTCTAGACAATAAAAAAAGATAAAAATACAGCGACCATGGGTCTGCCTGCTAAATAAGTTATTTGTATTTTACAAACATATGTACATGAATTTGTGGCGAATAAGAAATTAAGAATTAAAATCAACTCACTTCTTCATTTTTACAAAAATTCAAAATGACGTGTGAAATCCTGGTTTTGCTGCATAGAAAAAGGATTGACCTCGTGCAAAGAAAAAGAAGGAAAAACATAAATTCTCAGACTTAAAAAAAAGATAAACAGGATGTTTTTACTATTATTAATTGAAAAAATAGAGGACTATTTTAATACATTTCTATGAAGAAAATAAAGGAGAAGAAAACAGAGGATGATTTTAAAATTTTAATATAATTTCGTCAACTGGGGTAAAAATAAAAACAGAAAACAATTTTGTTATATAATTCTTTTATGATATTGAGATCAATCGTTTTGGGATTACCATTAACAAAGAAAACATTTCACTTTTTAGTTCCACGTTCAGAAGGTGAAGGTCACATACGGAAGCAATCAAAGGGGATTATTAGTTGCAGTGATTAGTTATTGATTGAGTCAAGTTTATCTGATTAGTTTTCTATTTCTTTTTCGCTGTTTGACGCTTGATTTTATTGGTCCAGATGGAGGGCATCTATTCTTAAATCTGATGCAAAAGACTGAAAAAAATGGATGAGATTTTTATTCTTGCTGACTCATCGCTCATTCAGTAATGAATTAGAGCACTCTGGCCACTGGAGTATGATAGATACGTTAAAAGTATGCCTCCTTCTACCGAGCGTCCATAGCTCAGAGGTAGAATCGCCGGGTTTCAATCCTGGGTTAAAAGCAATCGGATGTCTAAGCGTACTGATGAGCTGTGATAGAGCGAAACAGATCGATCTGCGGATGACTATATATATATATATATATATATATATATATATATGGTGGTAACCATAGTGTTAACTGATACATTTATCTTGGAAGACACATATGTATTTTACAGGTTACTTTTTAGGAAAAAACATGCATCTCGTAAGCCAGAAAATACATTATGTGACCAACTCTTTTCCAATCTTCTCACTTTGGTTTCTTTTTTTTTTTTTCAATTGGAGTAGATAGATCTATCTATCGCCCGGTTCACACTCCACCCACGTCTATTGAACAGGTTAAGAGGCTCATCCCTTGTGCCCTGTTTAGGATGTGGTTGCCGGCTTTCTCTTTTCCAATCTTCTCACTTTGGTTTCTTTTTTTTTTCAATTGGAGTAGATAGATCTATCTATAGCCCGGTTCACACTCCACCCACGTCTATTGAACAGGTTAAGAGGCTCAACCCTTGTTCCCTGTTTAGGATGTGGTTTCCGGCTTTCTCTTTTCCAATCTTTTCATTGTTACGTAGCCCCCTGCACATCAGTGGCGTTACCGCCTTGCTCGGGGTGATATGATTAAAATATATATATATATATATAAACACACAACAGTCTTTAATATAATAGCGTGGATATATATTCGACGACATAATTATTGCAAAAAACTAAAATAATAAGGCTCTGTTAAAGAGCAAACACGCGGCAAGAGCTTTCATAAATGGTAGTAAAATTTAATAACTGATCAAAAACTTGATACAAATACTCAGCAACTTCGACATATTTGGGAAAGACCTAAGAGTAATCAAGAACCTCTACTGGCAGCAAACTGTCTGCATACGAACAGGAAACGAATTCAGCAGACATACAAAGACAGAAAGGGGCGTAAGATAAGGATATGTCTTTTCACTGGATCTATTCAACTTGTACAGCGAGACTATTATGAGGACCCTAAAAGTTATGCCAGGATTTGTCATCGGCGGTCACAATCTGAACAACATAAGATACGCAGATGATACAGTGCTGATAGCTGACACGGAAAGAAAACTACAAAACCTCCTAAAAAGGTAGATGAAGAAAGTCGAAAGAAAGGACTACAAATAAACTACAAAAAAAACCCCAAATGTATTGTCATCAGGAAACAGAAGAGTCCAAAATGCCAATTACAGGTTGGGGATACTAAAATCAAGCAGGTACAAAAATTTAATTACTTTGGAAGTATTCTTACAGAAGACGGAAAGTGCGAAACTGAGATCCGAAGGCGAATTGGCATGCCGAAAAACGCATTCCAGAAGCTGAGTAGAGTATTTAAAAGGTAGAAAATTTTCGGTAGAATCAAAGAAGAGAGTACTGGACTGCTATGTGATATCTGTTCTTCAATATGGCAGTGAATGCTGGACAATATCATCAAAGCGAAGTTGAAGGAAAAACTTGAAGCAACTGAAATATGGTTCTACTGAAGTTTGCTGCTGATGGATCGAGCATGTGAGCAATAATGAGGTTTTGGAAAGGATGGAAACGTAAAGGAAATTATTACTGAGCATCAGGAAAAGACAGCTAAAGTTTCTGGGGCATGTAATGAGGAAAAAGGGCTTGGAGAATCTGATACTCACAGGTCAGATAGAGGGAAAAAAAGATAGGAGTAAGCAGCGGATTTTGACAGGCCTGAGCAGGTGGATGGCAGAGCGGGGTTTGGGTGGGGTAACAGGAGAAAGCATAGGAGCCATCAGGGATAGGGAGATGTGGAAGGCCATGATCGTCTATGTCCTGAAGGGACATGGCACAAAGAAGAAGAAGAAGAAGAAGAAGAAGAAGAAGAAGAAGAAGAAGAAGAAGAAGATAATTAACAGCCGATATTGCCTCGCTATTATTGTCTCTCGTTTAATGTACTGATTTAATCACATACATTTCAAAATACACATAAGTAGATTATTATAGGATGCTCTGCCTTTTTTATTGTATAATTTAATTTGATTTGGACTAAACTTAAACATGAAAGAGGAAAGTATAATCTTATAAGTTAAATTATAATTTAAAACAGCAGAGTTTACGTTTTACTTTTGTTTTTGTGCCTCTGAATCAAGGGGGATTACTTGTTTTTATTTTAGGCGAAAACAAAAGAAATTAAAAATAAGAATAAAATGTAAACGAAAGTCTTCATCGGGGAACCTATTTTAATCCAGACCAACGATTGCATCATTATAACTGTATCTCTTTTTGCCTATACAATATTCAAACGAAATGGTGAAAGTTTACTTTAAAACAATGAAATAAATTTGGTTGTTAAATTATCAAATTCCACTTTTAAATGTTTTTACTGTTTTATTTTGAAATGTGGCTCAAAGCCAAGGCAACAAACGCAAGATGGGAAAAGGTTGGTCATCACTGACTATCCTACACAGTTAATCTGGTTCACGACCCAATCTGTCATTACAATTTACTCATACTCCGCGAGAGCCCATCGCTATTATTATTCAGTTCAACATATACCATAGGTATTCACATGATTCCTACAAAAAACAAAAAAATAAAATAAAATAAAAATTTAAAAATAAATAAATGAAATAAATAAATAACAAACAGCCATGACATAAAGATATAGATATTTTTTTAAATATACATAATTTAATTGTTTATGGAGTTAAATTTCATTCTTTCATTCATAGCCCTTCACTTTCTCCTCACACTGTGACTAAGACCATCACTTACCAAAAGTAGGTTATTACAAATTCTTTTGTGAGGGTATGATCTAAAAAATGTATTTTTCGTACGCTCTAGATACACTTACTTCTGAAGTTAATATTTTCTATAAATTTTCGAGCAAGATATAGTTAAAGCATTAGATTTGGTTCTCTCTTTCTCTTTCTCTCTTTACACACACACACACACACACACACACATATTGATAAATATACGTATTATCCTACGTTTATGGCACGACACGGATTTTATGCGTTTCATGCCATAGACGTAGGATACGTAATATATATATATATATATATATATATATATATTTTAATCATATCACCCCGAGCAAGGCGGTAATGCCACTGAAGCGCAGGGGGCTACGTAGGAGTGAAAAGATTGGAAAAGAGAAAGCCGGAGACCACATTCTAAACAAGGAACAAGGGATGAGCCTCTTCACCTGTTCAATAGACGTGGGTGGAGTGTGAACCGGGCGATAGTTTAGTCTATCTACTCCAATTGAAAAAAAAAAAAAAAAACGAAAAGAAAAGAGTGAAAAGATTGGAAAAGAGAAAGCATATATATATATATATATATATATAATACAGCTCTGTTCATACATTGAACATTGTTTTATTAACACCTGAATAATAATACTGTAACTATGCATATGTACACCCTTCTCATATGTATATTTATTAATTTACGTCTATATATAATATAAAGATAAAAAAGAGAATTAAAATTGTTTTTATTTAAAATTAATTTAATTTACACAGGTGGCTTCTTTGTGTCTCTTCTACAAATGCTTTCACAGTTTCTACTCCGATGAACTTAGCTCACTGGTGCCCCCTGTATATGAATTTACTCGAGCCACAAGATTAGCAACTAGCTCCCACCCTTTTACTGTGAAACCAATAAAATGTAAACGCAAATTCTACTCCAACAGTTTCTTTTCTCGCACTTCCCGCCCTTGGAATTCCCTTCCATTTACTTGCTTCCCCGACAGCTACAATCTCCAAGAATTTAAATGTAAAGTCAATAATCATCTCCCATCTCACTAACCTGAATCCTCTCTCTCATGCTCCTTTCTCCGTCCACTCCACTCTCATCAGTATTCTCATCCTTCTCTTACCCACTTCCCGAAACCTCCTATAACCTGTCACTCTTTCTCATAGCTTTCGTCCTATGTAACCCCCTGCGAAACAGCAGTAGTAAAATGCCTTGCTTGGAGCGATATGAGTATAAAAACACACACACACACACACACACACACACACACACACACACACACACACACACACACACACATATAACTGGTTAATATATATATATATATATATATATATATATATATATATATATATATAAAGTAAGAGCCAATAAACCTACATAAGTTTTACCCTTCGGCTCGTCACCTGACTAGATTTTCTGTCTTTGTTGCTCTACTTTCGTATTGAGCGCTTTAGTGTTAGGGTTTTCGTCTTGGGGTTTTTTTTTCTTACGAGTATTTGACTTTTTGTTCATGTACTTCGTTTGTTTTTTTGTTTTTTTACTTCCCCTCCTTTTCCTTCCGAGTTTGTTCTTGGTGGGTTTTTCAAGACGAACTTCAATATAGTATAACAATTACTAGTATTAGCATTATTATTTTTGTTACTATTAATATTGTTATAATTATTATTGTTATTATATATATATATATTATTATTATTATTATTATTAACCAGTTATTGGTCAGAGTTAAATTAGACCAGTATACAGTGTTTGTATTAAAAATGTATTAAAAAGTGCTCAATACATATATAATGTAGACCGTTTAAATATTCTCATTCGGAAGTCAGTCGATTTAGCAACATTAATTTCAACCTTTCGGTATCTTCAGGCGTTTCGTATCAACTGACTCTCCGCTTTTTTCAAACGCACAACATGAACTTTCAGAACGCACAATATATATATGTATGTATGTATGCAGGTTTCATTGAAAATGACAAACAAGGTATTATCATTAAGTTTTTTATATATTTTTCATGTGTTCTTATGATTTTTTTTCTTTTCGAAACTCAAATTATAAAAATCTTCACTTCGCAACATCATCTGAAATTATGCAACACCGACTAAATTAAATTATCTACTACAAAACATTCAAAACTAATAATCTCATCATCAATAATAATAATTCACTTGCATAATGTAAACTGCAGAAAATCAATGTCATTTACGAATTTATATGTCCTTTGAAGGACTGTGTTCCTCAACAATCCAAATTTGTAAACATTTACATCGGCTACACTATTACAAAATTGACGAGAAGCTTGACATTGCACCTTCCTGATCAAAGTTCCATTCGATCTCATTTAAACACACATTAGATCTACCAGGACTTATCCGTGACTTATTTATTGACAATACACACATAATAACATCATCCACATGCAAAAAAATGATTAAAATTAATGGGGACATTACAAATAAAAAAGAGAAATCATACACTTAATAATATCAATTATGAACACGGTAACAATGCGCTTACCGTGTTTGGAATATAACATACACATGGCACTAATATTATATGCATAAACTTTACACATATTTAGTTACAAGTAAAACAAAGTTCATCCTTGATAATGGCTAAAATTATAGCTGAAAGCGCTCGAAAAAAAAAAAAAGCATTTGGACAATTCCTATATAATTCGAGTTCTGAAAAGAAAAAAATGTATAAGAACACATGAAAAATTATATAAAAAATTAATGATAATACGTTGTCTGTGATTTTCAATGAAACCTGCATAAAAGAGAGATTATTGCCCAAATACACAATAAATATATATATATAATCTGTCATGTCACTATATTTGTGATCAATTACGAAACCTGACGTTAAATGTCAACTTTATATTAGCCAACGTTTTATGAATTGATTTATAAGTCACAATAAAAACTGCCAACTACGTTTTATCTCAAGTTTCTTAAAATTGTGTTTATCTCCCATTTTTAACCATTTGTTAAATTATTTCGCACGTATTGCAATTTCTGTACTTTTGTTTCTTATGACATCTCCAAATTCTGTTTAACACGTTGGCCGCCAGAGGTCACTTACCAACTCTGAGGTCAAATAACAACTTCATAATAGTCAACTTAGGCAATACAAATATTTCATGATTTATAGCTTCCACTGAAGCCCTACAATTATTTTCACACGGAAAACTATCGCTGTAAATAAACTAGTTGTTGACACCAGCAGATAAAAATTCTATCAGAAAATGCCAAGTATATCATAATGCGTAAAATGTGCGTTATGGTACAGTGGATATCGGCTCAGACCGAGAAATCGGAGAGCTGAGATCAAATTCCAGTCGCATTTGTTGCATTCACTTACGCGCAAATACCATTGGGAAAGGTATTAATCCATCGCTTCTCCCTCCAGCTATGGATTAAATAGCAGGACATATTTGTTTCTATAGCTTTGGTTCGCTATCAGTCTACTGCAGAAAGTAATGACAACCTACTGCGGGAAAATCTTCTGCCCAGACAGTCATGTCTCGAAAGAGACATGATCGCCCAAGCGTGTATCACGTATGACACTTAATTGACTAATATCACGAAAAAAGTTAGCTCATGCATGGCAGTCAATGTTTAAAAAAATCCTACACATAATATCACAAGCTCTATGAACAGCTATTTGTAAATGCTAATAAAAGTTGCCTAATAGTCATATTTTTGTTTCTCATCCCGTAACTTCTGTCATGCAATATATATATATAATTAACGAGGCTTGCTGCCCTGATTCAGATGTCTAATTTATATGACAGCAAACGTTCTGCTGTTTAATCAATACAAAATTAATTTGCAGATACTCAGGCAAACTATGTACATATTACATTGGTCCTAGGCAGAGTGCACAGGTGCTACATTTATCCTAGGCAGAGTGAACAGATACTACTTTGATCCTAGGTAGAGTGCACAGAGGTCCATTGCATCCAATTTTATTTTCCGTCATTTTATTTTTCTCCACACACACACATACACATATGCAGACATATATATATATATATATTTGACATTTGACGCCAGGTTTCGTAATTGATCACAAAGATTATATATATATATATATATATATATATATATGGCATCTCACACAATATATTAGCTACATATTTGTTTAAAACTTATTTAAACTGACATCACTAACACGTCTTTTCCTCCCCCATTACACATTAATGTCTCGATATTCATTGGTCTATACCAACAATTATTTTAAAATATAATAACCACCCACTTCACTACATTCAACTAATATGGTGGCATTTTTTATTTTATTTTTTTTATTTTGAATTTCCTTATCAATATATGACCCGTAACTGAGCCTGTACGGAGCCTCGGTGATATTTATCAAATTGGCCTTGTGCCAAACACGACCGAAGTTCCCACAATTTAAAGATATTTGATCGTTGAAAGAATAAAAGTGATTTGTTTGTAAAATAAGTGAAATTTTATTAACTGAACAGAATAACAATTTTGCAAGAAGTAAAATGTTCAAATAGAAAATGTACGTAGTTAAATGTTCCAGATGAAATAGTAGTAAGTAGCAGAATGTGTGTTTGTAGAAAGTTTACAGGTTTCTAATAAAATCTGTGTTTCTTTTTTAGGGCCGGCGAGAAGGTGAAAAGGAAGGTGAAGCAATGAAGGAAAATGGTACTTATCGAACGTTAGTTTTTAGGAGTCAGTTGAAGATATCTTATTGTTGTTGTTGTTTCTTTGATGGCGAGTGATTGAAGACGAAGAAAGAAAAATTGGAAGAAGAGGAAGAACGAATGTATGTCGACGAGACATTATAGGGTAGCGTCTTGAAATTTCAAACTTACATTGTGACGAGGACCTTATCAGATCACTGCTCCCATCGGACTGATTTGACCGGTCAAGAGACGTGGATAAGTAGTGAAATCTAGTCACGTGATCGGATACAACAGCATACCCATTTTTTAGGTATTAAGAAAATTTGACCGGGGTCATAGTTCAATTTGCTATTTCCTATCCAATCAGAATCTAGAATCTTAATTTTCATGCCGGCTTGTGAAATTTGCCTTGTCTGTTTTTTCCAAAATGTTTTCAGTCATGCTAATGAATCCGATTTTGCGGGTGTGCAGTTTTACTTTTTGCGTTTTAGTTAATCGTTGGATGATATAGAATTTGTATCCTATAAACTACATGTTACGTCGGGTAACAGAATTATGTGAAATAATACAAAACAGCGTAATAGTATAAAAGTAGGTGTATTGACAGGGAAGAGTAGTATTTACAAGAGGTGAGTGTTAGTAGAATACAGAACAAGTTAATTAGTATACAGTATCGTCGTAGAGACGTGATAGATTGACTAGTAGAACACTTCCGGTGCAATACCGGAAATACCCGACTGATTCGCTCACTCGACTTCCTTACTCGACTTCTTTCCTCGAGGTATAATCACTACTATTTTATATAGTGATTCAAATAGTCCATTTCCGTGGAAAGGTGGAGAGCGCCCCAACACCACATTTCACTACAAGATCATGGTGCGTTGCAATATGCTATTATTATAACAATAATAATAACTATAATACAAATATAAAATTTGTCAATTAGCTGATTGATGTAATGCTCAGTACCTCTACTTCAGAGTTGGTGAACCTTTGTACAATTCTTCGTTCCACTCGCCAGGAGGCTAGATCAAATGTATGTCATTTTTCTCGCTTTGGTTATTTTTATATTAATTACAAAATAAATTACGTCCTTCTTTTTTATTAGCGTTAATTTTATTTTATTTTTTCTTCATGTGTGTGCACGCATGTGTATGCGAGTGTACGTGTGCGTGTGCGTATGTGCACATGTCCAGGATGTCATGATAATTTCTCCTTTTCATAACTTTCTTCCTTTCTTATACTCCCCCATTATTCATTTTTTCTGTTATTTATCTTTCGGCTCTGATAAGATAATGTTTTTTTTTTAATCGTATCCACTGATGTGCAGGGGGCTACGTAATAGTGACAAGATTGGAAAAGAGAAAGCCAGAAACCACATCCTAAACAGGGAACAAGGGATGGGCCTCTTAACCTGTTCAACAGACGTTGTACAAAAAATTTGAAGTACCAAAAACTTAAATTATTTTGTGAAGATTAAATATAAAACAAAAAAACATGAACACCACACCATTTGGGTATTTGGTGGAATGTGTTGTGAGACTAAAGAATGTTTCTTGTATGTAATACCAGACCGGAGTGCAGCAACACTGACGCCTGTAATCAAGCAGTCGGTTCGGCCTGGCTCCACAGTTATCACAGACGAGTGGAGGGGATGCAATCAATTGAGGAATGATTTTGCTCATCTCACAGTGAATCACATCTTGAATTTTATTGATCCACAAACTGGCACCCACACGCAACACATCGAACCAATGTGTAGGGCCGCCAAGTTCAGGAATAAGCGACAGAACGGCACTCACCGAACAATGCTGGGCTCCTACCTCTATGAGTGTATGTGGCGGCAGAGGATGCAAGGTGCTGACCCCTTTCTTTGAATTCTTTCCGCCATCGCTTAGTTTTGGCCTCCCAACTGACTGTTTTCGCTAAATGGACACTTGTATAAAATTGGCGGGGAGATAACCTGGAAGTATCGAAATTATTTTAATATGAAATAAAAATTACAGTTTTAAAACAAAGAGAACATATGCGACAATTTACTCAACGCATTAGCACATATAAAATATACCAACGACAATGTAGTAATCGCACTATATATTTTACTAGTAAGAACAAAACATGTCCAGTTCAGCAATGACGCCGGATTCAATTTTGAATTTGTTCCTGGTCGTCGCTGATTGGTTTAAAAATCCCAACACGTCTGAGAACGCGTTTAGATGAACATTTCGCCAAAATCTTACTATGTGTGCTGGAGCCTATTCCACTATTACAAAAGGAAGAAACATAACTGCTGTGGATCTTCGTCGCCAATTTGTTGTGGAGTTGTGGTGAAACTTCGTCGCAAAGTTTACGGTTTGTTTGGAAATAAGACACGGAACAAGAAGTTAGGTTCAAAACTGTCTATTAGTATAACAAGAAACAAGATATTCAAAGGAAGTGTTAATAATAAGTAACTAGAAATAAGTAAGTCCGAAGGTATTATTACGCTGCTTATTGCTTGACTAGTAGCTGTCGTCAACTGCCTTTGTTAACTATTCCCAACTACCTTTGTTAACTGCTCTCCGGAAGTCACACAGGAAATCATATATAACAAGAGGAAGAGTCCGTTACTTATAGGAGAGCACCATAACACTATCAAAAACCTTTTGGTGGAAAAATTACTTTGGACCAATTGTCATCGGAAATTTTTGTCACTCTAAACTTTGAATTTTTACGTACTGTCTTAACATATATTACAACACTCACTCACTCAACTGAGTTTACATTCACCAAACACTTTAATCAAAGGAACATTTTATCCGTGCATTTTAGTAACATTGATCCTTTGAACTGTTTACAACAGCAAGAACTAAATACTGCCAAATTAATTAACAAAGGGGGAGAACTCTTCTCATTCATAAATTTCATATGTTGTTCTCTCCATTTAAAATACCTTATGCCAACTTGTTATTACCACTACAATTATTGTATTTTATAATATAAATGTTACATCGTTTTTTGTTGCCTAATAGAATTTGTTATTTTTTTTGTTGATCGCCCTGACACAAATTTTAAAATGTGGTGGAATAACTGGAATACGCTAATTTATTGTAATGAGAAAACAGCAATTTAATAATCACGTTCACTACATACACTTGATCCTACTGCAGTGAAGAGATGTTATCTAGAATAGGTATGAACAGATTTCAATAACGTTTGTCTTCAGGTACATGATTGCACAATCAAAGGTCTCAAAGATATATGCTTCTACTACTAATAGCTTGTCACTCGTATCCCAGCATGCATGTTCATTAGGAAGACTAGAGCTCTAATTCCTATTGCATACGCAATAGGCACCCACAGAGCCTACTTACTGCAACTACGCTGATCTCTGGAAGAGACTACATCACCTGGCGTGATTAATACTTTGTTGAACAAAGCTAGTCGGTTCAAATCTTCGGTTACAATGATTTTGTATTAGCAAAACCATTGACGAACAATTCTATCTACCCAATTTCATTCATAAGGGGGTCAGCTCGTAGGTATGATTTTCAGACACTTTCCTCCTCGTTGCACGCTTGAATTACGTTCATGACAACTTGACCTAGGTTAGATTCTAACCGAGGTTTTATGGTCGAAATCAAATGTTCTAACTACTCGGTCACGAGCTCATCTCCAAAGATAAATCAGTCAGTCAAGTGGACAGAAAATTTTAGGTTGCCATTACATTCTCCGGTAGACAGGTGACCAACCATGGCTATAGAACCCAATCTGTCCTGCTATTTAACCCATAGCTGGAGAGAGAAGAGACAGATTAATATCTTTCCAAAGGGTATTTGCGTGTAAGTGAATGCAAGCAATTTAACATGAATTCGTACTCGGCTCTCCGATTTCCCGTTCCTAGCCGATATCCACTGCACCACAACGCACATCGAATAATAAATAACACAAATTTTTTATATAAGGGCAATAACTCTGTCTTTACTTTGGATGATTATGTCTCTTGCATTTTTCTTGTACAAAGAAGACGAATATTTACTTATTGATAACTTCACAAGATTTTTCTTCTATTACCCACAAAATTATAATATATACATATAACACTAACAGACTCAATCTCACAGGCTACAAATCCCTATGGTACTAAGAGGAGTATAGTCAGAGTTATTTCTTACTGCTGGTAATGTACTAAAAGTTAAAGCTGAGAGTACTTTAAACCCACGACATATATGCATGGCGCGGAGTCTCCATTAAAACTGAACTTGCTCTCGTGGGAAACAAATATCATACTCCTGATTTATTTACTTGTAAATCTGGATCTGAATGCACTGCTTTTATACAGAGGGTATTTATTGTTGTTGGGATTTTTGCCATATTTCTAGTCAAAAAATAAAAAAATAAATGATAATAATGATGACGACGATCCAGTGAATTATATATCAATTTTGAAATTATTTCTAAATTATAATATACAGAGTGCACTAAATGTAAAACCTATTTTTATTTAGTAATGTTTATTGAACAAAAAATAACAATATACTTGTTTAATATGGCTTAAGCTGATGAGTTCAACAATGGTTAAATAAATCTTAATTTCGAGCTGAGGTGGATTATATGAAGCAGTTGAGTGTCTATCACGATCACCAGAATTGACACCACCAGACTTTTTCCAGTGGGGTGTACTGTACTTGTTTATAGGCTCAAACCGAAGACAGTTACTGAATTAAACAAAAACAATTTCTGATAGATTTTCTGAAATAAATGTAGAAATGTGTCAAAATGGTTTCTAGAAGTGCTGCTAATGGAGCTTAGCATTGTACTGTAGAAAAAAATCCTGTACTCTCTTTGTTGCCAGCAAAATTTTGAAAGTGGTACTTAGGAGTCGAGATTTTTCTGAGGAGAGGAGGCAAACTTAAGCAGCGTCTTCATTTTCATACTACACCCCCTATCGTATACACAACTTAGGAATGAGTTTGAGTATAAGTATGTTACTTCATTAAATTAAACAGAATCATTTTTTATTCATAGTAGTGGAGTTCTAATTTATTCTCACCCTTTTGTCAACTGACCAGGAAAATCAGTGTTACACTTTCCATCCTCTGTTAAAGCACTTCCCAGGTATTTAAATTTTTGTACTTGCTTGATTTTATTATTCCCAGACTGTAGTTGTCATTTTGGGCTCCTTTTTTCTTTTTTTTTTGACTGATGATCATGTATTTAGTTTTCTTGTAGTTTATGTTTAGTCTTTTCTTAAATTATTTTCTGTTGGAGGTCAAGTAGTTTCCTTTTTGTGTCTGCAATCAGTACTGTATTATCTGCATATCTTATATTGTTCAGATTGTGACCACCAATGATGAATCTTGGCAGGACTTCTGGAACTCTCAGAATTTTCTTGCTGTATAGGCTGAATATATCTGTTGAGAAGACACATCCTTGTCTTACACCCCTATCTTTGTATATCTGCCGAACACACAGTTATATAAAATATCAGTCAGTCAGTCAGTTTCCATATGTGATACATGCTTGGGTGATCATGTCTTGAAAGAGACATGATTGACTGCAGTAAGTTGCTTTCTGTGGTTGACTGGTTGCCAGCCAACACTATAGAACCCAGTCTGTCCTATTATTTAACCCACAACTGGAGAAAAGATATGAATTAATACCTTTCCCAAGGGTATTTGCCTGTAAGTGAATGCAAGGAATTCAATTGGAATTCGAACTCGGCTCCCAAATTTGTCACTCTGAGCTGATATCCATTGCACCACAACACACATCAAGGTGATATAAAATATTGTCTTGATGAAATTGTTATGCATTTTGCTCCACTTATTATTTACATGTGCAATATATTGGTTGCCACTACTTTTAGTTTAATTAGGTGCAGTGGCTGAAACAGCTTGGTGATCCTGATGTTATTTCAATATGCACCTACCACAACATTTTGAGCTGAAACATGCAGCAACTACAACATCTGACAAAGACATACACCTCAAAAATATTTATATTGTTTGGATTGTTGTCCTCATCTTTGTGGTCATATTTACAACATTTCATCTGTTGTACACTCTGACCTTCTTCAGGTGATATGTGATGAAATTTTTAAACAAAATCTTTATTAGTTCGCTGGGGTAGATTGTTCCAATTCCACGCCTTTTATCAATATCTCAGTTTCAATCAATTTCCTTTAGTAACTCAACTCTCCAACTCAGCTCTGGCCAGGTATTGAACTTACAACTATTTGGTTCAAATCACTCTTTAGATTACTCAACCAAAACTTTTATCCACTGTACCATAAGTCCTCGGGTACTGCTAAGTTTCAGAAATATAGATGAATGATAAAATAGATAAAAAGTTATTCCCTTGACACAGCTATTACTGTATGCACTCCTGACTCCTTTAAGTAGCAACGATTATAATTTTAATAAAACCCAAGTGTATGAAAGTGGATTTATACATTATTTTTGTACTTGAAAATTAACAACAAAGATTTTAAACACTATTCATTCATTGCTTATTTACAAGAATAATCTATATTTACAAGATTATAAAAATATGTGAACCAACTATAATATAATATTTATCATTTACCATTTTACAAGGAAATAAATATAAAAAGAAATCTTTTTATTTATAATTTTATAAAAACGTTTGTGAGCAAAAAAATTCAAATAAACACATAATGATGAGTAACTGCAAAAATTTTATTAAAATAAATGTATATTTGGGTATTTCTTTAATTTGTACTCACCATATCAATTCGCTAAAACATGTTGTGAGCATCTCTTTCTTTAGACTGAACATTCTTTTAATAATAGATTTTAGGTGAAACTACAAACATTCAATATTTTGGGTATGTATCTCCCTATTCATTGGGCGAACAAAATTTTCCTTGTGTTTAATTAAAAGATATCTGTAACTTTTACCACAAATATTGCATTGTAATTGGTTTAGATATTTTGATATATTTATAATATTTTATAAACTTTTGAATAAAAAGATTTCTTTTTAAATTTATTTATTTACAGAATGATAAATAATCAATCTTTATAATGCCCTCTGTGCCTGAATGAAAAGCTGTAGATTTTAAGGTTCCCTAAAAATAAAGTACGACTGAATCGTAGAGATGAATTGATGGTTTTATGTAAACATCAAAAATATTTTTCTCAAAAATTGAATAAATTACAATCGTTCGTTTCTAACTTCAGAGGAGCTTAAGTCACTGATGCCTCCTCAACAGGTGTTTACTCGTGCAACCAGACTGGCAACTAGGTCCCACCCATTCACAGTCAGGTTAGCCAAATGCAGACGACAATTCTACTCCTGCAGCTTCTTCTCTCGCACTTCCCGCCTGTGGAACTCGCTCCCATATTCTTGCTTTCCTGACGGCTACAACCTCCAGAAATTTAAATGCAAAGTCAATACTCATCTACTAACCACTGGACTCTAGCTCTCTCCCCACCCCTGTATAACCTTCCCTTTCTCTCCACCTATGTATCTGTCATCGCACCTGCATTCTCAGCTTTCTATTGTTCCTTTCTAACTAGTTTGTACTCCTCACTCTTTTCTAATTAATCTTTTTACATTTATGTAACCCCCTGCACATCAGTGGCGTTTCCGCCTTGTTCGGGTTGAAATAATTTAAAAAAAAAAAAAAACTTAAGCTTCAATGTAACTTAAAACTTAAAAATTATTTTACTAAAATAAATTGCCCACACAATATTTATTTGTTTTTTTTTAAATTATAATATACCTTAGTATACCATAATTATTTAATTCTAATTCTTACCTAGACATTCCAGCCCCTTTAACTCATGTGGTAGTAAAAAATCAAATTTAAAAAAAAAAAATACTGAAACCAACCTGCAGTTAAAAATTATTGTCAACCCATTTAAATAATGTATGGTCCCACTATGTATCTTACCCTGACAAAATTAAAAAGTGACATGCCTTAACACCAGGCTACTTTGTTTCCTTTTACAATCCAAATCTTCAACTTCATAGTTCAACCTAATTCTCATTTTTGATCGAACAATATTGACACCCCTACAAGCATATTCTCCAACTACCACTCTCTAATTTTCTAAATAACCATGAATTCATCTTATATTTCTAAACAAATAATTTTCACCATTTATTTTAAAATATCACCCGAAAAGAATAGCATTGTTCTGAAAAATGATAATTTTTGTGTAGTGATATAATGATTTTAAATTGTTGTAATAACAAAATTACAATAATAGGTAAATAATAAATATTGCTGTGGTTCCTTTTGGGAACAAGTATTTTCCTAGTAATCTCCCTTTTAACTTACTAGAATAACTTCCCTTGTTTTTGCTTCTTCAAGAGAAAATGAAACCATCTTATTAGTTCTTTAAAGCCTTCTAAAGGTTTCATGTCTTTTTGTTATCACTTCAATTATATTGTACTTTTTTTTTCTTTTTTTTTTTTAATCATATCACCCCAAGCAAGGCGATAATGCCACTGATGCGCAGGGGGCTACGTAAGAGTAAAAAGATTGGAAAAGAGAAAACAGGGAACAAGGGATGAGCCTCTTCACCTGTTCAATAGACGTGGGTGGAGTGTGAACCGGGTGATAGTCTATCTACTCCAATTGAAAAAAAATAAAGAAAAGAGTGAAAAGATTGGAAAAGAGAAAACTGGAAACCGCATCCTAAACAGGGAACAAGGGATGAGTCTCTTCGCCTGTTCAATAGACGTGGGTGGAGTGTGAACCGGGCGATAGTTCACATATTTTTATAATCTTGTAAATAAACATTGCTGAGGGAATCAAATTATTCAGATGAGTTTTTATCTTTGGTATCTTGATTTTTAAAATTTGCCTTGTGGTGCAATGGATATTAGCTCGAAATGAGAAATCAGAGGGACAAGTTCAAATTCCAGTTGAATTTGTTGCATTTACTTACACACAAATACCCTTGGAAAAGGTATTGATCCATCTCTTCTCTCTCCAGCTAAGAGATAAATAGCAGGACAGATTGGGTTCTATAGCTTTGGTTGGCAACCAGTCAACTTCAGAAAAAAATAGCAATCTACAACAGGAAAACCTTTTGCCTAGTCAGTCATGTCTTGAAAGAGACATGGTTGCCCAAGCATGTATCATATATGGTACTTAACTGACTAGGTTGGTAGATAGGTCTCGTCATTTTACTGTTGAAATGGTTATATGTAACCATAAGTTCTATGTTAACAGTTTCTTCCCTTGCATTTAATGAATAGATATGTTTACTTATCATCTGAATCACACTCTTCACTGGTCTTTTGAATAGGAGTAGAGGTTTATCTCTTGTTTGATATTTAGGATTGAATTTCCAGTTCATTCCTCTTTTGCTCATTTTCTTTCACTCACAGTAGCCTCTTGTGTAGCATTACTGCAAAAAAAAAAAAAAGAGAAAATTCTTGCTTGCAAAACTCACTTCTGGCTTCTTGCTTTTCAATTAATATTGATCTTCAAAAATTAAAATGCAATGTCAATCGTTATCTACTGTCTTAAATCCTGTTCTTTTATTGTCCTCTCTTCTTAATAGCAGTTTTTTTCTCATATTCTCTAACACACAGTAACTCCTTGTGGACTAGTGATGAAATATTGAGGCAAAAATGACAAAAATAGTTAAAAATAAAACAGCTATACTAAAAAAAGTTACTTTACAAGTGAGTTCCACAATATAAAGCTAAAACCAGTCAAGAAATTAACAATGGTTTTGTGAAGACAATTTCAGATATTTTAGCAAACCATCTTCCCCATCCAAAAAAAAAAAATGTTAAAAAAATTTTATCAAGAAAATAAAAAAGATGTTATTTTAACAACTCTAAAACATTCAAAATATTTAATGCATGCCTGAATCTTTTGTTATTACAAATAATTTAGATTTTGTCATATTGGTAAGGAAAAAAAAACTTTTGGTCTTAACATATCTTATAGACTAACAGTCAATTGTTATCTTCTGTCTTATTAATTCTTATTCTTTTATTGTCCTCTCTTCTTAATAGTAATTTTTCTTATATTCTCTAACACTCAGTAACCTTTGCATCCTAGTGGCTTTATTACCTTCCTTTTGATTTAAAAAATATAAATGCTAACAGTTTCTTCTCTTGCACTTTGCTTGTGAAATTCTCTTCTGGCTTCTTGCTTTCCAATCAACTTTGATCTTCAAAAATTTAAATGCAATGTCAGTCATTACCTTCTGTCTTTTTAATTCCTGTTCTCTTATTGTTCTCTCTCCATAATGTTTTTCATTTTTATTTCATATTCTTTCACTCTGTAACTCCTTAAGTGTTTTATTGCCTTGCTTGGGGTGAAATGATTAAAAATAATAATAAACATGGTTATGATAATTTATTGTTATTATTATTATTATTATTATTATTATTATGATTCCATGTTAATATAACTCAGGAATTAATACTCATAGTATAATACGCAT
>JBBBDQ010000904.1:4517500-4555325 GCA_037127315.1 Ascarosepion bandense | reverse complement strand
GATTTGAAACATTTGTGTGCAAAGTAAAAAAAAAAAGTGGTTGGTTGTTTAGTTTTATGGTATATCAACCTCGGCGGGTCATTTATCGCCAACTAAATTTTTTATTTATTTATTGTTGGTAATACCTTTTTCTTTCAATACTTTTTTCTTTTCGAGTATAAAGATTCATTGGGATTTGTTTTTAAGGGCAGGGTCCCCAAGTCCTATCCTGTTATTTAACCCATAACTGGAGGGAAGGGACGGATTAATACCTTTCCCAAGGGTACCAGTGCTTAAGTGAATGCAGAGTATTCAACTGGAATTCGAACTCGGCTCGCCGATTTCTCTTTCCGAGCCGATATCCACTGCACCACAACGCACATCCGTCACTAAACGCTCAGAGCACCTAGTATTCCCAAGCGGTCGCCCATCTAAATACTGACCAGGCTCAACGTTGCTTAACTTCGGTGATCGAGCGAGAACCGGTGTATTCAACGTGATATGGCCGGAAGCGAAAGAAAGAAAAAAAAAAAGAAAAAAAAAAAGAAAAAAAAAGTGTAATACAAATCGGAAAAATCTCATACAATGTTAAACAAGGCCATACAAAGTGAAACAAGAGAATGTAATGTAATGTAAACTAAAAACTTATCAACGGGATACAAAGTGATAGATGAGCATATAATGTGAAACAAAGATGTACAATTCGAATCAAGGGCAGATAATCTGAAACAAAAGCGTTCAACGAAACGACGAGATATAAATAGTGTTTGACAAATAATTACATTATTTTTTTTTATTTACTTCTCTCAATAGACACCGGCAAATTATTAGCTCGATGTGTTTTTATCGAAATAGCCTTTGTATTTTTATACCACTTGTGATTTTTTTTTACTCGCTTCATTGTTTGCGTGTATGTGTTTTGCTACGCAGCACATCTCTTTTTCTCTCATACAATGTTAAACAAGGCCATACAAAGTGAAACAAGAGAATGTAATGTAATGTAAACTTTTAAAACTAAAAAAAACTTATGTAAAATTAATGGATTATGTATCCTCCCAGAACCTCGGAGGTTATGGCTCTTCACAACTTCCTGTCTTTTGTTACTCGAAGTAAATTTTGATTTTTTACCATTTCGTTTTGTTCTTGTTCTTGTTTTGCTAACCAAAGCTCGTTTAGTAGGTTACTCACTCTTTCCTCCTGCTTCACTTGCTTTCAGTATGTCCTGAAAGTGTTAAACTCTCTTGACATCCTTTCCTCATTATTCGTCCCCAAAATCTACATCTTACAATTGAAATGCCTAGATGCAACCGTAATTACTATGCTAAAAGTTTCTTCTCTCGCACTTTTCATTTGTGTAAATTCCTTCCGGATTCTTGCGTTACAGTCAACAAATTTAATGCTATGTCGATCGTTATCGTTTGTTGTGTTTTTTTTATTGTCCTCTCGCCTTAATAATATTTTCTTTTTCTTAATAACTTTCACACTCAGTAACCCCTTAAGTGTTAGTGGCTTTGTTTCTTTGCTTGGTGTAGCGTCTGCTACAATTTCATTTATAATAAGAATAATTAAAATAATAATTAAAAACAAATTAAATTAAACGTCATTAAAATAACAATTTATTACGTTATTACTTTAATCCGACATATTTTTATTGCTTTACACGTTATTTTTAGCGGATGCCCGTATTTGAGTAAACGCTCTGTTTATTTTTTTAAAAAGTATATTCATTTTCATCTATTAGCCTGAATATTCAAGAAATCATATTAGAGGAAAAATGCGCCATTCTTCAGGATTAAAACTTGTGTCCTACTTTTTAGGAAAAACCATCGTTGGATCCGACGTGCTCTAACCATCTCGGCTACGAAGAGTGTTGTGATTAAGGTCCTATTTTTACTTTTTAAGCACACTTTACTTCATTTAGATCTTCGAAAGTTAATAACTGTCTAGTCTCGTTTTCGAAATGTAAACAAAGTAATTTCTAAAGAAATAATGTTTTTATTTACAACTGTTAAGTAAACGGTGTTTGCTGCTCCAATGTTGTTTATACAGTTTGCTCGTTTCAACGAGATAAAGTCGATGAGCCCGAGTTGGCCACATTAAATTTTATTCATATAGTATTTTTATGAATAGCAGAATTTTAATCGAGTTTTTAAGATATAAAGTTGTAACTTTGATAAATATTAATATTAAACCATAAAAAATTTAAATATTCTTTTTAATATTTTGAGAATTATATTTTTAGCCGTTTTACGCTCCGGTCTTTTTCAGGTAGGAATTTCGAACCGAACCATTTATTACTTGTTCATCACGACTCTTTGAGTCAAGTGACTGGGACTAACGTCTATATCCACTGGGCCACGTGTCTTTGAGGACAAAAACAACTGAATTTCTAGGACTTATAAACCTAATGTTCAGTAACCATTTTTTTACCAGAGTTCATATTGCAATTTTTGATGTTAATAATAGGCTACAGCAGTGGTGAACAAGTAAATTAGAGAGTCCGGTTCGAGGGAGATACTCATGACTACCAAAAGAAGCTTCGCACATGGAATGAGAATGATATACCCCAGTGACCGTAATAAAGGGTTCGGTTCGAAATTCCTAGCACCTGAAGAAGGCAAAATGTTTAAAACAAATAATAGATTATTTACATCCCTCAATGAGTCCTGCGTTTAACTAGTAAAACTAATTTTCCCCCAAAAAATATAATTTCTTAACATTTCGTAAATTTACGTGAAGGAGGGGGTAACAGAAAAAAATATTTACACCAAAATTTAAAAAAAAAATAATTTCATTCATTTGTGAATAATTCTTGAACGTTTAATTAAAATCCGACAATAATTTAATTTTTGCAAGAATTTCTAGATTAAAGTTTTTCACCGGACAAAAGTTACGTAACATTATATTTTCCTTTGTAAACTGTCGTAACAATTTGTTTACCCACTAACTAAAATCAAAACAAGATTTTTTTACCAAAATTTCGAAGGTGTTAAAAAACTCTAAAAAATAATTAAAAAATACTTTGATCTGTCCTGTTAATAATAACATAATTATTTTTGTAGAAAAATTTCGTTTTTATTAAGTTTGGGACCTTTTTTCTTCATACTATGCTGTTTTTTCAGCAATTTAGTGGAGCTACCTATTTGAATGATACAATACTTATGGCCACCCGTAAAATAAAATACGGTCATCGGCACACACACGCACACACACACACACACACACACACACACACACACACACACGAGGTACCTCCATTAAACCGCTGAAAAGAAATTTTAAAAGATTGAAAGATTTTGAAACAATAAATTATTATCATGAAATTAATAAAAATGAAAACAATTCTTGTAAAGATCCATTATTCATCAAAAAATGATATCCCCAACATATATTTTTTATAAAAGCAATTACAAGTTTATCTAAATAAAAAATGGCATAGTTTTATTGCATTTTTTGTTTTCACTATTCAAAGCAAATTTTGTGAAAAAGAGCTAATTTTAGAAAAAAAGTTGATTAAAATTGTCCAGTGCATCCTGCATTTAATTAGTAAAAAAACTGCGACATCTAGTTAATTTCTAGATATTTCAGGAAATTAATTGTAGTTGGGTGGGAGGTGTTGTAACATATGTAAAAAATGTTTTGCCAAGATTTTATAAAAGATGATGATTTCAAAAATGATTTCATTCATTTGTGAATAAGTCCTGAAAGCTTCATCAAAATTTTTACCATTATTTGATTTTTGTAAGAATTTCCAAATTAATTTTTTTCACCAGCAAAAAAGTGAGTTGCGTAATATTACGTTTGCCGTAATAATCTCTTGTTAAAATCGGGCCACTCGCTGACGAAAGAAAAACAAGATTTTTAACACAAATTAACGTGTTAGAAAGAATTAAAATTAAAAAAATAATGAGAAAATAACCGTGATCTTTTCTCTTAATAAAGACATAAACATTTTGACGATAAAACTTTGTTTTTATCAAGTTTGAGCCGTTTGAACATCATGCTATGCTTTTTTTTTTCGATGAGTGAATGGAGGTACCTAAAAGCCTGCGGTTAGGAGTTTTTCAGACATTGACAGATAGAAATCACAAATATCGAACTAAATGAAAGTGAAATCCATTTTATTATTTTTATTTTTGTGAAACAATCAGTTGCCCCGGTTGTTTTCTTCTATTGGTTCATGCCCAAGTCATCCTCTTAGTGAATGTGGAAGCTCTTTCAAGGATAATATTGCTAATTCTAGCTATATAGTTTTTTTTAAAGGGTTTAGTTATCTGTATTGTGGGTTGTTTATTAAATTGTGTTTGTGGTCTTTAATTGTGATGAATGCCCGTTGCTTATGCAAAATTAGGACCCTATCATCTATCTATATTTTCTTAGTGATTTTTTTCGGCTTCCCTGTTTATGCTAGTTTTCCAGTTACAACGCTCCTTTTTATAGTTTTTGTTGATTTCACGGAGAACGGCTTTGGGTATGTCTCCGCATTAATCACATGTTGTCTTTAAACAACAGTAAACACAGTAAACACAGTAAACAACAGTAAACACAGTAAACAACAGTAAACACAGTAAACAACAGTAAACACAGTAAACAACAGTAAACACAGTAAACACAGTAAACAACAGTAAACACAGTAAACAACAGTAAACAACAGTAAACACAGTAAAAGCACTGCTTTATCCATATATTATTGGAAAAAGAAAACAATAAGAAAAACCCTATTATTACCTGGAATATCGAAGCTAAATCCTATAAAAAAAAGGTTACTACTACTTCTCCCACATAATGTCTCTTCTCACCCACCCCTAATCTAAATGAGTCTGTTTGATTGGCTAAGACGATTTTCCTTGACCAATCAGTGGACAGCTAATTTTGGCGGGCTCAATGCAAAAATCCTTCTATCTTCCTCTTTTTTTCAAATGTTCTAGCAAGGAACAACAGGTAGGAAATTTCCTCTTCAATAAGGAGGCTACTTTGAACATTCTAAGAGCCGTCTAATTTATTTGGACGTTAAAGAACATTTCATAGTTGGACTTCTAAAGCCGCAAACACAACTAGTTTTGCAAGGACTTTTCTTCTCTGTTATTGCCATAATAATTAATACTTGTTTCTTTATCTCTGTCTTGTGTCTTTTGTATTCCTTTTTTTCAGCAATTCCAACTAAATTCACCGTAATCCAAATCTTACAACGGAAAAAGAGATAGATGTAACTTATGCCTTTTAGAAAAAACTTGTCATTTTAAACTATATAAATAACCCTAATCTACTTAAAATGCAATTTAATGACCACATGCTGCCATTAAAAAATAGTTAAATTCTTAGACCCCAATTGATATAAATTCCTCTATACGTTTACCCCTTTCATTCTCTCTTTCTTCCTCAGTCCATTATTTTCCTTTCTTTCTTTCTTTCTTTCTTTCTCAGATATTACTATTAATTATGAATTACATCCCTTTGATTTCTGTTCACTGCACACAAAGATCACCTAAACTCCTCAACATTTCTTTTTCTAACATCCGTGGTATACGTATCAACTTTTGCAGTGTGGAATCTTTCCCTCTTTAGGAATGACTCCCGTGTCCACAAGCATGGCCTGGATGTTTATCTCAGCAAACATATTTCCTTTGTGACGTTCCTTGGAACAAAATGTTTAGTCTTCTCATTGAAAACTGCTCTTCTAAAGTCTCCTCCTGTGTGAAAGCTGTCAGCGATGCTTTCATCTCAGCCAGGAATTTCCGACTTAAACCTCATTCATCTCTTTGGTCCTCTCCTGCTGGCTCGGCTGCCATTGCTCACAGGAATTACTTCTTCCGGCTTTACCGGAGTGACGCACGAGAATATAATAGGGACCTTTTTCTTTGCTCGTAATGAGGGCAAGAGGACCCTAAATGATGCTAAGCTGTTGTTTGCTGATAGAAAGAAACAGCGTATAGCAGCCCTCAAATTTAGTCCTAAAGACTTCTGGTTCTGCAAAAGCGTGTTAAACAACAGGAAATCCTCGATCCCTTCTTTATTTAATAAATTTGAAGTCCTCACAGCCACAGTGGACAACGTCGAGAGTTTTGACCGCAAGTTTTCCTCCAAATCCACATTTGACTCGTACCCATACCCGACTTTCCACCTAGAACTGAGGCGAAGCTGAGTGACGTATACATCTTTGGTCTCTAACATAATTTCTAAGCTTGACCCCCATAAGACAAGTGGAGGTGACGGAATCCTAGTCGTCGTCATAAAGAAATGTGCCCCTGAACTATTCCCTGTCCTCTCTAAACTCTACAACTATTACCTTTTTGCTTCTTGTTTTCTTGTTAGAAGTCCCCCCTCAGTAGTTCTTGTCTTTAAAACTCTAGATAATCCTAAAACTACTCGAATTATCGCCCTACAATCCTTCTACCAATTTTTGGCAATGTGTTTGAGGCTATAATCAATGCTGAAATGGTACAAAATCTCACATCCCGCAACCTATTCTCTGACAAACAGTATGGCTTCCGCTTCGCCAGGTCTACCGCTGAAATGCTAACAACCAACACCAAATGCATATACCAGGCTCTCGATAAGAACGGCGAAGCGTTTCACAGGGTTTAGAATGCTGGCCTTCTTCGCAAGCTACAGGGCTATGGTATAAATGTACGCTTGTTCGATATAATCCAGTCTTTCCTGTCGAATCGTGTAATGAAGGTCATATTGAACTGGCATGCTTCCAGATCCGATCACACGAACGCGGGTGTCTCTCAAGACTTTATCTTACGTCCTACGCTTTTCCTGATCTTCATCAATAATTTTCTTGTTGTAATCTGTTCACAAGTTGGAATCTACGCTGACGACACCACCATTTACTCCCATCCCAAAAGTTCAAGTGCAACGTCAATTGCCATCTTTTATCTCTTTGATTCACTTCTTTCTCTTATCCTTTCCCTGCCACCCACTGTATCTTGTTCTTCTTCCTTCTCGCTCTACTCTCACATTCTCTTATCCTTTCTCCAACACACTTGTATCTTGTTCCTCTTTCTTCTCGTTCTCTTCTTATGTAACACCTTGCGCACCATTAAAAATATCTAATGAATTGACCGTAAGCACATGGGACAATAATCACTAAGAACAGTTCTTACCCTTTCGTGAAAAACCGAATAAAAATTTTTCTTGTTGGAAATGAAAACATGTTTCCTTGTCAGTCGCATTCAATGAAACGTCCAATAAAATTTAATAAAAACAAAATTTTATAACTAAATTCTAAAGACCAAATGAATTTTCAGGGTTATTAAACTATATATTTTTTATCTTATTTAGAACCTTCGAAATATTGTTCAAAATGCTTTTCTAGTATCAATGGATCACCACAAATTAATATTGAAAATATTAGCGTCTTTTACCGGTACAAAACACACTTACTTGGAAATTCTTGCAAAAATCTGATAACTATTAAATCTTTTATGAAAATTCCAGAACATATTAAAAAACGAACAAAATTATTATAAAAATCTTTCTTTTTTAGAAAAACTTTCAAAAGTAGTTTTTTTTAATATCAGTTATTTAACCTTCCACTTATTTAATTTTAAAGTGAAAAATTCGAGAAATTCTTTTTTGTTAAAGAAAAATCTCAAGTTGATGTTAAAATTACCGCAAAACATTTTGATTTATTTAAGATGAAATAATCTATCATGACATTAACGCGTCACTCAATAAGTTCCTGGCCTGTCATATAGATGACACCACTAATAAAAAAAACCAATACAATTTTATGAAGTACTAACCTTCAAATAGCACGTAACAAAATTTGGGCTCAATCGAATTATTAGTTTACAAACTACAGTTATTTAAGTGAAGCTACTGTTGCAAATTTTCAAAATAATGGAAACATCTGAATTTAGTGTGTTGATAAAGTATTGATTTATGATAGGAACAATACTGTTCAAGCAAAGCAGTGGCTTGATAAGTATTATTCGAACTTTGTTCCTTGGACAACAACGGTTAAGAGGTGGTATGCTGACTTTAAGTGCGGTCGTACATACACAAATGATACTGAACACTCAGGTCGCCCAAAATCGGCAGTTGTCCCGGACCCCACCCAACAAAAAAACTCTTTTTAGCCGATTGTACATTGTGGGAGATATAAGAAGAGCTGAGCATATCAGAAGGTAGTGTATTCACCATTTTGCATGAACATTTGTCAATGAGAAAGCTGTGTTTAAAGTGGGTGCCACGTTTGCTCACAGTTACTCAAAAACAACAACGCGTCAACGATTCAGAGCGTTGTTTGCAACTGTTTCAACACAACAAGAAGTTTTTGCGTAAATGTGTGACAATGGATGAAACATGGATCCACCACTTCACTCCGGAGTCATATCGGCAGTCAGCTGAGTGAAGAGCAGCAGGTGAAAGCCGTCCAAAGCGACCAAATACGCAAACATCAGCAGGCAAAGTTTTGGTCTCTGTATTTTGGGGTGCACAAGGTATTTCGTCAATCGATTACCTTGAGAAAAGAAAAACTATCAATAGCGAATATTCTATAGCATTATTGATGCGTTTGAAGTTAGAAATTGCCACAAAACGGCCACAGATGAAGAAGAAAAAGTGATTTGCCCCCAAGACAACGCGCCGTGTTACAAGTTGATCGCAACTATGACAAAACTACATGAATTTCACTTTGAATTGCTTTCGCATCCATCCTATCCTCCAAGATTTGGTCCCCAGCGACAACTGGCTATTTGCAAACCTCAAATGAATGTTCCAGGGATAGAGATTTGGCTTCAATGAAGAAGTGATATCGAAAAATGAGGCGTATTTTGAGACCAAAGACAAAGCGTTCTACAAAAGGGCATCGAATGTATTTGCTTTTTGGAAATATAAAATTTAATCTATTAATGTTGTTTAAAATTACTATATTTATGATGTAGAATGCTCAATATCGTAGATAGAATATATGTTAGATATAAGCAGTGTGTAAATAGAAATCAACACTGCAAATTGATAGGTAGTTTCCCTCTTTAGTACGATCGTCAGATCACATGGCCTGATACTCGTTTAAGGTGTAAAGCTTTTAAGGTTCACTTTCTATATATACGTATGCATATATTGCATCCCTTCATATATATATATATATATATATATATATATATATATAGGAAAAATTACTAAAAAGTTGTAAGTTTAAATTATATTTTAGAACATGTACATAATTGTTTAATTATATATATCCACAACAAATGTACAATTGTTTCGACATTGAAACTTCAATGTCTCATCAGGTGGTATGTATAGGAATGGAAAGCTCCTTTTCATATATTTGGTCAGTTCTGTTTGGGGGTTAGTGATAGGGGAACAAGTCACGTGTATTGGCCATTGGAATTTTACATGTTCTAAAATATAATTTATAATAAATATTCACAGCTCTATATATTATATATCGAGCACTGTTTTAAATTAATGTTTTGGACGTTGTAAAAATTCTTTCTTCGTTCTGTATTCACTCGGATATATATATATATATATATATATATATATATATATATATATGTATATATACAAATGAATAAGAACGAAGAAATTAATTATCACGTTCAAAACATTAATTTAAACAGTGCACTATATAAAAATAGAGCAATGAATATTTATTATTAATTATTACTTTAGAACATGTGCAAACTACAGACTACTCCGAAATTGTACATTTTGTTTTGGCATTGAAAAAAAACAATGTCTCATCAGGTAGTTAATAATGATGGTAACATTATTAACTATCTGATAAAACATGGTTCTTTTAATGTCGAAACAAAATGTACAATTTTGTTCTACTCCAACAGCTTCTTTTCTCGCGCTTCCCGCCTGTGGAACACCCTTCCACAAGTCTGCTTTCCCGACAGTTACAATCTCCAGGTGTTTAAATGTAGGGTCAATAGACACCTCCTATCACACTAACTCCCAACTATTCTCACAACACTCTCATCTACCCAACCCTCATTCTCGGTATCCTTACCCGCCTATCATCCACCCTCTGTCATTTCCTATATTTAATCAGCCTTTCTCCACTCTACGTAGCCCCCTGCACAGTAGTGGCAGTGACATGCCTTGCTCGGGGTGAAACGCTTATAAAAAAAAAAAAAAAAAAAGTAGCTTGTAGTTTGCACCTGTTCTAAAGTAATAATGAATATATATAATATATATATATTATAATTATAATTAATATATATATATATATATATATATATATATATATATATATATTATAATTAAATATTATATAATTATAATATATTATAATTAGTATATAATTTATATATATATATGTCTGTGTATGTGTGTGTGTTGACACGCGCTAACACAAATATGCGCACATCGTACGGAAATTGACAAATACAGACATCTGCATATATATACCCACAAATATGGTCAGATATACACATATATACAATCCTCATGTATAAACACACATACGCACCAATGTGCAAAGGCTCAAATGTAGATTGAACTTCACACAATACGCCTATATACTTTTAAACACGACCATCTTTACAGATACACTCCATACATTAACATCACATATTTAGATTTATGAACAAATAAAAGAACACAAACACTATACACACGCGCGCAACACATATTATAAATATATAATTGCTTGTACGTGATCATATCTATCTATCTATCTATCTATCTATCTATCTATCTATCTATCTATCTATCTATCTATCTATCTATCTATCTATCTAAGTTTATTTGTATCTATTAAGCATCAAAGTTCTTTGATGTTCAAATATACATATTCACATACTCAACTGCATATGCAAAATTCTCTCTTTATGTAAGTCTAATGCCAACCGTTCCTTCGTGGTTGTTTTTTAACCTTCAAGAATATATTAACATTGAAGTATACTTCCCATACTTGTGTGTTTTTACTTTCAGTTTATAAACTGTTAATTGAACGGCTAATTTGTGATTGGTTAGGTCAAAGAAAATGTAGATGGCGATGTTTCCTAATTAAACACACGCACACATTCACACACTTGCACTTAGCTTTTCACATAAAAGCACACATCGTCATATACACACACATGAAAAGAGCGAGGAAAAGAAAGGCCATCAAGTTGAAAAAAATGATTCGTATGTACATTATTTTCCTGTTATTCTTATTTGGAAGAAAGAGATATTTGTTTCTTGTTGAAGCAAAACAGATATTTCTTGAAACTTTAAGGCACCCTTATTTCCATGAAAGTCTTCGAGACCATTCTAAATGAAAAGGAGATATGGGTCCGTAAGGAATAATCTGTAAAAAGACAGTTTTCGTTCCCTAAAGCTTTTCTTTGAGATCAGGCGTCTTTCTGGGATTTCTACCAGCGAAATGAGCTATGTGATAAATTTTTCCGAGAGAATAGAAAAGAGCTTAAAGGAAGTTACTCATCATTTACCATATTGTCCAATTTCTTGGTTTATCAAACTTCTCTCATGATTTGATTTTGAATTTCGCAAAATCTTTTACTCATTTCGAACTTAACCACATGCAAGTAAAAGTGTATTTTGCTGTAAAAAATAACTTTTAACTTTAAAATTGAAATTATTCAAGATTGCCCTTCCAAATTTTATACGATTAATTCTGTTTCGGTTGATCATACAGTGTAGCTTTTCTGTACTTGTAAAATCAACACTAAGCTTAGTGTCAAAAACATAACAGATGCAGTCGTTGTAATAATTTTATTTAAATTATAAGAAGAAACGAAAGAACACCAGAGAAAAGTTATTTGTTGGAGACTGCCCGATATTCGGCACTATAGCAAATATATTTATGCTTTTGTTTTTATATCGCTGAATATTTTATGAAACCTTTGAATGTAGTTTGAATATTAAGATGGAAGTCACTGTCATATATATATATATATATTTGAAATTATCTTTTTGCACGATCTCTTTACTCTGAGCTTTACTTTGTATCTTAAAGCATAAGCGAATTTGTCGTTACTAGATTCTTAAATTCCTATAATATTTTATTCCTCTGAGCCAGTGAAGTGAAACAGAAATCCGGAGTCGTATTGGAATAGCGAAAGATGCCTTCCAAAGACCAAACAAATATTAAGAAACAGGAAAATGTTGATAAAAACAAAGAAAAGTGCGCTAAACTAAGTTATATTAATTTTTCTATATGGCATTAAATTCTGAAAAAATTTCTCACAAATGAAGAAGATACTTAAGGCAACAGACACGTGATTGTACGGAAGTACGCCAAGAATATAATCGGCTGAGTAGGTAAGCAACGAGGCAGTTTTAACAAAAACAGCAGTAGAAAGGATACTTTAACTTAGAATAAGAAAGCGACAATAGAAATTTCTGCGACAAGTACCGAAGAAAAAGGGTTTGGAGAATTTGAAACTCACAGGAGATACTGGAGGGAAGAGAGTCAGATAGAAAAAGAGATTAACCTACCTAATAAGCTTGTGTAAATGGATAGCAGAACAAGGACAAGGGAGTATAGTAAGGAGAAAACTTACTTAGAGCTACAAAGAATAGGAAGTTGTAGAGAGCTACAACCAGGCGCGTTCTGAAGTGGCATGGAAAACAAAAGAAGGACGACTGAGACAGACCCATTACAAAAAAGCAAAAAACATGTTTAGATAGAATTATTTAAATTCAATTATATTGGGTGTCCAGAAAATTAGCACCGATTTTTAATCATTCTTGTTAACAACAGGTCAAATTTATCGACAGATAAAATATGCTTACAGTTCCGATTAGAGCACACTTCAATTCGTGTCAATTTTGTATCCTTATTAAAATGGAAGATGTGCTTAAAAATCACCTTATAAGGTACTTTTTAAATAAACATGCCTCACAAGCAACAAAAAAGATATTTGCTTTGTACAGTGAAGGTGCTTTAGCTGACAGAAGTATACAAAAGTGGTTCACTAAGTTTAGAGTTGGTGATTGTAGCCTTAGTGATGAAGAACGCTTAAGCAGATCTACCAACTACAGATGACGAGGAAATCAAGACATTGACTGAAAATAACCCGCATTGCACAACACAGGAAAAAAAAAAAACAAAACAAAACAAAAAAAACAAAAAACAAAAACAAACAAAAACAAACAAAACCTAAATTTATCAAAATTCACCGCTCACGAGCATTTAATTAAGGTTGGGTACTGAAATCGCTACGATGCTTCGACACTACATGATCTAAGAAAAGTAATCTTTGGGATAACATTTCTAAGAAACATAGACACAAGCACTGTTTTAAATAGAGTTAATGAAGACGGTTTACATTAAGATAAAAAGGTCGACACAAGTCTGGTTTACATTAGAATAAGAAAATTAGACGCAAGTCCGGGTTGCATTAGATTAAAAATGATAGACACAAGTTCGGTTTGCATTAGAATAAAAATAGTATACATTAGTCCGGTTTGCGCTAACGTAAGAAAAGTAGACACAGGTCAAGTTTGAATTAGAGAAAGAAAGGTAGACACAAGTCCGGTTTTCTTCAGAAAGTAGACACCGGTCCGGTTTGAATTAGAGAAAGAAAGGTAGACACAAATCCGGTCTTCTTTAGAAAGTAGACACCGGCCCGGTTTGAATTAGAGAAAGAAAGGTAGACACAAGTCTAGTTTGCATTAGATTAAGAAAGAAAGACACAAACTTGGTTTCCATTAAAGTAAAAAAAGTAGGCACAGGTCCAGTTTGTCTTTGAGTAAGAAAGATAGCCACAAGTAGGCATTAGAGACAAAAAGGTGGACTGAAGACGGTTTACGTTAGGATAAGAATGGTAGACACAAGTCCGGTTTTTATTCGCGTAAAAAATGTAGACACAGGTCGAGTTTGCATTAGAGTAAAAAAGTAAATACAGGCGGGGTTTGTACTAGAGCTAAAAAATAGACATTGATGGACGTTATATTCGAGTGTGTAAGTATCCATTGATTAATAAAATATCCCAATCACAAGAATAAAATGCTATTGTCATTATTTTCCATATTAATTTTCATTTTAATACTTTATATCTTTATCAGTCTTTCACCTCTTGATTTTGTTAACTTTTTACTCTTTCGACTTGAACATAACTTAAAGCAATATCTGATGTTTGTCTGACATCTTATTTGCTTGAATATTGATTTTAATTTTTAATCTAAATCTCTGTTAATGATGGGTCACAAGTTTTCTGTTGGATTATTATGTGAAAAGTGTTATCACTATTTCATTAATTTGGTGTCTTTGAAGTCATATTTAGCAATGTACGTAATAATTTTGTTGAATGTGAATGATGATTGCCTTGTATATTTATACAAGACAATATTTTTCTTGTTCTTATTTTTTCAATGAATTTAACTTCTTTTTTTATTATTCTATGAACTCTGTTCAACATTTTTTTGTTTTCTTATTATTTAATAAACTTTACGATAACATCTTTTCCCTTGTGAGATTACATTTTATTTACCACCCATAACAATGTTTAAATGTCTGAAATTAAACAATAAGCATATATAACTATCATATTCTACATATTTATTT
Organism: Ascarosepion bandense; assembly: GCA_037127315.1. Lineage (NCBI taxonomy): Eukaryota > Metazoa > Mollusca > Cephalopoda > Sepiida > Sepiidae > Ascarosepion > Ascarosepion bandense. The sequence continues at coordinate 4,540,864 of JBBBDQ010000904.1, read as the reverse complement.
GCAATATGATCATCAAACAAACCTGGGACAGGATTTTTATAGAGAGAGACCTATAATAGGTAGAGAATCATTTTAAGTTTATATTTTTTTTACAAACAAATACCCTGATGTATTTTAAACCTAAATTATATTGATAGGAATTAAAAATTTTCTAAATTAAAAAAAAAGTTTCTAAAATTTCAAATTTTCCGCCGTTTTTCATTGATTATAAACAGAAGCTAATTCTTAGTTTTAAAAAACCTTATTAAAATAAAAAACACCTCGCTGACACATTATTTTCTTCAAATTACTGAATTTAAATTTACTTTAAGTTTACTTGAAACAAGAATTACTTGCATAGTGCTTGAAAAATGTTTCATAAAGCATTTCTCAATTATGGTAGCCTTGTTATCACAGCTGTCAACACCTTATCAGCAGCCGACAACTGCTGATTTACAGTATCCGGCCAAAAGTATGGAAGATGAATTTGGTATAAATTTTATTCATACAAATCGTTTTTTAAATTTTTAACTATGTTAAAATAAAAATTTACCACAGTTTTCAGCAATTATCCAATATTTGATGGAATTTTAGTTAGTTTAGCTTTGTAGGCTTACGTTTGAAGATGTTTTGTGAAAAATAAAAATTAAAATAATATAAAACTTTCTTTTAAAAAAATTTACAATTTAATAACAGAATGAAAATAACGGCAGAGGTAACTCAATAATTTATGAAATGTTATGGTATTTATTAATTTTTATTTTTAATATCTATTTTTCATATTATTTTTAGGTACTTCCACAAATTGTGAATTGCACAATTATTATTATTTTTTTTTTAACAAAAGTAGAAAATTAGGAATTAAAATGTAAAAGTTGCTTTAAATGTTTAAGGAATAACTTGCAAAACAGGCTGTTTAATTTTATAAACGTCTTGAAGAGATTTGAATTAAAATCAAAATGCGGTTTCTGTCGTTTTCCATGTAATGGGAATAGTCCAAAACACTTGTTAACTTCTAAAATAAATAAAGTTTTCCCTATGGAAACTTGTTATGGCCCCTATGGAACATCGTACTTAAATGAACATATTTATTTACACACAAAACATGTTTTTTTACTTATTTTAAAAATATAATTCGTGAAAATTTTTTATTAAATTTTTTATTTTTTGATAGGCAATCAATTCTTAACTAAAAAAAAAGAACAACAGTTCTTTAAAAGATTTTAAAAATATTTTTAGAATTTTATGAATAATAATAATAATAATAATAAATGGAACAAAACAATACATTGAAAGAATCCCTGGAAACCCCAGCTTAAGAGATATACAAAAAATTGTCTTATTAAGTACAGCCCACACACTAAGGAAAACTTTATCTATGTAACGTTAGGGATGATAGGGAAGATAGAAAAACATGAAATGAGGCCATAACAACACGTCACGACCTGCCTTAGGTCTCCCCGCAGACTTGGTTGGTAGTGAGACCAAAGCAGAAATCGAAATATGATGAAAAATGACATGAAAACATTCACCATAAAAAAATGAAAGAAATAGTGCGTAAAGAGTACTATAGAAGGCTACGAATGATATTAAAAACTGAATTAAATTCACAGAACAGAGTTATGGCCATTAATAGCCTTGCAATCCCAGTTGTCCAATATAGCTTCACCATCTTAAACTGGACTCTAAACGACATCAGACGAATGGATGCTAAAAAAAGAAAGCTTCTTTCTAAGCATAAGATGCATCATCCAAAGGCTGATGTAGACCGTCTATACATACCCCGTAAAGAAGGTGGAAGGGGTCTTATTCAGCTGGAATTGTCATACAAGACAACAACTATTGGCTTACTAACATACATAGAAACAACAAAGGATTGAATGATACAATTAGTAAGGCAACATGAAGAAAGAAAGAAAAAATATTCAATAATAAAAGAAGGCAGTAAATACAAACAAGATTTACAGTTAGTAGATTCTGTAGAAAAGCAAAACAGAAGCCAAGAACCAACTATTGCGGCAAAAAATATGAAAATGAAAGCCAAAGATAAAGCTCTTGAAAAGATGAAACAGCGCTGGCAAGACAAACCTCTGCATGGCCAATATCCAGTACGTGCCAATAAATCCAATGTTGACAAACTTAATACTCATCGATGGTTACGTGCATCTGGATTAAAGTCTGAAACTGAAGGATTTATACTTGCAGCACAAGACCAAAGTCTTTTCACGAGAAACTTTCAGGCAAATATTATGCATAATAATATGGATCCAAAATGCAGGTTTTGTGATAAACACCAAGAAACAATAGACCACCTAATCTCAGGCTGTTCTGTGCTTGCTCCAAATGAATATAAAAATCGCCACGATAGAGTTGGGCAATATTTACATTGGACAATGTGCAAACATTATGGAAAAGCTGTAAACAAACACTGGTATGAACATCATCCAGCACCGCTTACAGAAATAGAAGATGTAACCATTCTATGGGATTACACCATCTACACAGACAGAAAAATTGAAGCAAACAGGCCAGACATTATTGTTAAAAACCAGAAGGAGAAAACTTGTCTATTAATTGATATGGCTTGTCCAGCGGATTGTAACATAGCAATCAAGGAATTTGAAAAACTGTCAAAATATAAAGACCTGGAAATTGAAATAGAAAAAATGTGGAAATTGAAAACAAGAGTTGTGCCAGTGATAGTAGGTGCACTTGGAATGATAAAAAATGGAACAAAACAACACATTGAAAGAATCCCTGGAAACTCTAGCTTAAGAGATATACAAAAAATTGTCTTATTAAGTACAGCCCACACACTAAGGAAAACTTTATCTATGTAATGCTGGGGATGATAGGGAAGATAGAAAAACATGAAATGGAGTCATAACAACACGCCACGACCTGCCTTAGGTCTCCCCGCAGACTTGGTTGGTAGTGAGACCAAAGCAGAAATCGAAATATGATGAAAAATGACATAATAATAATAATAATAATAATAATAATAATAATAATAATAATAATAATAATAATAATAATAATAATAATAAATGAAAACAATTCTTTTAAAATTTTATTAGTAATTGAAAAAAGATTTTTCTTTAGACTATAATGTTTTTAATCATTATTATCTATTTCAGCAATTAAAAGCCTGTCAAATTAAATTACATCAGAGTTTTATTGCATTTTTTATTTTACTCTTCGGAGCAGATTTTCGGATAGTGCTGAAAAATAATAAAAAAAATAGATGATTTATATTCACCGATGAGTTCTTCGTTTAACTGATAAAAATAATTTGCAGACAATTAAAATTTATTAATATTTCATAAATTTACGTGGAAGTGGGGTAACAGAGTTAAAAAAATTGTTTTCATCAATATTTAAAAAAAATAATAATTTAAAAAATAATTTCATTTATTTGTAAATGAGTACTGAATGTTTCATAAAATCCGACAATTATTTGATTTTTGCGAGAATTTCCAAATGTGTTTGTCACCGAAAAGTGATTTACGTAAAAATTACGTGATTGATTGTAAACAGTCGTAACATTTTCTGCAACGGTAATTCAAATCAAAACAAAGTTTTCTGCCAAAATTTCGAACATGTTAAAAGGGATAAAAAAATTTTATAAAATAAATAAAAATTACTTTGATCTTTCCTCTTCATAATATTATAAACATTTTGATGGAAAAAGTTAGTTTTATTACATTTTGGACCTTTTTAATTCATACTATACTGGTTTTTTGCGATGTAATGGAGGTACCTACTTTAAGACTAAGATATACTATGGATACTATTGTCTTGAGAAAAATATTTTCAAATAGTAATGAATTTTTGTTAGAATTGTTTTCATTTTGGAAATAAATTAATTAGAATAATTTATAAAGTTTTAAATCTTTTAAAATTCTGTATTAATTTTTACTGGTTAGGTGATATTGTTATAGTAAAAACTATATGTACTAATCGTAAATAGTAAAGCTTACTACAATTCAACGATTTTATCTTCAAAATAATTTTGATTTTTTGCGCGTAAAAACGTGCCGATCCTTGTAGATAAGGATGTTCATACACGACATTATCAGACAACAATGACGGCAACATTAGTAATATAGCGTTCACTCTCGAGTCATTCGTTGGTCACAGCAACCAGCTATGACGTCCTGGTTCTATCCTGGTCCCGGCACCAACTTTGACGTCCACCTCAAGCTCCATTCCCTCTGTTGATCGTAGAGTTGTGTTGACTGATTGCAAGACTAGCTTGGTCCGAATGGTCGACTGGAATCGACACACACACACACACACACACACACACACACACACACACACACACACACACACACACACACACACACGAGTAAACTTGGATAAAAGAAAAATTATTTATAATACAATTACTGATGACTCAAGCAGGTCTATATTCTTACTGCAATAACTATCAACCCTTCCCGATTATCGTGACACAGTGATTGTTGTCTTTAGTTTTAATGAAACTTTTGGAACAAGTGACAAAAAAGGAAACAATCGCTTGAGTTGCGACGTTTTTGTTTATCTAAATCTTCTCGCTTCGTATTCAATTGCCATAAAAAATTTTCTAGTTTTCTCTCGGAGGCTCTTCAAATATCTCGTCACTAATCTCATTCATTGAGCAAAAACCAGATGGTTTCTTTGTTTTCAAAACTTCAATTATCATCTTCCTTCCCTTATTCCCCTTCGTCGGGTCATCAGTATATTAAAAATTAGATTTTATCAATTAATCAACTAGAAGCTGCTGAGCCGTAAAAAAATCGTTTTAGCTGCTTGCTCGTTTTCAGTGACCGTAAAAAATGATTTATCTATTCTTCTTAAGTGGTCTTTTAGAATATGCCTTCACTTATCTCAACTTTTGACTAAATCCAAATGTCTCTTTGTCTTTCCTTAAATTCAATTACTATTTTCTTCGGTTCCTTTTGTCCGGTCATCAGTATATCTTTCAGTTTATCGAAAATTAGCGTTTTCTCTCTTTTTAGTTTTTTTTTCTTCAATATGCCATCGCCTTGTCCAAATAGTGCCACAGTAAACTTAAAGCCAAAATACATAAAATTCAATAAAACAAGAGATTACTTAGAATATTTTCCTAGATTTAAAGATTATTGAGTAGTTAAATCTTTTATAAAAAGTGCTCAAGTAATTTTTACAAATGCATAGAAAAATTACAAGCATTATTTTATCAAGACAGTTGTCAAAAGTTAATTAAAAACACCCACCTTCGTGTTAAAGATGCTTTTCTGAGATATTTTTAATTTTTCCAAAGTAGATTAATTTAATTTTGAATCAGCTAATCTTCCTCAAATAAAGCTTCAGAAAAGTATATATTATTTTTGAAATTTTTAACGAAGAGAATTGCGTTGTGCTGAGAGATTTGTAACGATGGTTAAAAAAGCCATTTCTAGGTATTAAAAAAAATTGCCACAATCTATTTAAATTTGTTTTGATACAGTGAGGTATATTGCTTATTGAAAATATTAAATTTAATCTATTAGCTTGAAATTAAAACTAAAATAAAAGCTTCAAGAAAGACTTTTCATTTTAAAACATCATTTTAAACCTTAGGTGTCACTTTTATGTGGCTGTACCTGCCTATACTAAAGTTTTCTTTTAATTATCGGAAATTTAAGGTGGGAATTAATGAATTGAATAGTTCTGATTTTTGCTATTTGAAATATTAGGTATATATAAAAGTTTCTAGCAGTTATTATTGAAAAACGAAACTAGTTTTCTACTGTTTTCAGTCTCGTTTGAAAATCATACTGGGAACTTTTGCACACATAACTTTCCCTTTTAACTTTTAACTCATTTTGTCTTCATTTTATTGCTACCTTTTATCACAACATTCAGGTTGTTATATTCTGCAACCGTTTCTAAGTATCCAGTATGAATCTAAAGCTACTCATTTCTCATATATACTGCTTACTTGGGCACCTCGACGTTGTGTAATGGTCATTAAGTTTGTCTTGCAAGATACATTACGACTAAGTCGTGATTTCTGTATGTTCCACACTTTTCAGTCTCACTAGGTCAATTACGATCTCAGTCCTTATTGGGTGCTACTTTCGACTTTGTACCATATCTAAGCTACGTTTAGTAAATTATGGCACTTCAGCGCGGTGTAATGGCTTATAAGTTGGTCTTGTTGGATCAGTTACGTTCATCACTGCGTACTCCACACTTTCTACCTTGTACCTAATCTAAGTTAAGCTTAGTAAATTGCTTTACTTCTTAATTAGAAACAGTTTCAGAATGTAAGGACATGATCTTTGTGGTTAAAAGGAAAAGTGCATTAAACTGCTATGTGATATCTGTCCTTCCGCATTGTGAGTGCTGGACGACTTGAAGCAACAGAAATGTGAGTCTACAGAAGAATGCTGAGGATACCGTGGATTGAACATGTGAGCAGCGACGAAGAGAAAATGGAAACAAAAAGGAAAATGACACTTAATATGCTGTTGAGGTTTCTAGGGCAAATAATGAGGAAGGAGGGTCTAGAAAATCTGATACTCACAAGACCGATATAGAGCTAGAAGGTTAGAGAAAAACACATAATATACTTACTGAGTTAGAGTAAATAAATGGCTTAGGAAAAATAACAGAAAGGCAAAGTTTATTAAGAGCTACAAGGGACAGGAAGTTGTGGAGAATCATGATCGTCTATGTCATTAGAAGATATTGCACAAGAAGACGAAGGTAAAAGTAATCAAGAATCAGTATTGCTTTAATTGACGCTATATGATTATTATTCAAATATCCTTATGCTAGACGATCCTCTCAATACGTAATACGAAGCAGAATTGTGGATAATAGCTTAAAGATTATATGAATCTAATTCTGAAATCTTATTTGGCTTTATATTTTAGAAAAGTCAATGCGTCATGAATAGCATCCTAATAAGATAAACACTAAGTTTAAATATTAAAAGTAAGTTTAAACCCGGTAATGACTTGATATATATATATATATATATATATATAGCCATCCGCAGACAGATCTGTTTCGCTGTATCACAGCTCATCAGTACGGTTAGACACCGATTGCTTTTAACCCAGGATTGAAAGCCGACCGAATTGGCGGCAGTCGGCGATTCTACCTCTGGGCTATGGGCGCTCGGTAGAAGAAGGCAGACTTTTTAGCGTGTATATTATCATTATACCCGCCCAATGGCCAGAGTGCTCTAATTCATTTTTGAATGAGCGACGCGCATATATATATATATATATATATATATATATATATATATATATATATATTAATCATTTCCAATCTTTTCACTCTTACGTAGCCCCCTGCACATCAGTGGCGTTACCGCCTTGCTTGGGGTGATATGATTTAAAAAAAAATAAATTCACTCCAAGCAAGGCGCTAAAGTCACTGGTGTGCAGGGGGTTACATAACAGAGTTTAAGTATTAGGCAGGAGGAGAGTGAAAACTAAGACGAACCAGCTACAGGGGGTGAAAGTGAAAGGGCAAGAGAAGGATGTGAATACAGGAGTGAAGACAGTTGCGAAGGTAGAAAGGAAATAAACAAGAAACACGGGGTGATGTTGAAAGGTCTGAAGTTAATTAGATAATAGATGGGAATTGACTTTGAATTTAAATTCTTGGAGGTTATAGCCGTCAGGAATGCAAGTATCTGGAAGGGAGTTCCACAGGCGGGAAGCGCGAGAAAAGAAGCTGATGGAGTAGAATTGAATTGTCGCCTGCATTTGGTTGATCTAACTTGTAAAAGGGTGAGACCTTGTTGCCAGTCTGGTTGCCCGAGTAAATTCTTGTGGAGGGGGCACCAGTGACCCAAGTTTGTCAGAGCAGAAACCCTGAAAATATTGATAGAAGAGACAGAGGGAAGCCACATCCCGACGATGAGAAAGTGGCTGGAATCGAGCTGCGACGTCGGGACCAAGGTTCTCGATAAACTCCAAAGGACGATCAGCATTATGATCGATCCTGACTTAACAGCGGGTCTTCAGTCACTTTCACACCGACTTGGTGTGGCTTTCCTCTGTTTTTTTCTGCAACTATTTTTATGGCAACTGATCTGACAAACTTTTCTCCTGGTTCCCCGACCACATGTATTTACTTGTGCTACTGGATTGGCATCTAGGTCCCACCCATTTATCACCAAAATAGTTAAATGTAACCATATTTTCTAATCTAACAGTTCCTATTCTCGCACTTCCCGTTTGTAGAACTCCCTACCATTTGCATGCGTCCCTGATAGCTAAAATCTCCAAAAGTTTAAATTCCAACGTCAGTTGTCATCTTTTACTTGATTCCGGTCCATCTCTTATCTTTTCTTCGACATCCCTTGTACCTTGTTTTTTTTCTCTCACTGTAACCCGCTGCGCACCAGTGGCGGTCCTGCCTTGTTTGGGGTGAAACGGTTATAAAAAAATGTTACATCTGTGATTAAATGGCTTACAAAGGCGTTACAGACAACATACTAATGGGTAATTTTATTAATATCTTGTCAGTTGAATATTTTTTCATCTAAAAAAAGAGTGGAAAAATGGCATGATTTCTTTCTATATTTTGGTCTACATAATTTAACACACAGAACTCGCAGGACAAGTATCAAGGAATTGAACAAGTAAAGAACTCAGGGTTACAGTCGTTGATTCGTGTCGGTTCACCTTGTTATATTAACTCAAACACGATAGAAAAAAACATTAACAATTTCGATGCTGAACAAAGAACCATTTTCCACGTGTTTTCGGTTTGCTAAGTAGTAAAATACATGATACCCACGTAACATGAATATTAACGGGATATATTTTAAATTTATTCATAGATTCATTCCCCATCCTACATTCTCCCCAGCCTGGCGTGACGGTGAATCAAAGACGGTATATGCTAACGCAGAAGAGAAATGCAGTTAATGTTCCCAGCCAGTTATTCCGAATCCGATGCAGTAGGATATTTTGGCAGATGAACGACTAAATTCACATAATTAAAACGTTTTCCCAAACAGAAAACTGTCCAACGACTTTCTAACACAAGGTATAATTCAAATCTTATTACACTGTGGGTGAGAAAACCCGCTTCTCTTCTGACTACCGCCACCGCTGAGGCCACTACCTCCAATCCCAGAATCAACTGAGACCACCTCGAGACAATTCAGGATCCCTAAAAAACTTCTAACGATATGATGAGTGCAGATATTGTAGACAGTTTGGGGGATTTTATAATTTTCGGAACAAAAGACGCTCATCAATGATACTATCCAGTGGTACCAGGTAAGTCACATACAGGGTTTGTTTTTTGGCTACTACCTGTTGCGATTGTTAATATATTACGAGAGATAAGACTTTTCAAATGTCAGTGAATTGAAAACCTTTCTTTCTTGAAATAAAGCACTAATATTACCCTTACTAATTTAACAAGTAAACGATTTACATCCAATGCACTCAGTTCATTTCATAACTATCTATCTATGCCTGTTCATATCTATCTATCTATCTATCTATCTATCTATCTATCTATCTATCTATCTATCTATCTATCTATCACAGCAAATCTATGTATATATAGTCACTGTTCGAAAACGTTCGCTAAGTTTAATTTAATCTGATCAAGATTAAATAGCAGGTTTTGATCTTCTTGAACAACTACAGATGAACTCGGGGTATTTATCTGGGGTGAAACTAATAAACACGAGCCTAACACATAGTTATTAGGGAATTATGATTTAAAACTTCCAGTGTATAACGTTTGACCTAGCTGATTAATTCAAGAGCTGTAAGTTATTATATGAAAAATAAATATTAATGTATAAAATAAACACCCTTTCATGCTTAAGCTACAGACATACCGATGTAACCCCCCCCCCCCCACACACACATTGTATACTTAGGCAGCAATTTTTGTTTTATACATATTTCAATTAATGTGACGGACACATCTTAGGAGTTTTTATGAACTTTAATGTTCTTACAATTGTCCTTATGACGTATGTTTATGGAGGAAGGAGGCAAATGAGGGTAGAAACTGTTCGTAGAAATTATTGTTCCGAGGGCTTTCGGAAAGTTCATTAACCATTTTCATAAGTGATGGCATTAAGTCGAAGCTTGAAAAACCACTTAAGTGATCTGTGCCATAAAGAAACATTTAAACACCTCCTCACAACTAGCTGCTCTCATAAGAAAAAATTATTGCAGATAATACCGTCATTCTAATAACATTTACTTGTAACAGACGTCTTAAGATAATTGAGACGATTTAAATAAAACCAAGTCTCAACCTTCCTCTGAAAACTCGGAGAACCTGTTGACTTCCTTTTAAAGACATTCCCAACATGTAATTACTATTATATCCCAACTAGCACAGCTTATTATTTTTTTACTCATTTCAACCCAAGCAAAGCATGACTGCCACTAGTGCGCAGAAGGTTATAGTGAGAGAAAAGATTGGATTTAGAGGGGGGTATTTAGAGTGGGGTATTTAGAGGGGGTATTGAAGAAATGATAAATGATGAACGGCATTCAAGACTATAGAAGATGGCCATTGACGTTGCGTTTAAACTTTTGGATATTTTATATATCAGGGAAGCAAATAAACGGAAGGGAGTTCCACAGGTGAGAAGTGCGAGAAAAGAAACTATTGAAGAAGTGGTGGTTTTAATTATTTAAACGGTAAAAGAGTGGGACCGAGACGCTTAAATTCACGTGGTCGGGGAGACAAGGAAAAAGATAGTCAGTTACCATGAAAATATTCGTAGAAAAGACAGAGGGAAGCCACTAAACTCGAGATGCCAAATCAAGACCGATTTCTTGCGGATTCTTCTTTGGATTTTGTCGAGAACCTCAAGATGAATAGCAGAAGCACTAGACCAGATTATTATTACTTCTACGCAATACAACTTGGAATATAAACACGAGGAAACATGCTTACAACGAACCTCTTTATATTTATTAACGTGAATATATGCATATTATTTTCAAAGTGAAGCTTAATATGAGACAAGTCCATCATAATGATACTTTTGAGAACCAAACTTAATGTATGGATAATGTTGTGTGAAGTTAGCTTTCAACCCATTATCTAAATTAATATATTTAATACGCAGGGTATCCCCCACTAAATTGACCTTTTTTGTTGTCTAATACCATAGCCAATTTTCAACTCAAATGATTTCAAATTAAAAAAAAATGTGTAAAAAATAAGTTGACTGTTCGGACTTATCTCACTGAGAATATGCCAGGAAGATGAACCGGGTGTTTCAGTGATAATGCTGTTGAAATGGTCAGTACGTTCACCTGACTTAACAGCTTGTGTTTTTTTCTTTCTACGGGGCTATGTGAAAAGACAGGTCTATATCTCCCACTCTTCCTAAAAGCCTAGAGAAACTCAAGCAGAGAATCACTGAGGCGATTGAGAATGTTACGCAAGACAGGCTACTGCGTGTTTGGCAGGAGCTGGAAAACCAACCTGACTTGTATCGGGCTACAGGTGGTGTGCATATTGAACATTTGTGAAATCAGTTATAAAATGTAGATCCCTTTGAATATTTTGTTCAAATTTAGATAAGAACATATTTTATTGTTCAGTACGAAACCTATATAATTTCGTTTGCCTGACACATTGTAGTTACTCTGATGTTCACATTCTAAATGATTTCTATTTGTTTTCAGCACCCTGTATATTATAAAATGATCTATCTATCTATCTATCTATCTCAGTGTATTTCTTTTATATCTATCTATCTATCTATCTATCTATCTATCTATCTATCTATCTATCTATCTCAGTGTATTTCTTTTATATCTATCTATCTATCTATCTATCTATCTATCTATCTATCTATCTATCTCAGTGTATTTCTTTTATATCTATCTATCTATCTATCTCAGAGTATTTCTTTTATATCTATCTATCTATCTATCTATCTATCTATCTCAGTGTATTTCTTTTATATCTATCTATCTATCTATCTATCTATCTATCTATCTATCTCAGTGTATTTCTTTATATCTATCTATCTATCTATCTCAGTGTATTCTTTTATATCTATCTATCTATCTATCTATCTATCTATCTATCTATCTCAGTGTATTTCTTTATATCTATCTATCTATCTATCTATCTATCTATCTATCTATCTATCTATCTCTCTATCTATCTATCTATCTATCTATCTCAGTGTATTTCTTTTATATCTATCTATCTATCTCAGTGTATTTCTTTTATATCTATCTATCTATCTCAGTGTATTTCTTTTATATCTATCTATCTATCTATCTATCTATCTATCTATCTATCTATCTATCTATCTATCTATCTCAGTGTATTTCTTTCTATCTATCTATCTATCTATCTATCTATCTATCTATCTATCTATCTATCTCAGTGTATTTCTTTTATATCTATCTATCTATCTATCTATCTATCTATCTATCTATCTATCTATCTATCTATCTATCTATCTATCTATCTATCTCAGTGTATTTCTTTTATATCTATCTATCTATCTATCTATCTATCTATCTATCTATCTATCTATCTATCTATCTCAGTGTATTTCTTTTATACCTATCTATCTATCTATCTATCTATCTATCTATCTATCTATCTATCTATCTATCTCAGTGTATTTCTTTTATATCTATCTATCTATCTATCTATCTATCTATCTATCTATCTATCTATCTATCTATCTCAGTGTATTTCTTTTATATCTATCTATCTATCTATCTATCTATCTATCTATCTATCTATCTATCTATCTATCTATCTCTCTATCTATCTATCTATCTATCTCAGTGTATTTCTTTATATCTATCTATCTATCTCAGTGTATTTCTTTTATACCTATCTATCTATCTATCTATCTATCTATCTATCTATATATCTATCTATCTATCTATCTATCTATCTATCTCAGTGTATTTCTTTTATACCTATCTATCTATCTATCTATCTATCTATCTATCTATCTATCTATCTATCTATCTATCTATCTATCTCAGTGTATTTCTTTTATATCTATCTATCTATCTATCTATCTATCTATCTATCTATCTTTCTGTCAGCCAGCCTGAAACTTGGTGAGTTTAGCCAGTGTGATCTTATTTTTTGTAGTAACTATTTATTCATTTTGATTTGTATTTTGATTTGTATTTTTTATTTTATTTTATTTCGGTTCTTATCTTTTCTGTCTAACTTTTGTGTAAATTGTTCTTAATTATCAAATTTAGGTTTGGTATATTAGGAGTTTGGTTATATGTAGGAATTCTAAGACCGCCATGTTTTTTTTTTTTTTTTATTGTTCTCTGTCATTCCCCTGCTAACTGGACACATGGCTTGGAGGTGATTCCCCCCCCCCCATCACACTACTGTCTGTTACTGCTTACTTAAGGTAACTTAATCTCTCCAGAACTGTATAGAAAAAACAAAATGAAGAAAATTTTTGAAATTTTCTTAACTTTTCTGTCAGCCAGCCTGAAACTTGGTGAGTTTAGCCAGTGTGATCTTATTTTTTGTATTAACTATTTATTCATTTTTGATTTGTATTTGATTTGTATTTTTTATTTTATTTTATTTCGGTTCTTATCTTTTCTGTCTAACTTTTGTGTAAACTGTTCTTAATTATCAAATTTAGGTTTGGTATATTAGGGTTTTGGTTATATGTAGGAATTCTAAGACAGGCCATGTTTTTTTTTTTTTTTTTTTTTTTTTTATTGTTCTCTGTCATTCCCTGCTAACTGGACACATGGCTTGGAGGTGATTCCCCCCCATCACACTACTGTCTGTTACTGCTTGCCCAAGGTAACTTAATCTCCAGAACTGGCCTTAGAAAAACAAAATGAAAATTTTTGAAATTTCTTAGCTTTTTTCTGTCAGCCAGCCTGAAACTTGGTGAGTTTAGCCAGTGTGATCTTATTTTTTGTATTAACTATTTATTCATTTTGATTTGTATTTTGATTTGTATTTTTTATTTTATTTTATTTCGGTTCTTATCTTTTCTGTCTAACTTTTGTGTAAATTGTTCTTAATTATCAAATTTAGGTTTGGTATATTAGGGTTTTGGTTATATGTAGGAATTCTAAGACCAGTATGTTTTTTTTTTTTTGTGTTCTCTGTCATTCCCCTGCTAACTGGACACATGGCTTGGAGGTGATTCCCCCCATCACTACTGTCTGTTACTGCTTACTTAAGGTAACTTAATCTCTCCAGAACTGTATAGAAAAAACAAAATGAAGAAAATTTTTGAAATTTTCTTAACTTTTCTGTCAGCCAGCCTGAAACTTGGTGAGTTTAGCCAGTGTGATCTTATTTTTGTATTAACTATTTATTCATTTTGATTTGTATTTTGATTTGTATTTTTTTATTTTATTTTATTTCGGTTCTTATCTTTTCTGTCTAACTTTTGTGTAAACTGTTCTTAATTATCAAATTTAGGTTTGGTATATTAGGGTTTTGGTTATATGTAGGAATTCTAAGACCGGCCATGTTTTTTTTTTTTTTTTTATTGTTCTCTGTCATTCCCCTGCTAACTGGACACATGGCTTGGAGGTGATTCCCCCCCCCATCCTGCCTGTGTTACTGCTTACTTAAGGTAATAATCTCTCCAGAACTGTATAGAAAAACAAAATGAAGAAAATTTTGAAATTTTCTTAACTTTTTCTGTCAGCCAGCCTGAAACTTGGTGAGTTTAGCCAGTGTGATCTTATTTTTTGTATTAACTATTTATTCATTTTGATTTATTTTGATTTGTATTTTTTATTTTATTTTATTTCGGTTCTTATCTTTTCTGTCTAACTTTTGTGTAAACTGTTCTTAATTATCAAATTTAGGTTTGGTATATTAGGGTTTTGGTTATATGTAGGAATTCTAAGACAGGCCATGTTTTTTTTTTTTTTTTTTTTTTTTTTTTTATTGTTCTCTGTCATTCCCCTGCTAACTGGACACATGGCTTGGAGGTGATTCCCCCATCTACTGTCTGTTACTGCTTACTTAAGGTAACTTAATCTCTCCAGAACTGCATAAGAAAAACAAAATGAAGAAAATTTTGAAATTTTCTTAACTTTTTTCTGTCAGCCAGCCTGAAACTTGGTGAGTTTAGCCAGTGTGATCTTATTTTTTGTATTGCTATTTATTCATTTTGATTTGTATTTTGATTTGTATTTTATTTTATTTTATTTCGGTTCTTATCTTTTTCTGTCTAACTTTTGTGTAAATTGTTCTTAATTATCAAATTTAGGTTTGGTATATTAGGGTTTGGTTATATGTAGGAATTCTATAAGACCGGCCATGTTTTTTTTTTTTTTTGTGTTCTCTGTCATTCCCCTGCTAACTGGACACATGGCTTGGAGGTGATTCCCCCCCATCACACTACTGTCTGTTACTGCTTACTTAAGGTAACTTAATCTCTCCAGAACTGTATAGAAAAAACAAAATGAAGAAAATTTTGAAATTTTCTTAACTTTCTGTCAGCCAGCCTGAAACTTGGTGAGTTTAGCCAGTGTGATCTTATTTTTTGTATTAACTATTTATTCATTTGATTTGTATTTTGATTTGTATTTTTTATTTTATTTTTATTTCGGTTCTTGCTCTTTTCTGTCTAACTTTTGTGTAAACTGTTCTTAATTATCAAATTTAGGTTTGGTATATTAGGGTTTGGTTATATGTAGAATTCTAAGACCGGCCATGTTTTTTTTTTTTTTATTGTTCTCTGTCATTCCCCTGCTAACTGGACACATGGCTTGGAGGTGATTCCCCCCCCCCCCATCACACTACTGTCTGTTACTGCTTACTTAAGGTAACCCAATCTCTCCAGAACTGTATAGAAAAAACAAAAATGAAAATTTTTGAAATTTTCTTAACTTTTTTCTGTCAGCCAGCCTGAAACTTGGTGAGTTTAGCCAGTGTGATCTTATTTTTGTATTAACTATTTATTCATTTTGATTTGTATTTTTTGATTTGTATTTTTTATTTTATTTTATTTCGGTTCTTATCTTTTCTGTCTAACTTTGTGTAAACTGTTCTTAATTATCAAATTTAGGTTTGGTATATTAGGGTTTTGGTTATATGTAGGAATTCTAAGACCGGCCATGTTTTTTTTTTTTTTTTATTGTTTCTCTGTCATTCCCCTGCTAACTGGACACATGGCTTGGAGGTGGTCCCCCCCCCCCATCACACTACTGTCTGTTACTGCTTACTTAGGTAACTTAATCTCTCCAGAACTGTATGAAAAACAAAATGAAGAAAATTTTTTGAAATTTTCTTAACTTTTTTCTGTCAGCCAGCCTGAAACTTGGTGAGTTTAGCCAGTGTGATCTTATTTTTTGTATTAACTATTTATTCATTTTGATTTGTATTTTGATTTGTATTTTTATTTTATTTTATTTCGGTTCTTATCTTTTCTGTCTAACTTTTGTGTAAATTGTTCTTAATTATCAAATTTAGGTTTGACTTATACTAAGTTAAAACTTAATTAACTTCAGTCACACATTTATTCTTTTTTTTTTTTTTTAATTGGAGTAGATAGTACCTTCTATCGCCCGGTCTTACACTCCATCCCCTTCTTATGGACAGGAGTAGAGGTGATCGCCTTGTTTCTTGTTTAGGAAGGGGTTCCCGGTTCATCTCTCTCTTTTTCGGTCTTTATTCTCTTTTCCAATCTTTTCACTCTTTTCCTTTATTATTTTATTTATTTATTTTTTTTTTTTTTCAATTGGAGTAGATAGACTAAACTATCGCCCGGTTCACACTCCACCCACATCTATTGAACAGGTGAAGAGGCTCATCCCTTGTTTCCTGTTTAGGATGCGGTTCCCGGTTTTCTCTTTTCCAATCTTTTCACTCTTTTCCTTTATTATTTTATTTATTTATTTTTTTTTTTCAATTGGAGTAGATAGACTAAACTATCGCCCGGTTCACACTCCACCCACATCTATTGAACAGGTGAAGAGGCTCATCCCTTGTTTCCTGTTTAGGATGCGGTTCCCGGTTTTCTCTTTTCCAATCTTTTCACTCTTTTCCTTTATTATTTTATTTTATTTTTTTCAATTGGAGTAGATAGACTAAACTATCGCCCGGTTCACACTCCACCCACATCTATTGAACAGGTGAAGAGGCTCATCCCTTGTTTCCTGTTTAGGATGCGGTTCCCGGTTTTCTCTTTTCCAATCTTTTCACTCTTTTCTTTTATTATTTTATTTTATTTATTTATTTATTTATTTATTTTTTTTTCAATTGGAGTAGATAGACTAAACTATCGCCCGGTTCACACTCCACCCACATCTATTGAACAGGTGAAGAGGCTCATCCCTTGTTTCCTGTTTAGGATGCGGTTCCCGGTTTTCTCTTTTCCAATCTTTTCACTGTTTTCCTTTATTATTTTATTTATTTATTTTTTTTTTTTTTTCAATTGGAGTAGATAGACTAAACTATCGTCCGGTTCACACTCCACCCACATCTATTGAACAGGTGAAGAGGCTCATCCCTTGTTTCCTGTTTAGGATGCGGTTCCCGGTTTTCTCTTTTCCAATCTTTTCACTCTTTTCCTTTATTATTTTATTTTATTTATTTATTTATTTATTTTTTTTTTTCAATTGGAGTAGATAGACTAAACTATCGCCCGGTTCACACTCCACCCACATCTATTGAACAGGTGAAGAGGCTCATCCCTTGTTTCCTGATTAGGATGCGGTTCCCGGTTTTCTCTTTTCCAATCTTTTCACTCTTTTCTTTTATTATTTTATTTATTTATTTTTTTTTTCAATTGGAGTAGATAGACTAAACTATCGCCCGGTTCACACTCCACCCACATCTATTGAACAGGTGAAGAGGCTCATCCCTTGTTTCCTGTTTAGGATGCGGTTTCCGGCTTTCTCTTTTCCGTTCTTTTTACCCTTACGTAGCCCCTTGCGCATCAGTGGCATTACCGCCTTGCTCGGGGTGATATGATTAAAAAAAAAAAAAAAAAAAAAATCTATCTATCTATCTCAGTGTATTTCTTTTATATCTATCTATCTATCTATCTATCTATCTATCTATCTATCGATCTCAGTGTATTTCTTTTATATCTATCTATCTATCTATCTATCGATCTCAGTGTATTTCTTTTATATCTATCTATCTATCTATCTATCTATCTATCTATCTATCTCAGTGTGTTTCTTTTATATCTATCTATCTATCTATCTATCTATCTATCTATCTATCTATCTATCTCAGTGTATTTCTTTTATATCTATCTATCTATCTATCTATCTATCTATCTATCTCAGTGTATTTCTTTTATATCTATCTATCTATCTATCTATCTATCTATCTATCTATCTCGATGTATTTCTTTTTATGTCTATCTATCTATCTAT
This sequence comes from Ascarosepion bandense, assembly GCA_037127315.1. NCBI lineage: Eukaryota > Metazoa > Mollusca > Cephalopoda > Sepiida > Sepiidae > Ascarosepion > Ascarosepion bandense. Next base: position 4,522,541 of record JBBBDQ010000904.1, on the reverse strand, counting down.
CTATCTATCTATCTATCTATCTATCTATCTATCTCAGTGTATTTCTTTTATGTCTATCTATCTATCTATCTATCTATCTATCTATCTATCTATCTATCTATCTATCTCAGTATGTTTCTTTTATATCTATCTATCTATCTATCTATCTATCTATCTATCTATCTCAGTGTGTTTTTTTCTTTTCTATCTATCTATCTATCTATCTATCTATCTATCTAACTCAGTGTATTTCTTTTATCTATCTATCTATCTATCTATCTATGTATCTATCTATCTATCTATCTATCTATCTATCTCAGTGTATTTCTTTTATATCTATCTATCTATCTATCTATCTATCTATCTATCTCAGTGTATTTTCTTTCTATCTATCTATCTATCTATCTATCTATCTATCTATCTCAGTGTATTTCTTTTATATCTATCTATCTATCTATCTATCTATCTATCTATCTATCTATCTATCTCAGTGTATTTCTTTTATATCTATCTATCTATCTATCTATCTATCTATCTCAGTGTATTTTCTTTTATATCTATCTATCTATCTATCTATCTATCTCAGTGTATTTCTTTTATATCTATCTATCTATCTCAGTGTATTTCTTTTTCTATCTATCTATCTATCTATCTATCTATCTCAGTGTGTTTCTTTTATACCACTATCTATCTATCTATCTATCTATCTATCTATCTATCAGTGTGTTTCTTTTATACCTATCTATCTATCTATCTATCTATCTATCTATCTATCTATCTATCTCAGTGTATTTCTTTTATATCTATCTATCTATCTATCTATCTATCTATCTATCTATCTATCTATCTATCTATCTATCTATCTATCTATCTATCTCAGTGTATTTCTTTTATATCTATCTATCTATCTATCTATCTATCTATCTATCTATCTATCTATCTATCTATCCATCCATCTCAGTGTATTTCTTTTTCTATCTATCTATACATTTATCTATCTATCTATCTATCTATCTATCTATCTATCTATCTATCTCAGTGTGTTTCTTTTATATCTATCTATCTATCTATCTATCTATCTATCTATCTATCTATCTCAGTGTATTTCTTTTGTATATCTATCTATCTATCTATCTATCTATCTCAGTGTGTTTCTTTTTATATCTATCTATCTATCTATCTATCTATCTATCTATCTATCTATCTATCTATCTCAGTGTATTTCTTTTATGTCTATCTATCTATCTATCTATCTATCTATCTATCTATCTCAGTGTATTTCTTTTTGTGTCTATCTATCTATCTATCTATCTATCTATCTATCTATCTATCTCAATTAATATTTCTTTTATGTATCTATCTATCTATCTATCTATCTATCTATCTATCTCAGTGTATTTCTTTCTATCTATCTATCTGTCTATCTATCTATCTATCTAACTCAGTGTATTTCTTTTCTATCTATCTATCTATCTATCTATGTATCCATCTATCTATCTATCTATCTATCTATCTCAGTGTATTTCTTTTATATCTATCTATCTATCTATCTATCTATCTATCTATCTATCTCAGTGTATTTCTTTTATATCTATCTATCTATCTATCTATCTATCTATCTATCTATCTCAGTGTGTTTCTTTTATATCTATCTATCTATCTATCTATCTATCTATCTATCTATCTATCTCAGTGTATTTCTTTTATATCTATCTATCTATCTATCTATCTATCTATCTATCTCAGTGTATTTCTTTTATATCTATCTATCTATCTCAGTGTGTTTCTTTTCTATCTATCTATCTATCTATCTATCTATCTATCTCAGTGTATTTCTTTTATACCTATCTATCTATCTATCTATCTATCTATCTATCTCAGTGTATTTCTTTTATACCTATCTATCTATCTATCTATCTATCTATCTATCTATCTATCTATCTCAGTGTTTCTGCCTGTCTATCTATCTATCTATCTATCTATCTATCTATCTATCTATCTATCTATCTATCTATCTATCTATCTATCTATCTCAGTGTATTTCTTTTATATCTATCTATCTATCTATCTATCTATCTATCTATCTATCTATCCATCCATCTCAGTGTATTTCTTTCTATCTATCTATACATTTATCTATCTATCTATCTATCTATCTATCTATCTATCTATCTATCTATCTCAGTGTGTTTCTTTTATATCTATCTATCTATCTATCTATCTATCTATCTCTCTATCTCAGTGTATTTCTTTTATACCTATCTATCTATCTATCTATCTATCTATCTATCTATCTCAGTGTGTTTCTTTTATACCTATCTATCTATCTATCTATCTATCTATCTATCTATCTATCTATCTCAGTGTATCTATCTATCTATCTATCTATCTATCTATCTATCTATCTCAGTGTATTTCTTTTATACCTATCTATCTATCTATCTATCTATCTATCTATCTATCTCAGTGTATCTATCTATCTATCTATCTATCTATCTATCTCAGTGTATTTCTTTTATATCTATCTATCTATCTATCTATATATATATCTATCTATCTCAGTGTATTTCTTTTATATCTATCTATCTATCTATCTATATATATGTCTATCTATCTCAGTGTGTTTCTTTTGTATCTATCTATCTATCTATCTATCTATCTATCTATCTCAGTGTATTTCTTTTATGTCTATCTATCTATCTATCTATCTATCTATCTATCTATCTATCTCAGTGTATTTCTTTTATATCTATCTATCTATCTATCTATCTATCTATCTATCTATCTATCTATCTCAGTGTATTTCTTTTATACCTATCTATCTATCTATCTATCTATCTATCTATCTATCTCAGTGTATTTCTTTTTATACCTATCTATCTATCTATCTATCTATCTATCTATCTATCTATCTCAGTGTATTTCTTTTATACCTATCTATCTATCTATCTATCTATCTATCTATCTATCTATCTATCTCAGTGTATTTCTTTTATACCTATCTATCTATCTATCTATCTATCTATCTATCTATCTATCTCAGTGTATTTCTTTTATACCTATCTATCTATCTATCTATCTATCTATCTATCTATCTATCTATCTATCTCAGTGTATTTCTTTTATATCTATCTATCTATCTATCTATCTATCTATCTATCTATCTATCTATCTATCTATCTATCTATCTATCTATCTATCTATCCATCCATCTCAGTGTATTTCTTTCTATCTATCTATCTATCTATCTATCTATCTCAGTGTATTTTTATATCTATCTATCTATCTATCTATCTATCTATCTATCTATCTATCTATCTATCTATCTATCTATCTCAGTGTATTTCTTTTATATCTATCTATCTATCTATCTATCTATCTATCTATCTATCTATCTCATGTATTTCTTTTATCTATCTATCTATCTATCTATCTCAGTGTATTTCTTTTATATCTATCTATCTATCTATCTATATATATATCTATCTATCTCAGTGTATTTCTTTTTATATCTATCTATCTATCTATCTATCTATCTATCTATCTATCTATCTATTTATCTCAGTATTTCTTTTTTCTATCTATCTATCTATCTATCTATCTATCTATCTATCTATCTATCTCAGTGTATTTCTTTATATCTATCTATCTATCTATCTATCTATCTATCTATCTATCTATCTCAGTGTATTTCTTTTCTATCTATCTATCTATCTATCTATCTATCTATCTATCTATCTATCTATCTATCTATCTATCTATCTCAGTGTATTTCTTTTATATCTATCTATCTATCTATCTATCTATCTATCTATCTATCTCTCTATCTCAGTGTATTTCTTTTATACCTATCTATCTATCTATCTATCTATCTATCTATCTATCTCAGTGTATTTCTTTATACCTATCTATCTATCTATCTATCTATCTATCTATCTATCTATCTATCTCAGTGTATTTCTTTTATACCTATCTATCTATCTATCTCAGTGTATCTATCTATCTATCTATCTATCTATCTATCTATCTCAGTGTATCTATCTATCTATCTATCTATCTATCTATCTATCTATCTATCTCAGTGTATTTTTATATCTATCTATCTATCTATCTATCTATCTATCTATCTATCTATCTATCTATCTATCTCAGTGTATTTCTTTTCTATCTATCTATCTATCTATCTATCTATCTATCTATCTATCTATCTATCTCAGTGTATTTCTTTTTCTATCTATCTATCTATCTATCTATCTATCTATCTATCTATCTATCTATCTATCTATCTATCTATCTCAGTGTATTTCTTTTGTATCTATCTATCTATCTATCTATCTATCTATCTATCTATCTATCTATCTATCTATCTATCTATCTATCTATCTCAGTGTATTTCTTTCTATCTATCTATCTATCTATCTATCTATCTATCTATCTATCTATCTATCTATCTATCTATCTATCTCAGTGTATTTCTTTCTATCTATCTATCTATCTATCTATCTATCTATCTATCTATCTATCTATCTATCTATCTATCTATCTATCTATCTCAGTGTATTTCTTTTGTATCTATCTATCTATCTATCTATCTATCTATCTATCTATCTATCTATCTATCTCAGTGTATTTCTTTTATATCTATCTATCTATCTATCTATCTATCTATCTATCTATCTATCGATCTCAGTGTGTTTCTTTTATATCTATCTATCTATCTATCTATCTATCTATCTATCTATCTATCTATCTCAGTGTATTTCTTTTATATCTATCTATCTATCTATCTATCTATCTATCTATCTATCTATCTATCTATCTATCTATCTATCTCAGTGTATTTCTTTTCTATCTATCTATCTATCTATCTATCTATCTATCTATCTATCTCTCAGTGTATTTCTTTTATACCTATCTATCTATCTATCTATCTATCTATCTATCTATTTATCTCAGTGTATTTCTTTTATATCTATCTATCTATCTATCTATCTATCTATCTATCTATCTATCTATCTCAGTGTATTTCTTTTATATCTATCTATCTATCTATCTATATATA
>JBBBDQ010000904.1:4442500-4505000 GCA_037127315.1 Ascarosepion bandense | reverse complement strand
TTTCTTTTATATCTATCTATCTATCTACCTATCTATCTATCTATCTATCTCAGTATTATTTCTTTTATATCTATCTATCTATCTATCTATCTATCTATCTATCTATCTATCTATCTCAGTGTGTTTCTTTTATATCTATCTATCTATCTATCTCTCTATCTATCTCAGTGTATTTCTTTTCTATCTATCTATCTATCTATCTATCTATCTATTTATCTCAGTGTATTTCTTTTATACCTATCTATCTATCTATCTATCTATCTATCTATCTATCTATCTATCTATCTATTTATCTCAGTGTATTTCTTTTATATCTATCTATCTATCTATCTATCTATCTATCTATCTATCTATCTCAGTATATTTCTTTTTTATCTATCTATCTATCTATCTATCTATCTATCTATCTATCTATCTATCTCAGTGTATTTCTTTTCTATCTATCTATCTATCTATCTATCTATCTATCTATCTATCTATCTCAGTGTATTTCTTTTATCTATCTATCTATCTATCTATCTATCTATCTATCTATCTATCTATCTATCTATCTATCCATCCATCTCAGTGTATTTCTTTTTATATCTATCTATCTATCCATCCATCTCAGTGTATTTCTTTTATATCTATCTATCTATCTATCTATCTATCTATCTATCTATCTCAGTGTATTTCTTTTATATCTATCTATCTATCTATCTATCTATCTATCTATCTATCTATCTATCTATCTATCTATCTATCTATCTATCTATCTATCTCAGTGTGTTTCTTTTATATCTATCTATCTATCTATCTATCTATCTATCTATCTATCTATCTCAGTGTATTTCTTTTATATCTATCTATCTATCTATCTATCTATCTATCTATCTCAGTGTATTTCTTTTATATCTATCTATCTATCTATCTATCTATCTATCTATCTATCTATCTCAGTGTATTTCTTTTTATATCTATCTATCTATCTATCTATCTATCTATCTATCTATCTATCTATCTATGCTGATCGCTTCCTTTATGATGATGCAAAAAAAATATCGGAGTAGAAGAAAGTGCCGATAGCAGGAATTTGTTTAAGTTCGACCTCGACTTGCCAGGAAGTGACCCACACACTTGATTTAATGACCTTCTTCTGCGGTACATATAGAATGAGACATACAGAATCCAGTTATGAAACTGTAACAGGCTGCCGCTGACTCGGTTAAACTTTTGAGTGACGCTTTCTATAGCATGTCCATCATGCGTAGTCCTCTTCATCTTCTGGTCCAATCGTTGTGATCTGTTGTAATCATCATCCACTTAGAGTTGGGCGCTCTTGGTCTGGGTTCTCGTCTTCGACCTTGCCGCTAAGCGTAGCCCTACCATGGATTTAGAGCTCCTGACGGCATCACTATCGGCGTCATTGACCCCGCAACCCCCTCGCCAACCAAGACAAGGAACGACCATCCTTTTACATGTACGCTTTGTTCAACTAAGTATTTGTACGCGTTATTCAAGTAGCAGAGATTCTGTTGTAACAGATGTATCATTTGCATGCCTAACTCCGACTTGAATGTTTAAACCACCGCTGGATTCATTCGTTAATTTTATATATTTGCTTAAAGAAAGCAAACTTAGAAAACAAAGAAAGGTAGAGAAAAAATCACATTATTCGTTATATTGAGGGACAGCTGAGAAATTCTCTGTCAGAGCAAGATCAATGACCTTGAGCCATAATCGAACATGGTATTCTACATATTTACTACACAGTTTCATACGTTTGGTACCTTGTTTATCAACTTTAACCATTCAATATTAAGCTCTAATCAGTATCAAGCACTCTTTATAAATGTAAATGCTTGAACTTATAATATATATACATATATTATTGCCAATAATTCGATTAGATGCTTTGAGCTTTTTAGAATAAATGACAAATCTAAGGTATTTGTTGTTGTTGTTAAGTAATATGGACATGACGGTAAACTGCGTCCGGTAGCAAGGTTGTGAGGAGCATGGAACCACCTCTTAATTGCTGTTATTCTCAGGTCCACCCTGACCTGGAGTGGTAGCACCTGTTAGGGTCCCAGCTATGGGTAAATAGTTAACCCCCACAAACTGGGGTCAAAAACTATGAAAGTATAAAAATACACTTTTATAGAAATATATACATAAAAATAGACTTTTATTGAAAAATATACATTTTTGAAGAAAAAATTATTACCATAATACATTTTTGAAGGAAAAAAATATTCTCAGCAAAGCATTTTTGAATACAAAAGTAGAAAACATTTTCAGTTTTCTAAAATAAAAACAAATAAAAACAAAAACATTTCCAAAATCTGACTAAATCAACCTTCTTACTATAACCGAACATTAAAAAATACCTTAAAATCCCACTTTTTTGGCATTATATAATCCTCAGAGGTTGATATGCCATTAAACAAAACTCAAACTCATACTCAAACAAGTAATATATATATATATATATATATATATATATATATGGGCGTGTATAACGAAATATACATGCCAAAAAGTCTGCCTTCTTCTACCGTGCGCCCATAGCCCAGAGGTCGGGTTTCAATCCTGGATTAAAAGCAGTCGGAGTCTAACCGTACTGATAAGCTGCGATACAGCGAAACAGATCTGTCTGCGGATATATATATATATAAATGCCATGTATCTTCACGAAGAGGTGATCTTGTATTACCATAGATACGTTTTAATTATTGTATGTGGATTGACATGATTGCTTGGAAAAGTTTCTTGTTGCCTTCTGTAGAGTTGTGAATTCAGTTATTTATCTCCTAGACTGGTTTCCACTCAAAATAAGAGAGTCAAGTCTAACCTGCTATTTAATACTTAGATATGTCTACTTCATAACTTTTCCTTCTTCTATGTGTCAAATCTCCTAAGAACATGAGAAATCATGGATCTTAGCAGTTTTCCCTCTTTTGTCTTTCTTTCCTCCGCTCCCGTTGCCTTTCCCTATCTCTTTTGCCTTGTGAGGGCTACGTTTTCTAAGCCATACTACCTCATTATGGGTCCAAAGAATTTTTAGCTTTTTTTTGTTGATTTTGAGTATAAGTATTCTGATGCCATTTTCTTTAGGACTTTCTTGTTATTCTGTTCATAGAATTTTCTGTGTACTTCACATACAATTAAAAAATGAGTTCTGTTTTGCATTAAAACGGTTAGAAGTCACATTAAAAAAACAAACTATCCTTAAGTTTTGAGCAACAAATAAAATCAAGAAGAAAATAGATTTATTAGGAAAAAAAAAAAAGAAGGAAAATTTAAACTTAAGTAATTACCCGTCATAGATACAATAAAGTAAATGCTGGAAATTTTTTGAATTATAACGTGAACCATTAGTTTGTGCGGTTTTGTTTTAACTGACATAAATTATCAAATTCATAAATGTGTTTCCTATGAGATACAAATGTATAAATAACTTTTGAATACTTTCTTTTTTTACTTTAACGTGAAATGATCTTTCTAGTTAGAGTGTTTCTATATTATGCAGTCTATAATTTCGCATCAGATTATACAGAGAAAAGCTGATAAGAAGCTGACAATTTCGATGTTTTTAAAGAAAACTTTCAGAGACATGTCGTAAGAAGCGAGCAATATGTCTGTGCATTGTCTTAAAAGAGGACAATTTCTTTGGGATTAATTGTTGGTCTAGTTTGGACTAATATACATCACGCATACGAATAAAAAATTGCGAACATAAAATTAACAAAGAACAGAAAATGCGACACTGAATTCTAAATGCGTATTGGGATAGCAAATGTGTCTTCGAAAAGTTAAGCAAGGCATAGTTTTGCGTAAAAATAGAAATTCGTTTCTAAAAAAAGATGCTGAGAATACTATGAAACAAACACAAAGATAAAGTTTTAGAGTAGATAGAAAGAAGAATATTTATTAGTAGAATTTCAAAGAGACAGTTAAAATTTCTAAGAAAATAATAAAGAAAGGGGCTTAAAAAATTTGAGGTTCACAGGCCATATTGAAGGCAAGAGGGACAGAAGAAAAGCAACACATAACGAGTTTGTGTAAATAGTTGGCACAAGAGGGATTAGGAAAAATAGCAAAAAAAAAAAAAACTTTACTAAGGCCTACAAGGGACAGGAGATTATGGTGAGCCTTGATCGTCCATGTCCTGAAGAGACACGGTACATAGAAGAAGAATATCAAATGTATCCCCATAAAACATCACTATTTGTCAAAGAAATCTAGATCGTTCTCTGTAGAGGGTTAGATATGTGATCGTGTTCGATTTGTTGAACAAGACACATTTCTCATTATCGGTCAATAATCAATTTTTAAAATGATCCTTTCTTTTAGCGCGAAACAATATAATTGTAGATGTTTTGTTAGATTTTTTTAGAGGATTCACTTCTAAAATGTATCTCTTCTTGTCAATTAAGTGCAAGCGTAAACTTAAAATTTCTCATGCATCTAAAACCTTTGAAGTCTATTAAGCTTAATGCAATTAGATCGTTATCAATGCATACAAGACGTTCTTACGAGAGTTAATGACTCATTTTCTATTGTAAACCATATGAACTATTTTTACGCAATCCGATCTTTAATTAAACATTTAGCAAGTAATTTGCAGATTAGACGGGCCGTTTCAGTTGTTTTTGTTTCAAGTTTAAATTCACCAGTTAGGTTTTCACAATTAAACTTGTTGATTTTAATTTTTACTGATGCAAATATATTCTTATACAGTTTATCTTGTAAATTGTTTGTTTGTTTTTAATGTTGCTCAAAATAAAAACTGTTCGCAATTGAAGGGCTCACCATTTGTAGAACAAAAATGTTTAAAGCGGATTTGAAAAAATCCATAAAAATACTGTACGAATTTTTTACTTTTTCTGATATATTTTTATTACTGAAAATTAGAACAGGTGAAGAGGCTCATCCCTTGTTTCCTGTTTAGGATGCGGTTTCCGGTTTTCTCTTTTCCAATCTTTTCACTCTTTCCTTTATTATTCTTTTTTTTCAATTGGAGTAGATAGACTAAACTATCGCCCGGTTCACACTCCACCCACATCTATTGAACAGGTGAAGAGGCTCATCCCTTGTTTCCTGTTTAGGATGTGGTTTCCGGCTTTCTCTTTTCCATTCTTTTTACCCTTACGTAGCCCCCTGCGCATCAGTGGCGTTAACGCCTTGCTCGGGGTGATATGATTAAAAAAAAAAAAAAAAAAATTAACTACGCAATAATGAAAAGAGCTATAACAATCTTCATAAAATATGTTTATCATTTAAGACATCGAAATAATGTCACGTGGTAAATTAAATCTCTTTTCATTGGTAAAAATTTCACTTTGTTGAGTATTATGGGGAATACAATTGTTTCATTCAATATTTTAAGTTATATATTCCTTCTTTCAGAGGCCGTGTTCCGTCAGGACGCAGGAGATCATGGCCCTCTACATCTCCCTATGCCTTGTAGCTCTTAACACCCCTTCCTCTGTTATCCGACTCAAACCCCGTTCTGCCATCCATCTACTCAAGTCACTCAAGTATGTCACGCGTTGCTTTCCCTTGAAGTAAATTGAGAGTTTCCTAACATTTATCTGGTTACTTCCGAGAATGATTCTAAACATTGACAGAATTGTTTTTTAACAGTTTATCAACACAATTTGTGGGTTATATAAAGTCAAAACATATTTTGCATTATAAGAATATTTGCTTTCATGCGAGTGACATTAACAATGTTTTGAGAATAACGTTGATTTGTCCAGATTCAAGTCCTATTATTCAAGTCCTATTATTCAAGTCCTATCTGACGTGGGGAAATGAAATGGCTTCAAACATTTCTCAAAGGTATTTGGGAGTAAGTGAATTCAATTCGAACCCTGCTTTCCTGTTTCTTATTCCGTGCCATTATCCACTGCAGCAGATTCTTGAAAAGAAATAATGAGGAAACTTTCTATCAAAAAGAAAGAAAAATACGTACTCAACAATTCGGGGACGGTGGGAAATTTCTCGTAATGGAAAATAGTAAATAAAATAAAGTAATGACTTCATATCAATTGCATTTTGCCTATTAAGCATAACTTGGTACAAAATGGAATTAACAATGCAAAATAAGTTTATGTGTAAATATTAAATTATCACTCTTTCGTAAAGGGGAAAGTTATTTTTATTCACAAAACATGCAGCAAAATTACTTAAAAAAGAAGGAAAGAAAAACTATATTGAAAATATATTTATGTACAGATATCAAGGGAACATGCCACTGATTTTTTAATCATTTCACCCCAGGGAAAGCGAAACAGGTACTAAGACGAAATGGATTATTGAAAGGGAAAGAGAACTAAGCAAACGTTATTATGCAGCGAGAACAATAAAAAAATGCTATTAAAGAAACAAAAGATGACGCTTGAGGTTGCATTTAAATTTTTGAAGATAGACTTAAAAATTGAAAAAAATGTTTTCTAGACAAATGACAAAAGGCGGTTCAATTAATATTTCACTGATTTCGGGATTTTTTATAGGAAATTACATAAGGTTAAGGTGGTTAATTTAACAACATATCAACCGTTGTTGGGTTATTTAATATTAGATATAAGATTTATAGAACAAAAATCAGATTGAAAATAGATCGGTAGACATTGATCCGGTTTACACATGATATAAAAAATGGTAGGCATAATTCTGGTTTACACGAGAGTCAAGAAAGGGGATACAGGTCCGATTTAAATTTTTAAAAAAATTATTTCATCCATAAAAGACAACACAGCCACTAAGACGCAAGATTGGGGTTATTGAGTGTGAGAGAAAATGCACGAAAAAAAAATACTATAAAGGAGATAGAACAATAAAAGAATAGGAATTAAGCTGACGGAAAATAACGGTTGACATTTAAATTTTTGAAGATCAAAGTTGACTGGAAAGCAAGAATTCAGAAGATATTTCCACAAGCGAGAAGTGCGAGAGAAGAAAATGTTAGCATAGAACTTGCGATTACATTTAGCCATTTCAACACTAAAATGATGAGAATTTTCCGCCAATTTAGTATTGTGCTTAAATTTATAAAATCTAGGTACCAAGTTAATCAGAACAATAACCATGAAAATGTTTGTAGAAAAGACCCAGGGAGGCTACATTGCGGCAGTGAAAAAAAATGACAAAAGCTGAGGTGCCAGATCAGGACCAATTAAATTGCAGATTCTTCTTTAGTTTGAGTGACAATGGTAAACACGGATCTGACATACTTGAATAAAAAAGTAGACATAAATAGCATTTTTACCAGTGTCTACAAGTCTCTACCCGGAAAGGAGCTCACATTGGGAATAGTATCTTGCTCCTCGGTAGGAAATGCAGTCAATACATTCTAACTCCTATCGACAGTGTTGTTTTGCAAGCTAGTCATTGTAAATATCGATTATGGCCCGTAATTTGGAATCATTGCAAACTAAACGATCACATTACCTGATTTTATTTGACAATACCGAGAATATTTTTTTTTTGCTGAAAAACCGAGAAAGATAATAAAATCAAGCGTCTACCCAGTAAGAATTTAATTCCCTCTGCTATACTCTATTTTTACAATAGTCAGATCAAAACATAAATGAAACATTGCTGTCATATCTGGGCTGGAGCTACCCAGTCTTTGCCTGTCTTGATATTCAAAAGAATTCATGTGAACTTGTGGGTGAGGAATTATATTTCACGTCACAACACTTTTCTTGAAGACGAAACTTTGCGAGTCACTCGCTTGTTCTGTCGCGACTTCCATGTGTCCTGACAAGTTAACACATCGCTCAATAAGTCCCGGGCCTGATACATAAATAGCTCCAGTAATAACAAATCCATATGATTTTTATGAAGTCCTAACCTTCAAATGACACGTGACAAAATTTGGGCCCAATCGGATTGTTAGTTTACAGTTTACGGGAAGCTAATATCGTGAATTTTCAAAACAATAGAAAAATCTGAATTTCGTGTGTTGATGAAGTATTGCTTTCTGATGGGAAATATACTGTTCAAGCAAAGCAATGGCTTAATAATTGTTATTCGGAAACAACGGTTAAGAGGTGGTATGCTGACTTTAAATGCGGACGTACAGACACAAATGATGCTGAACGCTCAGGTCGCCCAAAATTGGCAGTTATCCCGGAAAACGCCAAAAACCTCCACAAACTCTTTTTGGTAGATCGTAAATTGAAATTGCATCAAATAGCAGAGAAGTTGAACATATCAGAAGACAGTGTATTCACAATTTTTCATGAACATTTGTCAATGAGAAAGCTGTATTCAAAGTTGGGGTCACGTTTGCTCACTGTCGATCAAAAACAAGAACGTGTCGACTATACAGAGCGTTGTTTGCAACTGTTTCAACGCAACAAGAAGTTTTTGAGTAAGTATGTTACAATAGATGAAACATGGATCCACCACTTCACTCCGGAGTCAAATCGGCAGTCAGCTGAGTGGACAGCAGCAGGTGCAATCCATCCAAAGAGACCAATGACGCAAACATCGGCAGGCAAGGTTTTGTCCTCCGTATTTTGGGATACGCAAGGCATTTTGTTCATCGATTACTTTAAGAAAGGAAGTACTATCAATAGCGAATATTCTATCGCATTATTTGTGCGTTTGAAGGAAGAAACTGTCAAAAACGGCCACAAATAAAGAAGAAAAACTTTCACCACGACAGCGCACCGTGTCACAAGTCGATCGCAACAATGGCAAAAGTACATGAACTGCACTTCGAATTGCTTCTGCAGATCTGCTCCCAGCAACTACTAGCTGTTTGCAGACCTCAAAATAATGCCCCAGGGAAAGATATTTGGCTCCAATGAAGAAGTGACATTGAAAACTGAGGCGTATTTTGAGACCAAAGACAAATCGTTCTACAAAAAAGGCATCGAATTGTTAAAGAAGCGTTGGAATCAGTTTATCAATCTAGAAAAAAGACTATTTATTGAGTGATGTGTTACATTCCATTGTCCACCAGCCCTGACCTTTACAACTGGAACCCCAATGCCACATATGAAGTGCTTTTGTTGTTTCTATTTTCCTTAAGACTTCTGCATTCTTTACATGCTCTGTACTTGGTTTTCTTGGCATTCATCTTTTCTGAGTCACATCTTTGTCTCTTCAAGTTTCTTTTGAGAGAAAACTGCCCTGCATTCACTGCTATGTAAAAGTTAAAATATTACATCATAGTTCAACTCTCTTTTCTTTGCTTCTAACGATATTTTCCTGTTTTAACATTTTGTTAAGTTTTTTCTGTCATATAAATCCGAAGGAAATAGAATCCTATTTTAATTGTGCTTGTCATGTTGTTCATTATTTTGCATGACCGTTACGCCCTGTTAATATCTCCTAAATAATGGACTATACCGTTAGGATTCCGTAGAAAGAAGGGAAAAGACGCAACTTGGTTTCAGTGAGAAAATGAAAGGAAGGAAGGAAGGAAGGAAGAAAGAAAGAAAGAAAGAAAGAAAGAAAGAAAGAAAGAAATGTTTAACGTCTTCTGTCAATACCTCGTAAATAGTGGACTATTCCGTGAACCCTTTTGTAGATTAAAGTCTACCAATAATGAAAACGACTAGATATGCCAAGGTACGGAACATTTTACTTCCATAGGTCAAATAAATTCTTCAGTTTGAAATTATTTGAAGTTTACTTGGATTAAAAGACATATGAAAAGGCCTGAGGATATGGCTGAGACGTTGTGATAACAAAAAGATGAGGACATTCGTCTGAAGGTAAATAATGTAAGCAATGATAATTCCATATCGCAGAAATTCAGAAGTCACGATCAGGATCACGAATTCCGTGGTCCATTAGGTTCGTATAAGTACCACATTGTATTGGACCCGTAGCATTAGTGGTGTGTCTTGGGCATGATAGCCGGATGGAGGCTAACTTAGAGTTTTCAACCTTCTAGTCTGGTTGCCAATCAAGGCTATAGTTCTCAGTTTATTTTGTTATTTACCCATAGCTGGGGTGGGGGAAATGGATAGATACTTTTTGCAAGGGCATGAGCGCGTGAATATAACAAACTGGACTGGAATTCGAACACAGCTTTCCGATTTCTTATTTGGAATGGCTATACCACCGCGTATCTATCGGGAGACGGGATGTGCGTTGTGGTGCAGTGGATATCGGCTCGGTACGAGAAATCGGGGAGCCGAGTTCGAATTCCAGTTGAATCCATTGTATTCACTTACGCGCAAATACCCTTGGAAAAGGTATTAATCCGTCTCTTCCTTCCAGTTATGGGTTAAATAACAGGACAGATTGGGTTCTATAGCCTTTGTCGGCAACCAGTCTACCGCAGAAAGCAATGGCAACCTACTGCGGGATAATATTCTGCCCAAACATTCATGTCTCTTTCGAGACATGATCACCCAAGCGTGTTTCAAGTATGACACTTAACTGACTGATACCACCGCGCATCCACGCATAATTTTACATATGCCCACTTGGAACCAAAATAACTACCCAGATCAACGAAAAAACATTCAATTTCTTTAAGTAAAAATGATACCATGTTTCATTCCACTTCGGCGCATCGGAATGGATGATCGATCATGGTAATTTATTAGGAACTATTTCAGTCGTATTGGTTCAATCCAACTACTCATAGAAGTCGTATATCTATCGAACTGATCTATCTATTTCACAAGTCACATTGAATGGTGAAGGCTAAATTTCTAATAAATTTTTGGTCGATAATTACATATTATGGACATATTTATCCACACTATTTTTTCTTACAATAACCCGGCGTACCTATTTCGACTGCCCTCCGGCCACCTATAAAGTGATAATTTTTTTAATTGTATATTTATTATTTTCTTTTCCTTATCTTGTTGATACGTGGGAGCACAATAAAAATTTTGTAAATTACATAATTTTCGGTTGCTCCTCAAGCCTCCGTCAGTATTTCATTCTGAATACTGTTTTTTTTTAATGTGCTAAATTTCACTTCCAGCGGGCGTTAATCTACTCAGTGCGGGAATCACCAATTCTTTACCCTCACACTTGTCTGTCACTCCGGTTAGATGACGCTAATAATATATACTAGCAGTATAGACAGGCGTTGCTCTGGTGTAATGAAAGCTTTTATATATATATTATCGATATTCTGCACTATTGTAAGAACTGCAACCTTGAAACTTCTGAATATCGTTTCTTATGTCTTTGTCTATGAGTGTATAAAATTTGATTAAAATCGGACCACTCCTTCTATAAACCGATTTTTTCGATTATCGATTTTCGATATTTATCAGGGGTACCTCGACACAAAACCTAGCTAAGAACACTCGCAGACGCTTATAGTACAACTGTGTCAATTTTCAAGAAAATCAGTTCAGCCGTTTCGGAGTCTATAGGTAATGGACACACACACACACACACACACACACACACACACACACACACAAAGTTCCATTTATAAATGTGCAAGGCTAAAAACTCTTTTGCAGTTAAGTGCCATACGTGAAACACGCTGGGCAGAAAATTATCCCCATTGCTTTCTGCGGTAGACTGGTTGCCAGACAAGGCTATAGAACCCAGTCTGTCCTGTTATTTAACCCATAACTAGAAGGAAGAAACGGATTAATACCTTTCCCAATGGTATTTGCGCGTAAGTGAATTCAATGAATTCAACTAGAATTCGAACTCGGCTCCCCGATTTCTCGTTCCGAGCCGATATCCACTGCACCACAACAGACATACTAATAACTAAAATAATAATAAGAAGAATGATGATAAAATATCAACATGTAAACAAAAGAGATAATTTAAAATTTGCTGTACTTATAGCGGAATATAATTATGTATATGGTTTAAAATTATTATATTTTAAAGAAATAATGCTTAAATATCATAGAGTGTTTTAGATATAAACTGCGTTCTTATAGGAATCAGCTCTGCATAGTGACTGTCAGTTTGACACGTCATTGCCATCTTTGAAGGTGTTTACTCGTGCAACCAGACTGGCAACTGGGTCCCACCCATTCACAGTCAGGTTAGCCAAATGCAGACGACAGTTCTACTCCTGCAGCTTCTTCTCTCGCACTTCCCGCCTGTGGAACTCACTCCCGTATTCTTGCTTTCCTGACGGCTACAACCTCCAGAAATTTAAATGCAAAGTCATCTACTAACCACTGGACTCTAGCTCTCTCCCCACCCCCGTATAACCTTCCCTTTCTCTCCACCTATGTATCTGTCATCGCACCTGCTTTCTCAGCTTTCTATTGTTCCTCTCTAACTAGTTTGTACTCCTCACTCTTTTCTAATTAATATTTTTACATTTATGTAGCCCCCTGCACATCAGTGGCGTTTCCGCCTTGCTCGGGGTGAGATGATTAAAAAAAAAAAATTATTTGTTTTAACTTAATATAAAATTAACGAAAATGAGAAAATCGGTAGAAAATTACTGATACCGCCTGACGAGTGGACTAAACAGTTACACAAATTCTGGAGTCATAAGTACCTATGAACATTAATGGGTATGCTTCAATCCTCATAAATACGCTGGACACTATTGTGAGAGGGTGTTATATTGCTGTCTAGCGATGTGAAAATCCATTTACCTTTGGCTAAGATTTATACCCAAGCCCCAGCGAGCCATCCCCAACGAAAAATTAAAGGAATGCTAACATCGGAGTTGTTTTTAACGCATTACGATAAAAAAAATAATCGTAGCAAGCAACGCTAGTTCATACGAAATAGGGGCCTACATCTAATCTATTTAAACTTATTTATAAATGGAACTTTGTGTGTGTGTGTGTGTGTGTCTCCGTTACCTATAGACTCCGAAACAGCTGAACCGATTTTCTTGAAAATTTACACAGTTGTACTATAAGCGTCTGCGAGTGTTCTTAGCTAGGCTTTGTGTCGAGGTACCCCCGATAAATATCGAAAATCCATAATCGAAAAAATCGGGTTATAGAAGGAGTGGTCCGATTTTAATCAAATTTGATACACTCATAGACAAAGACATAAGAAACGATATTCAGAAGTTTCAAGGTTGCAGTTCTTACAATAGTGCAGAAAATCGATAATATATATATATATATATATATATATATATATATATATATATATATGAAAGGCAAGATGTTTGTGTTTGTGTCTGTTTATCTGCCTGTATGTCTGTATTTTTTCAGTCCTTTTATTTTAGTCTTTGCTTCGGCTTTGGCTCTAAGTAGGAATAATTGTACTTCTTAGTCTCACCCATGTTACCATTTACTCAGAGGACTTATTTAACTTTCAAAATTCAGTTTACGACGAAAAAATCTTATTTAATATCGATACCAGGAAATCAAAATTTGACTTACATCCATTCTTTTTTCTTTCAGTCTACGGTTTCGTTTTAACTGGAAACAGCTATTGCTTTTTAGTCTTTCGTGCCAACGTCCAAAGAGTCTGAGCTCCAGGACCATGGATTAGTTTTAAAGCTTTCATTACATCCGAGCAACGCCGGGCTATACTGCTAGTTATGCATAAACTCGGAAACAGCTCGATTAAACAAATTTCCCACTTTTGCAGCACTCTTATTTTAGCTGAAAACAATATTCCGTGATAGCCCGTGGTAATCTCTCTCCTTGCCTACTTTGACATCAAGGTATCTCATGATAGTTCTAATTTCTTGATATTGTCCAATATGTAGTCGAAAAAGTCTATTTCCTCTTTTGTGTTTTGTGTCATCTGTACATACACAACTTAACAGTTATATTGAAGGGTTTTCCTTTCAGTTTAGCCACCAGAACTCTGTCGGATAACTGGCAGTACTCTAGAACACTGTTCTTCATAACTTTGTCTTGTATCAAGCTGACTCCTTTTTCACTATTTTTATCGTCTGCATATATGATCCTGTGGTTGTCACTGACAAAATATCCTTTGTTTGGCCATCTAGTTTCGCATATACTTAAAATGATGATATTCAATCTGCTCATCTTCTGCTTGACATTCTCCAGCTGTTATTAAAAGTTATCACGTTCCATGCCCCCTTGACTTAATTTGCTTAGTGCTAATAGTTGCAGGATAACGCTCCAGGGACACTTGTCGTTCATGTGGTTCCTTTCTGGGCGAGGGATCAGTTTCGAAGAATTGTGTCCCCTTTACGCCGTTGACGTTAACAGTCGCTGAATGACGGTCAGGTGACACCTATTGGACATGGTCCTTACCGGGCGAGAAGTCAGTTTCTTTAGACTTGACCCCTTCATGCCGTGAAGGTTCATAATTTGATTGTGACTTGCCATGAACGTTCTTGGAATTAATATTAGAGTAGTCTTCCCTTGACTTCTTGACAGTGATTTAGCGATACACTGCCTCTATTTGGCTGGCCTTAGACTCTTGAAGAGTTCATGCACCAATTGTAGGTCTTATTTTTCGTCCTACCAGATTAGAAACAACTCTCCTTACTCACAAGAACGTGTAGCCGGTTTAGTCGTCTACAATCCGACAGTTAATTTGTTGCAACAGCACATATACACAATGACGAATTTGAACCTCCTCGCAAAACAAGATTTATTATTGGGGTGGGGTCGTAATCCTAACAATATAAAATACGCAGATGACACTGGGTTGATGGTTGACTCTGAATTAAAACTATAATACTTCCTAGACAGGTTGGTAGAAGAAAGAGAGAGAAAAAAAACTTGCCATCAACGGCAAAAAGATAGAAAGTATGGTCGTCAGGAAGACTAGATACCAGTTACAAACTGGAGATGTTAACATTGTTATATACTGCCGCTGGATTAGGTCAAATAACAAGAAACGTGTATATATAAATATATAGTTTTATATTTTTATTCTTCGACGGTGACTGTTGTGTGGAGCAGGGAAGTAGCCGGTGAGAGTTAGCACATTCGAAGGAGCTGCCGCGAGTCGTTAGCCAGCATCTGTATATTCAGCCAAAAACTTCTACACGATGCTTGTTTTTTTCGCTGCATTTTGTTGGCATAATCTACGACCGGATATATATGTCAACCACCCTTGTCCTTTGCTGACTTTTATTTATGTCTCTGTCAAGCCGGTTGTCACTTTTGTTTACCTTACCTACGGTTGGTAGCTGTCAATTACATCCTTGCCGGGCCATCGTCTTTCAAGCTGGTTGTTACTTTTGTTGACCTTACCTACGACCGGATGTACCCGTTAATTACTTTTGTCGTTCAATATAATATATTACAAAATCAAGCAGGCGCAGAAGTTTAAATATCCAGGAAGTGTTTCAAAAGACGATGGAAAATGAAACACTGAAATCCGAACACATGCCAAAAACTAAATAAGGCCCTGAGAAACGAACCAAAATCGCTCGAAAGAAAGAGTGCTGGATTGCTATGTGATGTCCATCCTCTTATATGCGAGTGAATGTTGGACAATCCTCCCTCCACGGATTAGTAGAAAACTAGAGTCTGCTGAAATATGATTCTATAGAAGGGCACTGATAATTTCATGTAGGGCCGAGTAAAAAATAACAAGGAAGTATTAAAGAAAATGATAACATGAAGAATACTTATACTCGGGGAAAAAACAGCTGAAATTCTTCTTCTTCTATGTGCCCTGTCCCTTCAGGACGTAGGCGATCATGGCTTTCCACGTTTCCCTATCCCACGTATTGCCTTCTCCTGTTACACCGTGCAATCCTCATTCTGTCATTCACCTGATTAGGTCCTTCAAATATGTTATCCGTTGCTTTCCGCTTTCTCTTTTCCCTGTATCTGGCCTGTTAGTATCAGGTTCTCCAAGCCCCCTTCCTTATTGCATGTCCCAGGAACTTTAGCTGTCTCTTCCTGATGCTCAGTATTAATTTCGTTTTTGTTTCCATCATTTTCATTGCTCACATGCTCGATCCATGAGATTCGCAGCATCCTTCTGTAGAACCACATTTCAGTTGCTTCAAGTTTTTCTTTCATCTTTGATGTTATTTGGACATAATGAGCAAGGAAGGCTTGGAAAGCTTAACCCTCACGGAACATATTGAGGGCAAGAGAGAACTGACGAGCTTCTGTGAATGGATGGTAGAGCGGTGGGGAGTCGAGAGTTTTAGAAAAGGAGAGAAAAACTGCCAAGTGCCACAAGTGATAAGAAGTTGTGGAGAACCATGGTCGCCTATATCCTGAAGCGATGCGGCACATAGAAGAAGTATGACTGGCTATAAAAATTGGATTTATAATGAGAATTCGAAAGGAAAATGAGAATTCCAAATGAAAATGTGGCTCGTTCCAAGACAGCTTACATCTCAAGCTAAACGAAAAATGAACATTTCTTGTTTCGGATTGGATTCAATAAGTATTTTTATTACGAATTACTGGAAGTGAAACAGTTTGTCTCTGTGTATTCTATAGTGAGCGTTTGGTTCGTATAAGTGATATATTTTAAAAATACTTTTTAGGAGTAAAGAATGGCGCAATGCATTTGCAACTACTGTTGACCTCAGTTTGAAAATGCGACAGAACAAGCAATCATGGAGTCTGGATAAAAGGTGCTTTCATATTCAGCATATCTTATAAGCTTGCCATTTTCGAACTAATGGGTTCGTTCCACACCACTTCCCTGGTTTGATATTTAGTAGCAATCTCGGGATATGGAAAGATTCCTCAAAGAACTTACTGTATCAAAACTGGAATGTATAAATTCTTTGAAAAGTGTTGGCAGGCTAGAGAAAACCGAGGTAAATACTTTGATGATTAAATGATGATGTTATGAAGAAAATATTATGTCAGAAATATTTGAAGATTCTTTATCAACTGAAATATGTAGATGATATTTCTGTACTTAAGAAAAATGATTAGATCTATCTATCTATCTATCTATCTATCTATCTATCTATCTATCTATCTATCTATCTATCTATCTTTTTTTAAAATAATCATTACACCCCAAGCAAAGCATAAATAGTCCGCAGGGAGTTACAGTGAGTGAATAAAAAAGGTATACGGGATGTCGAAGAAAAGATAGGAAATGGATAGAAATCAAGTAAATAAAAGACGGTAGTTGACGTGGCTTTTAAACTTTTGGAGATTGGAGGGAAGTAAGCAAATAGAAATGAATTCCACAAACGGGAAGTGCGAGAAAAGAAACTCTTCAAATTTAACTATTTAACTATTTCGACGGTAAAAGAGTGGGACATTGATGTTAAGAGAAAATATATGTGGTCGAGATACCAGGGAAAAAAAAAAAGAAACTCGTCAGAGAAGTTTGCCATGAAAATACTTGTAGAAAAGACAGAGAGAAGCCATATACACATTCAACCATTCGACCGTGCATGGAATAAAGTTGCTATATCTAGTCAGGCGTCCCTGCTGTTCGTTTTAGTGTTCTTGACAGGCTCCAAAGGCGAATTAGTAATGTGATTAGTCCCGACCTGGCAGCTCGACTCCAGTCATTTTCCCATCGGCGGAATGTGGATTCCCTCTGTCTCTTCTACAAATATTTTTATGGCTTCTGCTCCAAAGAACTTAGGTCACTGGTGTCCCCTCCGCAAGAATTTACTCGGGCAACTAGACTGGTATCAAGGTCCCACTCTTTTACAGTTAGATCAACCAAATGCAGGCGACAATTCTACTCCATCAGCTTCTTTTCTCACGCTTCTCGCCTTCCATATACTTTCTTCCCTGACGGCTATAACCCCCAAGAATTAAAATGCAAAGTCAATTCCCGTCTCGTATCCACTTAACTCCAGCCCTTTCCACATCATACCGTGTATCTTGTTCTTTTCCTTTCTCTCTACCTTAGCAACTGTCTTCACTCCTGTGTTCATATCCTTCTCACGCCCTTTCTCTCGATCCTCCTGTAGCTGGTTCGTTTTTTATCTTCACTCTTTTACTGTCAAAAACAATTAAAACTTTAGCTCTCTCATGTAGCCCCCTGTACATCAGTTACTGTACCGCCTTGCTTGGGGTTAAATGATTAAACAAAATATCATGTCGATGAGAAAGTGACTGAGGGCGGGCTGCTAAGTCAGAATCAATTATATTGCAGATCCTCCTTTGGATTCTGTTGAGAACCACAAGATGAATAACAGGTTCACCCGACCAGATATGGCAACAGTATTCAATAATAGATTTATAAACGAGCAAAATGGATTCTGACGGGAAAGACTTTCTGACCCGGCACAATGAGCCAAACTTAGTAGCAGTAGATGCAGATATGGATTCAATGTAGTCATTCTATTTGAGGTCATTTGAGAAAGTAAGGCCAAGGAGGAGCAGTGCGTTGCTCTCTAGGAGACTAGCGTCATCAATTCTAAAGGTAGGCAGGAATGTTTTTCTATCTTCTGGTTAAATTTTATTTACTTTGCCAAGTTACATTTTTTTCTGATTTATTTAGCTTTTAGTTAACCAAGCTATTTTTTATCTATCTATCTATCTATCTATCTATCTATCTATCTATCTACTAAAGTCTATTCATATCTATCGATTACAGTGTATTCATATCTATCTATCTATCTATCTATCTATCTATCTATCTACTAAAGTCTATTCATATCTATCGATTGATGTATTCATATCTATCTATCTATCTATCTATCTATCTATCTATCTATCTATCTATCTACTAAAGTCTATTCATATCTATCGATTTCAGTGTATTCATATCTATCTATCTATCTATCTATCTATCTATCTATCTATCTATCTATCTATCTACTAAAGTCTATTCATATCTATCTATCTATCTATCTATCTATCTATCTATCTATCTATCTATCTATCTATCTATCTACTAAAATCGATTCATATCTATCTATCTATCTATCTATCTATCTATCTACTAAAGTCTATTCATATCTATCGATTACAGTGTATTCTGTATCTATCTATCTATCTATCTATCTATCTATCGATTACAGTGTATTCATATCTATCTATCTATCTATCTATCTATCTATTAAAAATTATTCTATCTATCATTCTAATTATTCATATCTATCTATCTATCTATCTATCTATCTATCTATTGATCTATTCATATCTATCGATTACAGTGTATTCATATCTATCTATCTATCTATCTATCTATCTATCTATCTACTAAAGTCTATTCACTTATCTATCGATTACAGTGTATTCATATCTATCTATCTATCTATCTATCTACTAAAGTCTATTCATATCTATCGATTACAGTGTATTCATATCTATCTATCTATCTATCTATCTACTAAAGTCTATTCATATCTATCGATTACAGTGTATTCATATCTATCTATCTATCTATCTATCTATCTACTAAAAAGTCTATTCATATCTATCGATTACAGTGTATTCATATCTATCTATCTATCTATCTATCTATCTATCTATCTATCTATCTACTATCTATTCATATCTATCGATTACAGTATTCATATCTATCTATCTATCTATCTATCTATCTATCTATCTATCTATCTATGAAATCTATTCATATCTATCCCAGATACAGTGTATTCATATCTATCTATCTATCTATCTATCTATCTATCTATCTACTAAGAAATCTATTCATATCTATCGATTACAGTGTATTCATATCTATCTATCTATCTATCTATCTACTAAAATCTATTCATATCTATCGATTACAGTGTATTCATGTCTATCTATCTATCTATCTATCTATCTATCTATCTACTAAGTCTATTCATATCTATCGATTACAGTGTATTCATATCTATCTATCTATCTATCTATCTATCTATCTATCTATCTATCTACTAAAATCTATGTATCTATCGATTACAGTGCATTCATATCTATCTATCTATCTATCTATCTATCTATCTATCTATCGATTACAGTGTATTCATATCTATCTATCTATCTATCTATCTATCTATCTATCTATATACTAAAGTCTATTCATATCTATCGATTACAGTGTATTCATATCTATCTATCTATCTATCTATCTATCTATCTATCTATCTATCTATCTATCTATCTACTAAAGTCTATTCATATCTATCGATTACAGTGTATTCATATCTATCTATCTATCTATCTATCTACTAAAGTCTATTCATATCTATCGATTACAGTGTATTCATATCTATCTATCTATCTATCTATCTATCTATCTATCTACTAATCTATTCATATCTATCGAATTACAGTGTATTCATATCTATCTATCTATCTATCTATCTATCTATCTATCTATATTTCTATCTACTAAAAAGTCTATTCATATCTATCGATTACAGTGTATTCATATCTATCTATCTATCTATCTATCTATCTATCTATCTATCTACTAACGTCTATTCACTTATCTATCGATTACAGTGTATTCATATCTATCTATCTATCTATCTATCTATCTATCTACTAAAGTCTATTCATATCTATCAATTGATGTATTCATATCTATCTATCTATCTATCTATCTATCGATTACAGTGTATTCATATCTATCTATCTATCTATCTATCTATCTATCTATCTATATACTAAAGTCTATTCATATCTATCGATTACAGTCTTATTCATATCTATCTATCTATCTATCTATCTATCTATCTATCTACTAAAAAGTCTATTCATATCTATCGATTACAGTGTATTCATATCTATCTATCTATCTATCTATCTACTAAGAATCATTCACTTATCCATCGATTACAGTGTATTCATATCTATCTATCTATCTATCTATCTATCTATCTATCTATCTACTAAAGTCTATTCATATCTATCGATTACAGTGTATTCATATCTATCTATCTATCTATCTATCTATCTATCTACTAAAAGTCTATTCATATCTATCGATTACCCAATGTATTCATATCTATCTATCTATCTATCTATCTATCTATCTATCTATCTACTAACGTCTATTCATATCTATCGATTACAGTGTATTCATATCTATCTATCTATCTATCTATCTATCTATCTATCTATCTATCTATCTATCTACTAACGTCTATTCATATCTATCGATTACAGTGTATTCATATCTATCTATCTATCTATCTATCTATCTATCTATCTACTAACGTCTATTCATATCTATCGATTACAGTGTATTCATATCTATCTATCTATCTATCTATCTATCTATCTATCTATCTATCTACTAAAGTCTATTCATATCTATCGATTACAGTGTATTCATATCTATATCTATCTATCTATCTACTAAAGTCTATTCATATCTATCGATTACAGTGTATTCATATCTATCTATCTACTAAGAATCTATTCATATCTATAAATTTAGTGTTTTCATATCTATCTATCTATCTATCTATCTATCTATCTATCTATTCTATCTATCGATTACAGTGCTTGATATATCTATCTATCTATCTATCTATCTATCTATCTATCTATCTACTAAAGTCTATTCATATCTATCAGTCAGTGTGTTTCTATCTATCTATCTATCTATCTATCTATCTACTAAAGTCTATTCATATCTATCTAGAGACACAGTGTATTCATATCTATCTATCTATCTACTAATCTATGTATCTATCGATTACAGTGTTTTCATATCTATCTATCTATCTATCTATCTATCTATCTATCTATCTACTAAAGTCTATTCATCTCTGTCTGATTGATGTATTCATATCTATCTATCTATCTATCTATCTATCTATTTATCTATCTATCTATCTATCTATCTATCTATCTATCTATCTATCTATCTACTAAGAGGTCTATTCATCTCTGTTGATTACAGTGTATTCATATCTATCTATCTATCTATCTATCTATCTATCTATCTATCTATCTATCTATCTACCTATCTATTTATCTCTGTCGATTGATGTATTCATATCTATCTATCTATCTATCTATCTATCTATCTATCTACTAATCTATTCATCTATCGATTACAGTGTATTCATATCTATCTATCTATCTACTAAAGTCTGTCCATATCTATCGATTACAGTGTTTTCTACATATCTATCTATCTATCTATCTATCTATCTACTAAAGTCTATTCATCTCTGTCGATTGATGTATTCACTATCTATCTATCTATCTATCTATCTATCTATCTATCTATCTATCTATCTATCTATCTACTAAAGTCTATTCATCTCTGTCTCGATTGATGTATGTATCTATCTATCTATCTATCTATCTATTTATCTATCTATCTATCTATTCGTCTATTTATCTCTATCGATTGATGTATTCACTTATCTATCTATCTATCTATCTATCTATCTATCTATCTATCTATCTATCTATCTATCTATCTATCTATCTACTAAGTCTATTTATCTCTGTTGATTACAGTGTATTCATATCTATCTATCTATCTATCTATCTATCTATCTATCTATCTACTAAAGTCTATTCATATCTGTCAGACACAGTGTATTCATATCTATCTATCTATCTATCTATCTATCTATCTATCTATCTATCTATCTACCTAAAAGTCTATTCATATCTATCGATTACAGTGTATTTATATCTATCTATCTATCTATCTATCTATCTATCTATCTATCTATCTATCTACTAATTCTATTCTTATCTATCGATTACAGTGTATTCATATCTATCTATCTATCTATCTATCTATCTATCTATCTATCTATCTATCTATCTACTAAGTCTGTCTGTATCTATCGATTACCGTGTCATTCATATCTATCTATCTATCTATCTATCTATCTATCTATCTATCTATCTATCTATCTATCTATCTACTAAAGTCTATTCATATCTATCAGTTGGTGTTCATATCTATCTATCTATCTATCTATCTATCTATCTATCTATCTATCTATCTACTAAAATCTATCTATTATCTATCGATTACAGTGTATTCATATCTATCTATCTATCTATCTATCTATCTATCTACTAACGTCTATTCATATCTATCGACACAGTGTATGTATCTATCTATCTATCTATCTATCTATCTATCTATCTATCTATCTACTATCTATTTATCTATCGATTACAGTGTATTCATATCTATCTATCTATCTATCTATCTATCTATCTATCTATCTATCTACTAAGATGTATCTATCTATCGGTCTATGTATTTATCTATCTATCTATCTATCGATCTATTTATTATCTATCTACAGTGTTTTTTGTATGTATCTATCTATCTATCTATCTATGTATTTATCTATCTATCTATCTATCTATCTATCTACTAAGAAGTCTGTCTGTCTCTGTCGGTCTCGCTAGCTATCTATCTATCTATCTATCTATCTATCTATCTATCTATCTATCTATCTATCTATCTATCTATCTATCTATCTATCTATCTATTTATATATAAATTCTCGATGTATTCATATCTATCTATCTATCTATCTATCTATCTATCTATCTATCTATCTATAAAGTCTATTTATCTATCGATTTAGTGTATTCATATCTATCTATCTATCTACTAAAGTCATTCATATCTATCAATTTTAGTGTTTTCATATCTATCTATCTATCTATCTATCTATCTATCTATCTATCTACTAAAATCTATTCATCTCTGTCGGTTACAGTGTATTCATATCTATCTATCTATCTATCTATCTATCTATCTATTTATCTATCTATCTATCTATCTATCTATCTACCTAAAGTCATTCATCTCTATCGACACAGTGTATTCATATCTATCTATCTATCTATCTATCTATCTATCTATTTATCTATCTATCTATCTACTAAAGTCTATTTATCTCTGTGGAGAGACACAGTGTGTTCATATCTATCTATCTATCTATCTATCTATCTATCTATCTATCTATCGGTGTTTCATATCTATCGATTGATGTATGTATCTATCTATCTATCTATCTATCTATCTATCTATCTATCTATCTATCTATTCATGTCTCTCGATTACAGTGTGTGTATCTATCTATCTATCTATCTATCTATCTATCTATCTATCTATCTATCTATCATATCTATCGATTACAGTGTATGTATCTATCTATCTATCTATCTATCTATCTATCTATCTATCTATCTATGTATCTATCGATTGATGGTATGTATCTATCTATCTATCTATCTATCTATCTATCTACTAAGTCTATTCATATCTATCATTCAGTGTATTCATATCTATCTATCTATCTATCTATCTATCTATCTATCTATCTATCTATCTCTCGTCTATGTATCTATAGTTAGTGTATTCATATCTATCTATCTATCTATCTATCTATCTACTAAGAAGTCTATTTCTATCTATCAGTCAGTGTATTCATATCTATCTATCTATCTATCTATCTATCTATCTATCTATCTATCTATCTATGATCTATTTATGTCTATCGATTACCAGTGTATTCATATCTATCTATCTATCTATCTATCTATCTATCTATCTATCTATCTATCTATCTATCTATCTTTATTCTTGATATTTATTACATACATACATGTATGTATGGATATATATTTTCCTGAAATTACAACATAATTACAAATATATAACGGAATAATAAATTCAATAGTTTGCCTTTCAACCTGTAAAAATACTTCGATGTGACAAGTTAAATTTTCCATATAAGTAAAAACATATCTTTTTCAAATGATGTCAATATTTTTCAATTATTTTTAAATATAGAGCTTTCTTGTTATTTATTTATATTTGTTGTATTTCAGTTGGTGTTGTTAATTTCGTCATCCTTTTTTTAACCTTTGTTTTCTCTGAAACCTTGATACAGACACTTGTTAAATATGAATACGAAAAAAAAAAATCAACAACAAAAGTCAATTCAATTGCTGTTTTTTTAAAATATGCATAAATACATTTACTATGCTCAGCTTAATTCGACACATAGTCAAATGGAAAGAAAAAAGACCGCACAGAACCGGTATGCCTTAACAAGCAGCATTCGAAATCTGGGTTTTTACTTCAGCTCGAAAGACAACTTCTTGTTCGGGTAGAAAATACATTGAACAACGACCAATCACACACACATACACATACACACACGCACACTAACCCACACACACTTATATTATGTCATGTCCTGAGGATTGCTTTCAAGCATGAAACAGATTGTCACCAATTGGTGTTGACCTCAGTGACCACTTTTATATTTACACACGCTCTATCCTTGAGCACTTTTGCCCATAAATATAGCATCAATTAAAACTATATTTTTTATCACATCTCTCTATATATATTCATTTATGGTTACGGTCATATCACGTTGAATACACCGGTTCTCGCTCGATCACCGAAGTTAAGCAACGTTGAGCCTGGTCAGTACTTAGATGAGTAACCGCTTTGGAATACCAGGTACTGTAAGCGTTTATTGACGGATGTGCTTTGTGATGCAGTGGATGCTGGCTCGGAAAAGGAAATTGGTGAGCCGAGTTCCCATTCCAGTCGAACACTCTGCATTCACTTACGCATTGGTACCCTTGGGAAAGATATTAATCCGTCCCTTCCCTCCAGTTATGGGTTAAATATCTGAGGTCTGCTGTTCATGCAATCCGTGGCGAACTTCTGCACCGATTGTTTGTTATCAGCAGTTCCAAAAAGTGTGGATGGTGCTACACAAGCCTTCACCACTCTATACAATTCTTTGTGTGGCAGTCTGTGTTAGACACTCATACGTCGAAATCGACGGGAGAGTCCATAATATATTTATTTATAACCGACATTTTTATAACTTCAAATGTTATTTTTAGTGGATATCCCTGTTTGAAATAGACAGCCCACATTTTCTTCTTTTAAAAAATGTGTATTACTGCTACCAGTCTTTAAGAAAACTTACAGAAAATGTTGTCTCATATAAGCTTCAAACTTGGCGCGCCTGTTGTATTGGAAACCGCCATTTGATCCGATAAGTAAAAAAAACAAAACAAAACAAAACAAAAAAAACAAACAAAAATATATTTTAAACACGGGTGTCCACTTACACACACACACACACACACACACATATATATATATATATATATATATATATATATATATATATTCAATCGATTTATCTTCTCACCAACTACAAATTTTGTCGTAACACAGCCTAATTAAAGATCGAAATGAGAAATAAATTTGGAATCAATTTCATTTTCCTGTTTTATTTAATGTATTAATTTCTTTTGTCTACCTTTGCAGTATCCTCAGTCCATGAATTCAGCTTCCACCTTTATTAACCAATCTGACGCGTTGATTGTATACAGTTGAATGAAGCACAAATGAGTCTTCCAAGTAGGTTCCATTTATTTTCTTTATATGGTGTAAAATTTATAATAATAATATTAAAAATAATGATAATAACATTGATAATAATAAAAATAATAATGTTGGCTATCATAATGATAATAATGATCATGATACTATTAATAATAATAATAATAATAATTGCACTGAAGCTATGCCCGTATTTCACGTCTCTTGGTCTTAAGTGTTAACATGCACATATTTTGTCTTGGTGAATTAAGATGGGCTGCAGTAAATATCCGTTTAGTACCACAGCTTTGCTTGTCAGTCACTTGATTTTAATCATTTAGGGGCTGACACAATGTGCATCTCTGTTCATTAGCGAGAGTAATAGGAGTAGAAATCCAAAATGATTTGAGAGCTCCATGTCAATATTTGGGGGCACCTTCAATCGGAGACCATTTGAACAAGTTAGATTTAATAAAAAAGAGTAAAAAGAAGCGGTGGTTGGAAGTGAAGCTAAAAAAAAAACAAAAAACAAGGAGAGTAGATAACGGTTGATATTTGGTTTGCAAAATTTAAGATTGTAGCCAAGAACAATTCTACAAAGACAACGAATGTGAGAGTTAAAAAAAAAAAGACAGGAAACAACTGGGTAGTGTACTAACAGATGACATATATTTGAAGGCGGATAAAATAGGGAAAATGCCCTTCAGAAACTAAAGAAAGAATTAGAAACAAAGAAAAGTACTTTGAACTGCTATATAATATCTAATCTCCGCTATGAAAGTGAATGCGATACAGTATTTTTACAGGTGGAGACTTGAGGCGACAGAGACTCTGGTTACTCTAACGAATACTGAAAATACCATGGAGAGACCATGTGAGCAACGAGGGAGTTTTAAGGAAGATAGGAACAATAAGAAAACTGATAGTTACAATCAGAAAAAGAGAGGATCATGGGCCACATACTAAGGAAAGAGGGCTTAGAGAATGTGAAACTCATAGGTGATACTAAATAGAAAAATAGCTAGAGGGATACGGCGATTTCGTGCAAATGGATAGAAGAACAAGAAGATAGAGGAATAGCAAAGAGGCAAAAGATAGAAAGCAACAAAAGATGGGAAGCTGTCGTGAGCCACAATCAACTACGTCCTCAAGAGATACTGAATTTAAAAAGAGGACCATGGGAAGATAAAAATAATTAAATATGAAGATGCAGTTAGTTAATTAATAATAGGTATAAAAATATACACGATTGGGTAGGAAACCTGCTTCGCTGGGAATTGTGCAAACGAGTGATATTTGACAATAGAAACCAATTCACAAAGTAGTAGGTTGCTGGGACTTTGGAAATGAAGCATCACTGAATCCAAGATTTCTTGTCGTCATAATGAGAGAGAGAGAAAGATATATATATATATATATATATATATAGAGAGAGAGAGAGAGAGAGAGGTTATATATATATTAGCAATGTTTTTGTAACATTTTGCAGTATTCGTTACGGTGGGTGAGTGGACATAAGTGTGGGTTATACACGTGTTACTGCCATCTAGAGTTTGTTGTCTTGGGGAGATCGTATTTGCTGTTATTACTAGAACTTCCTTTAAGTCTTACCGCTTGAACATTTGGCCTCCTTTAAGCTATGATATTTGGTGTTAACTCTGTCAGTATACATCAGTTTGCAAATTAAGCCAATAGGGCAAATTCCAGGACGACTCATTAAATAAACTGAAAGAAAAATACCAACAAATTTGAGGTCAAACTTTATTTGATTACGAGTTGTTGATGAAGCCAGTGACATCATGGAGATGATTCATTAACCGATAAAAACGTCAAAACTTTTATGCACTCGATTCTATACATATACGCAGGTATATTAATAAGACCACAGTCTAATGTAAAAAAGAAAGCAAACAAGCAAAATAAACATTTATTTTGCAAGACATTTATTTTTCATGACAGCTTTTTCCCTGTTAATGCACTATTTCAGTGGCTAATATTAACAATATAAACCTGACATTA
The DNA here is from genome assembly GCA_037127315.1 of Ascarosepion bandense. Taxonomy (NCBI): domain Eukaryota; kingdom Metazoa; phylum Mollusca; class Cephalopoda; order Sepiida; family Sepiidae; genus Ascarosepion; species Ascarosepion bandense. The sequence goes on along the minus strand of JBBBDQ010000904.1, from coordinate 4,476,887 downwards.
TATAGTGAAAATATCAGCACAAAAATTAATCTATCTAAGTAAAGACTCACCGATATATATCGTAAATTAAAACGGTATTTGAGAAGCAAAATTAAAACGTTAGTGGGGAGTGAGAAATTCAGACGATAGTGGAGGATGAAATTCGGACGGTAGTGGAGGATGAAATTCGGACGGTTAGTGGAGGATGAAATTCGGACGGTAGTGGAGGATGAAATTCGGACGGTAGTGGAGGATGAAATTCAGACGGTAGTGGAGGATGAAATTCGGACGGTAGTGGAGGATGTAATTCGGACGGTAGTGGAGGATGTAATTCAGACGGTAGTTGAGGATGAAATTCAGACGGTAGTTGAGGATGAAATTCGGACGGTAGTGGTGGATGAAATTCGGACGGTAGTTGAGGATGAAATTCGGATGGTAGTGGAGGATTAAATTCAGACGGTAGTGGAGGATGAAATACGGGCGGTAGTGGAGGATGAAATTCATACGGTAGTGGAGGATGAAATTCAGACGGTAGTGGAGGATGGAATTCGGACGGTAGTTGAGGATGAAATTCGGACGGTAGTTGAGGATGGAATTCAGGCGGTAGTGGAGGATGAAATTCTGACGGTAGTGGAGGATGGAATTCAGGCGGTAGTGGAGGATGAAATTCGGACGATAGTGGAGGATGAAATTCAGGCGGTAGTGGAGGATGAAATTCTGACGGTAGTGGAGGATGAAATTCTGACGGTAGTGGAGGATGAAATTCGGACGGTAGTGGAGGATGAAATTCAGACTGTATTGGGGAGGGTGAAATTCAGACGATAGTCGTAGGGAGAAATTCATATGTTACATGGGAGGAAAAAATTCAGACGAAATAAGAAGGGGGAAATTAGGACTATAGTTAGGGAGGTTAGAAATTCAAATGGTATTGGGAGAAAAATTCAGACGATTCTTGAGGAGAGAAATTCATATAGTAGTGGCATGGATAGAAATACAGATTTTAGTTGGGGGTAGAAATTCAGATGGTAATGGGGAGCGATAAGTTCAGACAGTAGAGAGGAGTAATAAATTCCGTGGGTAGAGGAAAGGAGAAACATTCAGGCGGTATTTTTCTTTTTAATCAGTATCACGACAAGCAAGGTAGTAAAGCTACGAAAATCAAGAAATTAAAGGGCGGGGAAGAATTAGGGACAAAATCAATTGTCAGCAGAAAGAGAAAACAGTAATCAGGAGGATAGTTGATAGCGATTGACATTGCATTTAAATTTTTGCAGATTAAAGTTGGCTTGAAAGCATGGAATCGGAAAAGATTTCCAAAAGCGAGAAGTGCGAGAAAAGAAACTGTTAGCATAGATGTTACGGTTACATCTAACCAGCTCAAGTGTCTAGTACAGCGCTTAAAAACATTGTCTACATACCAAAGTAAAGAGCTCTTCCGAACAATTACTGTGAAAGTGTTTGAAAGAAAAGGAAAGAGAGGCAACCTTGAAGTGGTGGGTAAGTGACTGAAACCGGACTGCCAGATTAGGACCAATAATAGTGCTGATTTTTCTTTGAATGTTATCAAAGAGCTCAATGTAAATATTAGGGGCACGGGGCCATGTGTGGCAGCAATATTCTAAGCATGGACGAATTGTAGACTTATAGATATGTAAGATAGATTCCGGATAGAAAAATTGTCTCACACGACACAGTGAACCGACTTTCTTCGCAGCTGACCTAACGATGGATTCAATATAGTTTTTCCACTTCATGTCAGCTGAGAACGTTAGCCTGAGAAGGCGCAACGATTCACTTTTCTGAAGGTTAGCATCAGCCATATTGATGTTCAGCAGAGAGGGATATCTCGGATGATTAATGAAGCGAAGTTTAGTTTTCGAGGTGTTAAAATTAACAAGTCATCTTTTTGTTCCATTTAACGACGGTCTTGAGGTTGTTTTGGAGATCAGTTGCCATATTGACCTTGTCGAACTGATCAACCTTACTAGCGAGGGAGAAGTAAACGTTAGGTTAGCATTAGTTGATGAAAGGCAGAAAGGAATCTCTCAGATGATTAATAGAGAGAAATTTAGTTTTGGAGGCGTTAAAAGTGACAAACCATCTTTTTGCCCCAGTTAACAACGGTCTTGAGGTTGTTTCGGACATTAGCTTCTATCTGATCAGCCTTACTGTCGAAGCAGGAGTGAATGGTTGTGTCGTCAGCGCAGTTGATAAGTTGAGAGCTGATGCCACCAGGAACGTCAAATGAACATTAAAGAAACATAAGACCGAGAATGGAGCCTTGGGATACACCCGCGCTAGTACGAAAGGATCTAGATGAGTGTCCGTTCAGGATAAATTTAATTTCACAATTTGATAGGAAAAACTGTATCAGTTAAAAATGCAGCGGGAGACACCGTAGATTTTCAGCTTGTGGCGAAAACTCGTGTAGCAGACCCTTTCATGATGTCCATTGCTACAGCCCGGGTTTCGCCATTTTTATTAAGGGCATGATAGACTCTTTCCGCAATTATCGCCAGTACATCACCAGTTGATCTGGAGAAACGAGAGTCATATTGCTTGTCTGAAATAAAAGTCCCTGAAATGAGAGATGATGAACCAATTCAGCATTGATTAATGCCTCTAAGAATTTTCCCAAAAGAGGTAGAAGGCTAGTAGGCCGAGAGTTGAAAGTGTCAGACGGTTTAGCAGAATTCTTAAACAACAGATGATGACTTACAGCAGACATGAGAGCTGGAGGCAGCCAGGTAATTATTATACAGATTAGTGAGAACGGAAGCGCTCTTTTTAATGGCCTCATGCTTTGTAGGGATCTATGTTAGAGATGATTGCAGAAACCACGGAAGGGGTTATATGCATATCACTTAACAGAGACTCGGTTGTAAATGGAAAGTTAATCAGGAAAACTCCAGATAAGTTAAGAGTAGAATTTAAGGAGAATTTAAGGGCAGAACATTCAGCTTTATTAGCAGAGGATGATTACACTTCAAATTAATTGAAGAGGGAAAAATGAAGGGTTGAAAGCGTTTATGCTGACTTTGACCCAAGAAGAAATCTTAGTGGCACAATTTTCATTTGGGAGGTTAAAAATGTAAATCCAAAGAGTATCACACAAAAAAATTATGAAGTGAGTCCTGATTAGCATGCAGGTAACGGAAAGAGGTCTTTTGAAAAGTGGTTCCTATTTTATAGATGACTGGAACGAAATATCAATAGCTGCCCCAGATTGGCCAGAGTTACCAAGAGGGCAGTGTTGCAAAGCTCGACAAGAGCGAGGAGAGGAGGTAAGGAATAAATCAAGTAGAGAAGCGTGTTGCTTGGTTTTGTTATGGAATCAAATAGGGAAGCCTACGATTTGAGTAAGGGATTTGGCCAATGGAAACATAATGTCTGAATACTGGCAACATCATTACTTTTAGAAGATTTCAGTCACGTGTCATTGTGAGCATTAAAGTCGCTGAAGACAATGATTTTCGCAGATGAATGGAAAGAAAGTACTTTTTCGATGTCATCTATTCGATCTGATATACTGCAGTTCAGGGAAAAGAGAAAAAATTGACAGTATCTCTGACCAGGTCTTGTGAAGGGTCAGCGAGATATTTTTGGCCGAGCTTAAGAGCTCAACCTTCCTACTTCAATTGACCTTGTGTCACATCCGTCTTGGGCATCTGCCATAGTAGGGAGGTGGTAAATACAGACTGATTATGCTGACTAGCAGTCATCACTCTCTGTCTTCCTCACTGCATATTTTTTGTCGAGCTTAAGGGCTTGAAGATTCCTCTTTGAAATGGTCTTGTACCGCCCTTCGCTTATGTGGGGAGGCAGATAAATATAGAGTGATTATACTGGCTTGCAGTCATCGCTCTCTGTCTTTCTCACCGCCTACGAGCAGAAGAAACCCAAACGGGGCTCAGCCAAAGGGTAAAGCCTCATCTAGGGAAAATCGACAGTAGCCCTGACCCGGCCTTGTGCAGGGTCAACGAGATAATTTTGGCTAAGCTTAAGGGCTCGGAGATTTCACTTTAAAAATAGCCATTTGCCGCATTTTGCCTATGTGGAAAAGTAGATAAATACCGAGTGATTATACTGACTAGACGTTCACTAGCAATGTATCTACTTCACGGAGCGTGCGAGTCTTGTATTTGTTGATACACTGTTATTCCCAAACCCTATTTTGCAGATTACTTGCGCAGTAACCTTTTAGGGTTACAACATTTACATCTATCATTGTAAACTCTAGTAAAAATTTGGTCACCCGCTGACGAAGAAAAAAAAACGCACAAAAAAATCCCAAAATTCTGAATTTTTTATCAAAATTTCCAACGTTTAAGAAAGAACTCAAAATTAAAAAATACTTTGATCTTTCCTCTTAATAATGACATAAACATTTTGACGATAAAAGTTTTTTTTTATTAAGTTTGGGGACTGTTTACTTCGTGCTGTGCTGTTTTTTTCAGCGAATTAGTGGAGTTACCTCCTAAAATGTAAGACAACTGTATTAAAACTAATGCAGTGCAATATTATCATTTATCAATTTATAAAAAATAAATATGAAAACTATTTTTTATTCATAAACTTATAAACATTTACTAAAGTATTAAAATATGTGGGCCAATAATAAGAACATCCTTATTTATCATTTTATAAAGTTCGAATCAATTAGCAATTAGTTAATGTTTTTCCAACCATTCCAATATATAACCATCTAATAAATAAATAGTGTTTAATATTTTTGTCGTGAATTATCAAAAAGAAAGAATATGTATAAATTCACTTATATATATTTAAGCTTAATAACAATTCTAATCATCGCTTTATTTTTTTTTAAGAATAAACATTACGGAAGAGTAGAGGTAGTTTAAATATAAACGGTGTCATGGAAAAAAAAAATTTAACACTTTGTCGTAATGATGGCACGAATGTCCATGTTTGCCAATTTTTCTATATCTCAGTGAATGCTGGATAATTTCCTCAGAGACGAAAAGGGAACAACGTATGGTTCTACAAAAGAATGTTGAGTAGTAGCGGAGCTAGTGTTTTTGCCACCCGGCGAGACCCTCAAGTTTTATAGAGGATACATTATTTAAAACTTCGTAGTATTCTATTTGCGCTCATAAATCCTGAATATATAAAGGCATGTTTCGGCTCGCCAATTAGCCCTCTATTTGCGAGACCCCGATTGTAAATTCTTATGAAAAAAATTAAGGTAATCCGTGGGTAAAAGTTAAAATTTTCTTTATCTGATTCCAGTGACAACCTTATTTTTTTTTTTAACTGGCTTATTGAAATATTTCGTCCCAGGTGAGAATGTAACTAGGACATTTGACAGGCCTACTTAATAAGGATCGCCTAATTAGCACAGGCCTAATAACGTAAAACTAATAACTGAGTGAGACTGATCAACGTCAATTGTCAAATTAATTTATGCCAATTATCCAACGGAAAAAAGGTCCATCCCCCAAAAGTGCTGCCCTGGATGAACCGCCCCCTCTGCTATATTAAGCTATGCCACTGATGCTGAGCACACCATGGATAGAAAATGTGAGCAATAACGAAGTTCTAATAAAAATAGAAACAAAATGTATCTTTAGAATTATAAAGAGACAGTTAACATTTCTAGGTCACATAAGGAAGAAGCAGGCTTGGAAAATATAATACTCGCAGGACACGTTGAAAGCAGATGGAACGGAGAAAAAAACAGCGAATAATCTACGCATGGGTCATGTATAAATGGATGAGATTGAGATAGTAAATGATAAACATTGCTGTGAGCAACAAATGATAGGAAGTTGTTGAAAGATATGACCGTTCACGTCCCGAAGGGATTCGACAAGCAGAAAAAGCGAAGGAGTGGTGTAGTTACTGCTTATTTTCATATAAAGCAAATTTGTTGAATCGTGTAAAATTCTGAGTAAGTTCAATAATAACATGTAAAGTAATTCAGGATAAAAAGAACGAGAGTTGCAATAAAACAAATCCTCAATTAAAAAGAAATACTGAAATAAAACGAGTACAAAAAAAAAAAAAAGAAAAGAAAAAAAAGAGAAAATGAAAGAAAAACTAAACGGATATAACGAAAAAGGCAAGCCGTTTCTTCAGAAATTCCCACGGTTTATTCATAAAAACGACTTGTTTGTGAAACAAAGATAAACTATTATTTATGTTGTGTTTTTCTAGTCGATCAAAAATACTAATTCTGGGGAATTTTAAATGAAGCAAGAAAAACAGCTGCAAAATAATTAAGTTAAAAGCCACGAGGGAAAAAATAAAAATAAAAAATATCCAGTAAAAGTGAAAACAAAATGAAAATATTAATGAACTACCAAATATAGAAAAAGGAAAAAATGATTTTACAATTGTTTTACTATCTATCTATCTATCTATCTATCTATCTATCTATCTATCTATCTATCTATCTATCTATCTATCTAATTACTTTCGCATATATAAATCTGACTCAACAAGATTCAAGCCATTCTTTGTTAAACCGAGAATCATGCTGAGAATTTACAGTTTAACGGTGAGATATGTTTTTTTGTAATTTTATGAGCTTTAGACACTAATGTTTGAAATCTAGGTAACAAATGCTAACGTAAACTATTATAAACAAAAAGGATGAAGTTTTTGCTGACCAAATTTTCTTTCTTTTTGCGTTGTAAGTAGGAGAACATTTTTCGTGTTGAAGTCCTAAGGCTGTTTTTCGGTCAATCCTTTATGGACACGTTGTACCTGCTAGATTTCTAGAAGTGCATTCGGTGTTTTAAGACCATTAAATGAATAATACTCTGACGGTCCCCATCGCACACGCAAAATCATCTTTCTTCCATGTAAGTCAGTTTTTGGGGTCGGTTGTAGAAATTTATTCTTGTCAGTTCATTACCTTTTGAGTTGAACATTGTCGTATGTTAGCGTACTCTAGACTTATTATTTAGGATGATCAGTCAGTCAGTTAAGTGCCATACGTCATACACGCTTGGGCGATCATGTCTTGAAAGACACATGACTGACCTGGCAGAAGATTATCCCGCAGTAGGTTGCCATTGCTTTCTGCGGTAGACTGGTTGCCAGCTAAGGCTATAGAACCCAATCTGTCCTATTATTTAACCCATAATTGGAGGGAATAGATGGATTAATACCTTTCCCAAGGGTATTGTCGCGTAAGTGAATGCAAGGAATTCAACTGGAATTCAAACTCGGCTCTCCGATTTCTCGTTCCGAGTCGATATCCACTGCACCACAAACGCACATCCATATACATTCCTCATTGTGGAGTGTGAACCGGGCGATAGATAGATCTATCGCCCGGTTCACACTCCACCCACGTCTATTGAACAGGTTATGAGGCTCATCCCTTGTTCCCTGTTTAGGATGTGGTTAACGGTTTTCTCTTTTCGAATCTTTTCACTATTACTTAGCCCCTGCACATCAGTGGCGTTACTGCCTTGCTCGGGGTGATACGATTAAAAAAAAAAAATTAAAATTGGTTTCTGTTAACGGAAATTATTTATGACTCAAATAGATATTTTTTTCTTTATTTCTATTATTATTTTACAACCGTGTCTTTGTCGGTAGTTGTAGTTTTTCGCCAATCCGTTTTCTGTTAGCATTTCTTGATGTGCTGTTGGTGTAATGGATTGCCATTCGGAATGAGAACTCAAAGAGCTGAATTCGAATTATAGTTCCATGTGTTATATTCACTTGTGCAGAAATACCCTTGGGAAAAGTATATCCACCCAGCTAGGCGTTAAATAGCAGCACTATATCTGGAAAAAAAAAACTTTGTTATTGTTAATGGAATATTTATTCGTAAAAAGAAAGAATTATTTTTTTAACAATCCAAAATCTCGCCTTTTAAACACACACACACACACACACACACACACACACACACACACACCCACACACACACACACACACACACAATTGATAAGCAGTAGAAAAAGAATTAATCAATATTCAGTACTTTGTTCATCGTAATTTGAAACGTTGTGGTGCAATAGATATCGACTCAGAACGAGAAATCGGTAGAGCCGAGTTCGAATTCCTGTCAAAATTCGTTGCATTCACTTATGCACAAATACCCTTAGGAAAGTTATTAATTCGTCTCTTCCCTCCAGTTATGGGTTAAATAACAGGGCAGATTGGGTTCTATAGCCTTGGCTGGCAAACAATCTACCGCAGAAAGTAATGGCTACCTACTGCGAAATAATATTCTGCTCGGTCAGTCATGTCTCTTTCGAGACATGATCGCCTAAGCGTGTATCACGTATGGCACTCAATTGACTGAAGTTACTACCTATTGTAAGTTATTACCCCTGCCGTTTATGGTATTGTGTAGCCCAGTATAAGCATCTTACTTCGTGTAGGGACTGACAATCACACATAGAAACCTTTGTTTCGAGAAATAATTTGAAGCAGAGAACCCCGACTATTGACGAGATCATTATGATAATTTGATTTTTGAACTTGAAACGGCAAATAATTCCTCAGCATCTTTTTGGTCAATCCACTCTTCTTTTTCCATAGAAAAGAGATTCCTCTCTTTCCTTATGAAGTTTATAAATATGAGGCTGTAGAATGGATTGATAGAAATGTTCTCCTTACAGGAAAAATATAAAAAGAATAGTTTGAAACAGTCCGATCAACTTACGGAAGAATACTTCACTTGTACATTTGCAACATTGAAATAAAATTAAAAGACCTACTATTAATAAATATCTGTAGTTTTCTCTCGCACGAAATCTGTAAAATTTTAGGGAACAAATTCCATTTGACCGAAAATTCCGCTTGCCGGCTTATATAAATTAGCCACAGTTAGAAATGAGAGTAGGTCTGATGCCGCTAGTTGGCGGAATATATGTTGTACAAACTAGTAGAATTTAGACCATTTATTAAATAAATCCTGTCCAGCCATTTCTACAAGTTGCCGATGACTATTTTTTTCAGTTAAAAATCAATGTCCAATTTTCTTTTTTATGTTTATTAGACATAATTGTGTTTCCAGTGAGCACGATGTTGAAAGTGCTTCATTATTTTATATTTTATCTAGTTATCAATAAACTATTATATCTAGAATAAAAGGCTAGGTTGAAATAGAAGGCTAGGTTGAAAAATTAATACATCCGAATATAGTGCGAGTTTTTATGATCATTTTGTTTTTGGAAAAAAATAAGGGATTGCACTACACACACGTAATGTCTTAAGGTTAAAAATCATGCTTTTTAGTGACCGGTTCCAGGTAATTTTTTTCTGGAAAGGTTAAAATTCATGCATTTTCGGTGACCATAATCTACCTGGTAGGCTTACATTCTGACAATATATTTGCTGTAAATAAACTTAACCACTTATTTGCTGTAAAATATGATGCACAGAACTGCAATATTTTACTATGGTAGACTTACTTATATTTCTCAGAAGCTAGTGTCGCATTATATACGAGCTATATGAAGAAATAGGTTGGTCACAAAAATCATTCATGAAATACCAGAAAAAGACCTATACACAAGTACATACGATAATTTGTTTTCGGAACAAAATGGTAGGAATAAGTAGATTAGTTGGAAATAAGTAGAAAGTAAAATAAACGGCGGGGGTTTTTGAATAAGAGTGGGTAGGTTGGAAAAATCAAAATTTAAATCACCGGGTAGATCCGCAAATCTATCTATCTATCTATCTATCTATCTATCTATCTATCTATCTATCTATCTATCTATCTATTCATCCAGGCATCCCAAATGTTCTGAAAAAGGCCACGCTGAACCCAGTAAGCTATCTTGACAATTTAGTAGGCCATGAGATAAATTACTTCGTTTGGGGTTTTGTTATCAGCACGTTCTGGCTTAAGCAAAATATTTGATAGTTTGAAGTGTGATCCAATCGGAAATGTATCCATATTATATCTGTCGATAAAATTGACTAGTTCAAATATGAACGACGAACAATCGGCACGAACTTTCCGGACAACCCAATACAAATTTATAGCATCATTACCAAGCTAGTCAAATATTTTTCTTGATCTTAAGACATATTTCAATAGAAATGTTTATCTCCTCATAAAACCAATTTCGGTTTTGATTCGAAGAATTCTTTGAGGAGCAGTTTTACAGTATCTTGAACCTCTTGGGACCATTGACCAGAAAGTATGTGTTTCATGATATGAAATAATATTCTGATGACGAAAAGCTTATAAAATACACTGTTCGTGGAAAAAACTTCCCATACCAACTTCATTACCATGAAAGATGTTGTGTTTTAGGACCTACTTTATTCAATCAGTCAGTTAAGTGCCATACGTCATACACGCTTGGACGATCATGTCTTGAAAGAGCCATGAGTGACTGGGCAGAAGATTTTCACACAGTAGGTGGCTATTAGTTTCTGCAGTAGACCGGTTACCAACCAAGGCTATAGAACCCAATCCAATCTGTTATTCAACCCATAGCTGGTTGGTATTTTTCCAAGGGCATTTGCTCGTAAGTAAATGCAACGAATTTAACTGAAATTCGTCCTCGTTTCAAGCCGATATCTACTGCACCACAACCCACATCCACTTTATAATATATAGATATTTTATTAATAATACTTTATTACATAGTGAAACTTATTAAGTTCTATCTATCTATCTATCTATCTATCTATCTATCTATCTATCTATCTATCTATCTTATGTCTGTTGTTATATTCTATTTATGACGACATCTTTCATTCACTTATGATCTGATTTACACTCTCGTGTAAAGTGAAGACATTCAAGATCATTCCATGTTTTGTTTATTTTTGCCTTAAAATTATATTTTTTTCTAGTCTGCTATAAGGATTCGTTTCTCGTTTTAAATTAAAAACAAATTTGGCGATATCCACCTTTCATTGAAAATATATGTAACGACGAGGACAATTAGTGAAAATATATACAGAGGCACAGATGTTTAACAGAAAAATATATGTTACTTAAAATATATGTAAAGATGTACACATTTAATCAAAAATATTTTATACGAGTGAACCCCTGCTGACAAAAAATGAGTGTAAAATATTTGAGAGAATTATATATAATGTAGAAATAAATAGACAATGGTCTTTATTATAATAGAAAGGATATATATATATATATATATATATATATATATATATATATATATATAGTCTAGAAAAAAATTTAGATATTCTACAATTTCATGAGTAATACGTATTTCGCAGGCAAACCTTGCTGCTCGTCAGACCCAAATGATACAACATTTGATATTCAAAATAATACAGAAAATAATTACACACATACGCTCACGTGCCCATATCGAGAATAGACATTTGTAACGGTAATCTACAAAAACATTTCCTCGCTCATTCAAAAACCCTAAGAGAGAAAGAAAAAGAAAAAGAAAAATATAGAAAATTGATAAACGGGAAGAAGATAAAGAAAAAGAAAGGGAAGGAGAACGAAGAGTATAAAGAGGAAGGAAGTTAAAGTTTACGTCTTAGATCGACACCAGCGTCTATTGCAGTTCATCTGTTTTCTTAGAAAAACATGACATGGAAATTTAACATTAAAATTCAGTTTTAAATATAATGGGATATATTTACAGTAAGAAACAAATTGTAAATAATACATTTTAATACAAATTAAAATATAACTACTGGCAGTATTATAGTACAAATATAGTTAAAATAATTAAAACTTATACAAGAAAATGATAAATAAAATATAAAAATACAATCTGTTAAACTGCTAAAGAGTAAATGTGCGGCAAGAGCCTTCATAAGTGGTAGTAAAGTTTAATAACTAGTAGTAAAGAGAATGAACTGAGCCAACACTACCTCGCTAGTCTCTCTCTCTCTCTCCATGAGAGTGGTAAGAGGGAAATATCTATCTATCTATCTATCTATCTATCTATCTATCTATCTATCTATCTATCTATTGGGCACCTCAGCGTAGTGTAATGGTTAGCTTGTCTTGCTAGAACTTATTACAGCTGAATAGTGAGTTCGATTCTCACTGGGTACCCCATACTCTAGGCCTTGTACCACATCTAAGCGGCACTTAGAAAATCAACTATCTATCTACAAAAATACATAATGGTGTTTAATAGGGATGATTTTCAGTAAAATACGTACAACTTAATGTATATTTTCGGTTAATTATTTGCATCTTTTAAGTCAAATGATAGTAGAATGTACATATCTAACTGAAATCTACTTTGAAGTGTATATATTTTACTCAAAATATGCGTCTAGATGTACATGTTTCACTGATACATAGAGACGTACATATTTCACAGAAAATATATGTAATATATTTCAGTGATAACAAATGTAGACGTATACATTAAAATTATATTTAGAAAAGTACACAATTAAAACAAAAAAAATAATTTATTCAAAAGTTCTTATGCACACTCCGAGCAAAAGAATTCAATGTTCGTGTTTTCATAACAAAAGCTTGGTTTAAAATTTTAGCACGTAGAGCCATCGAAGTAACAATTTTAGTCTTGTGTTTTATAAATAAATGATAGCCATATAAATGTCTTTTCTACGAAGTTGAAGGTAGAAAGAAATAGTAGGTCATTCCATTTCTTTTTCTATCTTTCTTATACGTTTCATATTTGATATTTGTCGCTTGTTTATTCACACCAAAACGTGGGTAAATTGGTTGCAGTAGTTATACACTTGACTGGTTGATTTGTTTGCCATAAAGCAATATTTACTCACACTCACGAATGCACAGATTCAACGATATATGCACAATAGGTGTCTTACTTTCACAAAAAAGACACACATTCACACACATACACACACAAACACACGCAGTACGTGGTTTGTCAGGAAACTACGCGGCCATTTTGACTACCTCACAAGTCAATCGAGCCACATTGGTAATGCTAATAATAATATTAGCCGTTTCTTCATAAGGAAACATTCAGCATTAATTCACAGAGCAGTCAATGCTATCGTCGATGGAAAATTTATCAATTTTTTCTATTAAAATAATTTTTAAGAAAAATAGATTCCTCAAGTCTATTAACTGTTATCGCTCTTTCCATACTGATGAAGGCTTCCTTCGTAATCTTTTGTTTGAAGTAGTAGGGAACGTCAGCATAGTGATAATACCATTATTTTCCTTTTTTTAGTTACATGTGCTTTCCATTTCAATTGTGCTGCTGCTGAAAGTGCTCAAGTAATGGAGTGTCTGTTATATGGTACAGACCTTTGTGATTCTGTAGGTTTAGTCCACAATGCTTGAAAAGGATGGTCCTCGCTAAGACCTACAGATTTAATTCGCTAAAAACCATTTTTAACTTTTGATTTTAAGAGTTTTAATACAGTTTAGATATTTCCGAACGAGTTTTTTATTGCCATATATGAAAATTTTGCTCTGACGAGGCTATTTAAGTTATTAAGAGAAAACTATTGACACTATGTACTGCGTTTCCGACGCAATCACATTTAGTAAGCAAGTAAATCGCCGAATATACATCACGTTCGTTCGCGCGTTCGTTTCCGGGAATTATTCAAATGATTAAAAGTGCTTTCAGGCATAATTTAGTGAGTGAAAACAAGATGAAATTTAGCCACCCGCCAATGCTTTAAACTTTCCCGAGAATCCATCGAAAGCAATCCACTTTCGGAAAGACTCAGTGGCATGAAGCATGTTTGCACTGGGCTCTTTCTTCAAACTCATGCGCTAAAACTCAGGAACAGATGGTGCACTAATATGAGCGTTACTATGCCACAAGACGACCAAAAGCATTGAAAGTTTTATCACAATCTCTATTACGTACTAGCCGCTAGAATAAGGAAATGAACCACATCGTTTGAATTTTGATGAACAGATCCTACAGCAGAATCGGGTCAGAAATAGGACAAGAACAGTGGGGGTTCATTAAAGACACCGGAAAAAGGAACATGGTATTTATGCTCAGAATGCCACCAGAAAAAGAAATACAAATGCAGAAGGACCTGCATCTGTATTTTATAGACTACGTAAAGGCGTTTGACAAATATAACACAGAGACTTGTTAGAGATGCTCGGCAATTTCGACATATTTGGGAAGGATATTAGAATAATCAAGAATCTATATTGGAGGCAAACCGACTGCATATGGACAGGAAAATGAATTCAGCAGATATGCAAGAATAGAAAGGGGCGTAAGACAAGGATGAGTTTTCTCACCGAATCTATTCAAACTGTACAGCGAAATAATTCTCAGAGAGCTAAAATCCTTTCCAGGATTCGTCATTGACGGCCACAATCTCAACAATATAAAATATGCGGATGACACAGTGCGGATGGCAGAAATGGAAAGGAAAATTCAGGAATTTCCACCGAAGGTTACAAGAGAAAGCGCGAAGAAAAGACTGAGTATAAACTTCAAGAAAACTGAATGCATGGTCATCAACAAAAGAGAAAACATCCAAAATGCCGCGTATAGATCGGAGAAATCAAAATAAAACGGGTAACAAGATTTAAATACCTAGGAAACGTTCTGACAATGGATTAAAAGTGCGACTCTGAGACTTGAAGACGCACTGGTATGCCCAAGAGTACCGAAAGACAGGAAGATCTCATTAGAAACAATGAAAAGTGTGCTAGACTGCTATGTGATATCTGTCCTTCCACATGGCATCGAATGTTGGACGATATCTTTAAGGATGAAGGAGAGGCTCGAAGCAACGGGAATGTGGTTCTACAGAAGGATGCTGAAAATAGCATGAACCGAACACGTGAGCAACTAGAAGGTGTTGGAGAGGATGCAAACAAGGAGAAAACTTATACTTAACACCAGGAAAAGACAGTTGAGGTTTCTGGGACACATAATGAAGAAAGAGGGTTTGGAGAATTTAATATTCACAGGACAGATAGAGTGAAAGAAAGAGTGAAAAACAGAAAAATGCAAAAACAATAGAACACTAACAAATACATATGTAACCAGAAAAAATAGCATTACCACTAAAATTAAATGAGAAATATTAAAAGGAGCACCACTACACAGTAGCAATAGCAAAAAGAGTAAATTATGCTTAGAAGAGGAACTAGAAATAATCAGCTTTAAAAAGCAAAATAAAGTATGAAATAAAAGAAACGAGATAATAGGAAAATGTAGAACAAATGCGAACAAATATCTACTTTACTACATAAATAAAAATAAATAACAACAAAAACAGAAATACAAATTATAATATATAAGCACTCAATCACGAGAAAATAACGAAAATAATATTACCACCACCAAACAGAAAAAAAACACACATAAAGCCTACAAACACAAATACACACAAGAACCCAAACACCCAAGCATGACCTAAAATGAAACCCTCAAGCGGTTAAACACACGGTAAGAAAAAAGGTAAAGTCAATAAGAGGTCAATACAAAAAAGAAGTTAACATAAATGATGCGAACAAATCAACTAACGAAAACAAACAGCAATTTAGAAGACATCTATTCAATATAAAACAATTAAGCGGATATCTACTCATGCGTACATGAAAAAAAAAGCAATAAAAAAGCTTTTAAAAGAAATTAAACGACTGCACAATAAAAATAAAGATAAAAATGGATAAAAATAAAACCACCCAATCACAAACAAGTCCAATTTCTAAAAATGCCAGCATCCCACTGAGCTCCCTATAGATAAGAAAAAAAAATAGGAATTCAACAAAAAAAACAAAAAAAACAAAAAAAAAACACAGTCTCGAGGAGTGAGAGCACAACACAGTGTCCCCACAAAAGATTGAACCTGCTCAGTTAGTTGTGATCTTTTGTTAATAGTTCCCTGTTTGCTCACTCATTCTTCTGAACATTTTATATTATAAATAGAACTAGTCTTTCTCACACACACACACACACACACACACACACACACACACACACACACTATATTAATAACAGTATATATATATATATATATATATATATATATATATATATATATATATAAATTAAATTTGCATTGCAACAAGGAAATTTTTATGTTTCGAGATAGAATTTCACCATCAGGCAATGTTGGATGTTGACTGTGAAAATGATTTACATTTAAATAAAAAAACCATGGTTTGCTATTTATGTATGTGGGAAGATACAACATTTATATCTTCCCACATACATAAATTGGAAACCATGTCTTTTTTGTATTTAAATTTAAATCATTTGTACAATCAACATTTTCTGATGACGAAATTGTATCTCGAAACAGAAATTTCCGTGTCGCAATGCACATTTAATTCATAATTATATGATTATATTAAGCTCTACAATATGAATACTGTTTATAAAAAAATAGATGCCAAGTGACTCAAAACCGTAAAACCTTGGATCGTCTTCACCTGAATATATATATATATATATATATATATATATATATATATTGTAGATAACATATGCATGAATATGAATAAAAGGTAGATATAAATATTTATTTATATAATATGAATTGACCATGCATCTGTCTTGGTGTTGAGCCAGGCCCTATTGCAGACGCCTGCTAAACTCACAACTCTTAAACCCTCGGTCACGATAACTTGACTTACGTGTCACCACAACCATCGACGGATTCTGATCAAGATCTCATGGTCAGAAAGAGAGCCTTCTAACTACTCGCTCACGCCTATATAAATAAGGCATGAGTGACTCTTCAAAAGTAATGCTTCCCAATTATTCCCATAGAAACTACAACAGATACACGATGCACAATAACACCGTTAGAGCAAGTTCTCACGTATAAAAAGACTATTTATCAATATGCGTTTACGAATAATCTTTTATTTCATGGGTTAACAGCTGAGCTGGAACGAAGTTTATAGCAGACATCAGACACCTACGCATTTTTTTTTACGGAACTACTATCTAGATCAGGAATATTATTTTCGTGTAATACTGGTATATATATATATATATATATATAAATTAGTGTTACCTGAATTACTAATCGATATATATTAACTCATTATATATATATATATATATATATATATATATATATAACTATTTAATATATGGATTAGTCATTCAGATACACACACATGATTTATTAGAGACAAGAATAGTCATTGGTATTTTTATGCTTAGCTTAACGGTACTACGTCAGATTAGTTAGGGCATTTTGGTTTAGGGTGTTGATTGATTGATTGGTTCGATTTCTACGGCTTACCAACTCTTTGAAGCGGTGTTTCTACGTCATATGCCCGAAAGCTGGTTTGGGAGATTGTATTGCTGTGAAAGTTACAAGTAAGAAAAACCGCATATCAGCTTTGAAAACCAGCATTTGCTTTCTACCCCGATTTGAACATCGGCTAAATGCTTCGGTAGAAAACATGCAACTGCCTCAAAATTTATGCATGCCTTTATTTAGTTTGGGACAAGGAAAAGGGTTAAAATGGCAACCAGAAATATTAGGCTCTATCAACATTTTAAGTGGGGATGATCTCTTTTGCCTAATAATAACAGCAGTCGAAATATTAGCATTTTACCTGGGCTGTGACACTGGGGCCAGTAAGTAATGTGCAACTAACTCAACCATGATTAAGCCACAGAAAATAAAATAATTGATATACGACATCCCCGAAATTGATACCCACCTCCCACAAAAAAAAAAAAAAAAAAAAAAAAAAGGCAAAAAAATGCAAAAGAAGAAACTATCTGGGAAAGTGCCGGGGCAAAGTAAGCTTTTCTCATGAAACCTTGTCGGCACCTGAAGTCTTCCCAGCCATATTATCTTACGCTTTTGTGAAAAAGAAAAAAAAAAAAAATCAAACAAAATACCCCCCCCCCCCCAAAAAAAAACAAAACAAAACAAAACAAAACAAAACAAAAAACAAACAAACCTAAAATAACAACAATTAGCAACAACAGTAACGGCTGCTAAAACAATATATTATTTATTGGCAAAATTAAAATATTTACATCCACACAAGTTCATCAGGTAGGTTAATTGCTGTTTCTTCCCCTACTTGTGCACATTCTTCATTTGTTGTCTTAAAAATTTCGATTGTCGCTTTTTGATTAAGTAAAAGTAAGATTTTTTTCTATTTTTTTAAACTTCCTCGTTGCTATTCACCTTCTGTAGAACCACATTTTTGTTGTCTAATGTCACCTCTTCCTCAGTAGAGAAATTGTCCAGCATTCACTACCATATAGAATGATTGATATTACATAGCAGTTCAGTCCTTTTCTTTATTTTTAATGCATTATTCCTACCTCTTAATACTTTGTTTAGCTTATGGAAGGTATATTTTCTCTATTCAATAGCGACATCGGATTTCAGTGTCATATTTTCCATCGTCTTTCCACATATCTGTCACTCAGTCAGTTAAGTGCCATACGTGATACACGCTTTAGGCGATCATGTATCGAAAAAGACATGACTACCTGGGCAGAAAATTATCCCGAAGTAGGTTGCCATTGTTTTCTACGATAGATTGGTTGCTAGCCAAGGCTATAGAACTCAATCTGTCCTGTTATTTAACCCATAACTGGAGGGAAGAGACGGATTAATATCTTTCTCGAGGGTATTTGCGAGTAAGTGATTGCGAGGAATTCAACTGGAATTCAAACTAAATATTTGTACTCACTTTATTTTGAGGCATCCAATTTGCAGCTCACATCTCAAATTGTCTCTCTTAAGAACCATTAAAAATTGAAAGTCACAGGTCCAAAAATGCAAATTACTTATTTACGAAGTTTAGTTTACAATGAGAATACCGTGGACGGAACATGTGAGGAACGATGATTTTTAAAGAACCTGGGAACGAAAAGGACACTTTTTTTGCTTCGGATCAGAAAAAGTCAGAAAAGGACAGTTAAAATTCCACATGAAATGCCTCTTCCGGATGTCCCAGTATCACTTATCTCCCTTTAACTCAACTCTCCAAGTTTTTGTTCACCTCTATTATAGCCAGGTGTTGAACTCACACCTCTTTGGGTGAAGTTACTAGATTCAAACAGCGATTTTTAAGGGTATATGCCCTAGTGGATAAAAGCATTGGCTGAATCCAGTGACTTCTTTTTAATCATTTCACCCCAAGCAAAGCGATACCGCCGCTGATGTGCAGGAGTCTACATAAGAGAGTTAAAGTTTTAGACAGAAAAAGAGTGAAGACGAACCAGCTACAGGGGGATAAAGAGGAAGGGCATGAGAGGGATATGAACACAGGAGTGAAGACAATTACAAAGGTAGAGAGAAAGAAAAAGAACAAGATACACGGGGTGATATAGAAAGGGCTGGAGTTAAGTGGATACGAGATAGGAATTGACTTTGCATTAAATTCTTGGAGGTTATAGCAGTCAGGAAAGAAAGTATATTGGAGGGGGTTCCACAGGCAGGAAGCGCGAGAAAAGAAGCTGATGGAGTAGAATTGTCGCCTGCATTTGGTTGTTTTAACCGTAAAAGGGTGGGACCTTGATGCCAGTCTGGTTGCCCGAGTAAATTCTTGTAGAGGGAGCACCAGCGACCGAAGTTCTTCAGAGCAGAAGCCATGAAAATATTTGTAGAAGTGACAGAGGGAAGCCACATCCCGCTGATGAGAAAGTGGCTTGCGTCGAGCTACCAGGTCGGGACCAATCACATTATAGATTCGCTTTTGGAGCCTGTCAAGAACAGTGAGACGAACAGCAGGGGCGCTTGACTCAAAGAGTTGTGAGTTCAATACCTGGTTACAGTAGATGTGAACAAAACTTTCGAGAGTTTAGTTAAAGGAAGATGACTGATACTGAGACATCCGGGAAAGCATGGAACAGTCTACACCGCTAGACGAAATAAAGTGTTCAGTTCGAAATTACAAGCACCTGAAGAAGCCCGCAGAGTACAACGGCCGCTTTGTCGCGAATATAGCAACGGAAATGAGAACAGTAGTCCAGTCAATGTAAATAGTATAAATAATTAGAATACCTAATCTCAGAAATAAAGAAAAATAGAGGCAGTTGAACTTTATGGGACATACAATGAGGAAAAAGTACTCCTTGAATTTGACACTCACAGGAGATACTGAAGGCAAAAGAAATAGAAAGAAACAGTGAGTAACCTAACAAGTTTGTATTAGTAGATGGCAGAATATCAACATAGACTGATAGTATATGAGCAAACATTGCTTAGTATTACAAGGGATAGGAATGTGTAGAGAGCCATAATCGCCTACGTCTTGCAGATACCCGACAGACAAAAGAAGATTACAGTTAATTTGTAAATTGTTTATATAATTTTTTATCAAGTACAACTGCTTTCTTTTTTATTATCTTAATTTCTGATAAAGTGCTTGAGGGATCTATTCCAATAAAATCAGTGTCAAGAAAGTCTGTCACAGGAACCTAACGCAGAAATGAAAAACTAATCATTTATAAAAGATATTTTGATAGAATAATACTAGCAAAATCAGAGAAATAATGATTTCATTAGTCACTTTCATATCACTATACCCTTGGGAAAGGTATTAATCTGTCCCTTCCCTCCAGTTATGGGTTAAATAACAGGGTAGGACTTGGGGACCCTGCCCTTCAAAAACAAATCTCAATGAATCTTGATACTCGAAAAGAAAAAAGTATTACTAGAGACAAAACTAATATAAAAACAACAATAAAATTGTTGAAAGAAAAAGGTATTACCAGCAATAAATAAAATTTAGTTGGCAATAAATGACCCACCGAGGTTGATATGCCATAAAACAAAACAACCAACCAACAATCATACCACTGTTTCGTAGCTTCCCTCTGTCTTTTCTACAAATATTTTCATGATAATTATCTAAATGAACTTTCTCCCTTGGCACCTTGACTTCGTGAATTTAAGTATCCTACTAGATTGGCAACTAGGTCTCACCGTTTTGTTGTTGAACCAGATACACACAACTCTATGTCCTATTCGAATCGTTTTTTTTTTTAACAATTCTTGCATATAGAATTCTATTCCGGTTTATTTCTTCCCTGTCACCCACAAGTTAAAATAATTAAATGCAATGCTAATCGCCATCTATCCTCTCAATCTGTTGTTTTATTGTTTTTTCTCCTCATTAAATTCTTTTCATTTCCTTTCACTCCGTTGCGTCTTATTAACATTATAGCCTTGCTTTAGGGGAAATGGTTAAAAAGGAAAAAAATGACTGGAATAACGCTTTTATTAAATAGCATTCGCTTTAATGTAACATCAGTTTTCCACCTTCATTTTTATTCTTACTAACTGCAACCATTCACACTCTTGAACTATATCTAAACTTATTTATAAATGAAACTTTGTCTGTGTGTGTGTGTGTGTGTATCCGTTACCTATAGACGCCGAAACGGCTGAACCGATTTTCTTGAAAATTTACACAGTTGTACTATAAGCGTCTGCGAGTGTTCTTAGCTCGGTTTTGTGTTGAGGTATCCCCGATAAATATCGAAAATCGATAATCGAAAAAATCGGGTTATAGAAGGAGTGGTCCGATTTTAATCAAATTTTATACACTCATAGACAAAGACATAAGAAACGATATTCAGAAGTTTCAATGTTGCAGTTCTTACAATAGTGCAGAAAATCGATAATATATATATATATATTGTCATCCGCAGACAGATTTGTTTCGCCGTATCACAGCTCATCAGCACGGTTAGACTCCGATTGCTTTTTTACCCAGGATTGAAACCCGAGCGAAATGGCTTCAGTCGGCGACTCTACCCCTGGGCCATGGGCGTTCGGTGGAAGTAGGCAGACTTTTTAGCGCACATCATTATATGCGCCCAATAGCTAGAGCGCTCTAATTCATTTCCTTGAAAAGGCAAGATGTTTGTGTGTGTGTGTCTGTTTATCTGTCTGTATGTCCTTTATCCGATTCTCACCAGACTTCACACAAATATTCTTTAAGTTGAGTCTGAGCTCCAGGACCATAGATTAGTTTTAAAGCTTTCATTACACCCGAGCAACGCCGGGATATATGTGCTAGTACATTGCTATCCAAAATGGCATAGAGCGAAGAAGCAGTTGCTATTAATTTATATAGAAAATTTTTTAATGGTTCCGAAAGCATAAAAATAATTTTTTATGAGATTTTCATTACAGCTGACCGTGTTACGATTAATGCAGAAAAGGGTGTACATATTTGCAGGATGTTTTGCGTCCCTACAAAAACTGTATGATAGTAAAAATAGTGAAACTAAGCGGTTATGTCTACTGTTGTCTTTTAAGACATGCGTTAGCCACGTTAAGCAGTTAACGTCGACCACCAACATGGAGGCAAGAAGTTATAAGAGAAAGTTATTTGAAGGATCTGGGAATGCTAAAAATATTCTCCCATTTGCTTTACGTTATTTCGAATACCGGGAAAACCTGTATTAATGCAGGTCTTTCGTAAATTTGAAGTGTCATAAAGCGAATTTTCAAAAAAAATTTAATTTCATCTGATCAATAATACAATTCTTTCTCTTACAGATTTTTTTGACAGTACGATACCATCTTTATGGCATCGTCTACTGCCAGGAAGAATGAAGCGAAAACAGCCAGTATCGACTCCGATGACGACAGTCATTCTTCGAAACAGTGGTTCAAAATCGAATTCCCCGAACCAAGAGGTCTATAGATCTCTTTCGAATCTATCTACTGATATGAACCCTGTAAGTCCAAACGGAAATCGCAAGTCAGGCGAACGGAAGTACCGAACATCATTCACATCAACGCCTCACTTGAATGTCAATTATTATAAGAACCATAGACGCAACTTTTCTCAGAATCCGCGTTTAAATAACGGCTGCTCCAATGGCATTGAATCAGAATTAACGTCGGGACAGCAAGCAAGCGTATCAAAACCTGGGGATAAAACTACGGAGAAGAAGAAAAAACGGAATATCTTTGTGAGGTTAGTTAGCCGAAAAGGTAAACGCACTACACGAAGTGAACAGATCACGTGTCCAGGAAAAGACAAAGAGAAATCGTCTTCAAATCTAACTCAAATCAAACAGCCTCATTTACGCAGTAATATACTAACTTCCGGTTCAACGGATGATTTTAAAAGTTCGGACTATAGCGGTCAGCATATTGGCCAACCGAGACGTTTCATGTCTGACATGAACCTCTATGTGCCGAAATCAGTAAAGAACCTTTCGACATCAGCGGCTCTGGAGGGTCATTTAATCGATGAAAGCTTTAGCTTTCTGACTGATGAAAACATTATGTTTTCAGGTACTAAGCATCGGATTGCTAATGGGGAATTCATGTTGTCTCAGAAATCTTTCAGTACTGGTTTTACGTCTGAGTTTAGTCTACCAGACGCGAATTATTCACCACAGCAACAGATAAATCATTTTTACGATAACAATTTCCATTCCGTCAAGATAAACGAATCGCAAACTTCGGGAACTTCGTATGAGGAAATTGAAAACGATGCCGAATCGCCTGACTTGGCTGTCTTAAGACGTCAGCTACATCTCAGAAGAGCAGGTTTCTCCAAGCCTACTTTACAAGTTAAGGACTCCTTTAGGTCTCAAGCTTTGATGTCGAAAAGCTCGGATGTGAAGGACAAAGATTTTTTGTACTGATGCATTTATGCTACTTGGTAGTCGTATATTTATATTCTCTTATATTGATATCTTTATGCTGTTTTATACTGGTATCTCAATGTTAACCTCGAAAAGCTAACGTAAAAACAAATAAAATAGCAACTGAAACAAACACAGAAATAAACGGCAATATTGCAAACAGATTTAAAAACAAATTACCAGCCGGTTAGATTAATATTTTATGTTTTCATGGATGTTACGTTGGTTTACTACTCATGGTTTCACTTGTGTTAACAACAAAAGAAGAAAGTGACTTATTTAGACATTCGACAAAAAATACACTTATAAATGCAATCAGTTTTTATCATATCAGTTGGAACCATGTTTTTCGTGTTTGTATATTTGTAAAAATAAATAAAGCCATATAAAAATCCAATAAAATCTGACTACATCAGAGCATTATCTTTAAATAATGAAACGACTTTCAATATTGTCAAAAAACATTAATTCTTCAAAGTCTAAAAATAAGGGGAAACTATGAATAAAAATAACTAATTATTTACATCACAATAAGGAAAATACCATCACCAATTTCTCAACAATAAACAAATAATAATAATAATAATAATCATAATACGCAGACAGAACAATCAAAGCTAATCATCAGAACATAGTATTCAAAGACCACAAAACCACAACGTGCTTTCTTATTGACATTGCGGTCCTTGCAGATTGTAATGTATCTTTGAAGATTTTCAAAAATATAAAAATACAAGGATCTTGAAGTGGAAATCTAAAAAAAACGTGACACAAGAAGATATCAGTAATTTCAGTTGTGATTGAAATTCTCGGTTTAGTTGGTAAAAATTTTGATAGACTCATTCAAAGGATCCCTTGTAACCCATGCCTTAAAGAAATAGAAAAAAATATTTTTTCAAGTAATGTTCACACCTTACAAAGGATTTTATCAGTGTTAAATGTATGTGCTCCTAGGTTACTTTAATTTTAGTTTCTGATTTTCTTTTACAAAAATGTTCTGCGAAAATGTCATGATGCCATTTGTGACCTTAAGCCTCTGGTTGGGACCCGGAAGGAACTTAATATACAACAGAAATCAAAGGATATACTACTACTACCATTACTACTACTACTACTACTACTACTACTACTACTACTACTACTAATAATAATAATAATAATAGCTTATATATTTACACTTTTCTATACTGGTATCTTAATACCGAAAAAACTTTACAAAATATGGCACATGAAGAAATTAATGATTACAGTTGTGGTTGAGATTCTGGGTTTGATTGGACAAAATAGCTCGCATCCTACGAAGCGCTTTATTTATGTTGTGCTTGTGGTTGTTTTTATAATAATAATAATAATAATAATAATAATAATAATAGAAAGTGCTTTCTTATTGAGATGACAGTTCCTGCAGATTGTAATGTCTCTTTGAAGATCTTCAAAAAAAAAAAAAAAAAAAAAAAATCAAAATACAAGGACCTTGAAGTAGAAATCTCAAAAATGTGGCACATCAGTAATTCCAGTTGTAATTGGAGCCAGCGGATTTATCGGAAAACCTTCCGATAGACTAATTGAAGAGAATCTTGGTATCCTTAAAGAAATACAAACAATTGTTATCACAAGAACTATTCACACATTATGATGAGCTTTGTCTATGCAAAATGTGTGATCTTAGATTTTGTATTTTTACTAAATAAATAAAAAAGTAAATAGATAAAAAAATCAGTGAAAGATGTCATTAAGCCTTTCCTGACCTGAGGTTTATGGTTGAGACCGGGAAAAAAATTTGTATACACCAAAAACTCAAGGAAATAATAATAATAATAATAATAATAATAATGATGATAATAATAATAATAATAATGATGATAATAATAATAATAATAATGATAATGATAATGATGATAATAATAATAATAATAATGATAATAATAATAATAATAATGATAATGATAATAATAATAATAATGTAACATGGCAACCAAGGAATTCGAAAAACTGTCAAAATATAAAGACCTGGAAATTGAAATAGAAAAAATGTGGAAATTGAAAACAAGAATCGTGCCAGTGATAGTAGGTGCAATTGAAATGATAAAAAATGGAATAAAACGACATATTGAAAGAATCCCTGGAAACCCCAGCTTAAGAGATATACAAAAAACTGTCTTATTAAGTACAGCCCACACACTAAGGAGAACTTTGTCTATGTAACGCTAGGGATGATGAGGAGATAGAAAAAACATGAAATGGAGCCATAACAACACACCACAACCTGCCTTAGGTCTTTCCGCAGACTTGGTTGGAAGTGCGATTATAGCAGAAATCAAAATATGATGAAAAATGACAACATAATAATATCAGTTCCGGATTTTGATCAAAATCAACATTGTATTATTGCAAAATTGCTTATTTGAATTTCAGAATGAGAAAACCGTTACTCATCCAAATCGATTTCTTTTTAATCATCTCACCCCAAGCAAGGCATTCCACTGCCACTATTGCGCATGGGGCTACATAGGGGAAGGTCAAGAGAAGGAGTGGTTAGACATAGGGAATGTCAGGAGGAAGGTGACAGATGAGTAAGGATACCGAGGATGAGGGTTGGGCAGATGGGAAGAGTGTTTGATAAAATGGGAGCAGGTTAGTGTGTTAGGAGGTGTCTATTGACCTTACATTTAAACTCCTGGAGATTGTAGCCGTCGGGGAAGCAATCGTGTGGAAGGGAATTCCACAGTCGGGAAGTGCGAGGAAAGAAACTGTTGGAGTAGAAGTTGCGTTCTCATAACAAATCTCTTCAACTTAAAAACTTCAGCTGTTGAAATCAGGGAGTAAAATTTTATAATGTCATCCTTCAAAACAAAATTATTTAAAAAATCTACTTCAAGTATGAAAAAGTCATGATCAGACTTCAACGTAATGAAAATATAAATAAATATAAATAAAAAAAGGTCAAACAATTATACTTAATTTATGCTAAAATATTTCGGCAAATACTAAACAAATATTAGAAAATGTGTTTTTTTAAATTATTTCTTTTATTATAAATTTATTGATACATGAAATGATATCTAACTGTTCAAGAAATTTAAAGAACCTTCAAAAACCGAACGTAGTAAAGACTACTGCAGCTGTTCATGATAAAAACGTACTTTTTGTTAGCCAGTATTCAGGTTTACGACTACTGTGATGGAAATAATGGCAACCATGTGTTAGGGTAAGTGCTTTTCACCATAGGCGAATTCTCTGAATTTTTGTGCAGCGTGTATCATTTCATAAGAACTTCTTAATGGTATGGAATAGATTGTTACCTGTCGTTGTTGATTTCAGTATCCACTTATATATATGTATGTCTGTGTGTGTATAACAGTACATGGGATGTGATAGTAGTAATAATAATACTGTGCTCAGTATAAAATAACAACTACAATTTATACCTGTTCCTCTCACTGACACGCACACTCACAGAATTAAATTCTGGTCATCGCAAGGTAACACTCGGCTTCATGGCCATTCGATTTTAGGCTAGCAAAAATTGGAAGAGACTATTTATGGGCGCATTCGGATCATGAGACTCGAATTCGAATCTCACCATGGTTGATTTCACATAGTGACGGCTTTGTTGGGAAGTGCTAAAGGGTTGATCCTGACCTTGTGAGTGAAATTAGGTATTAGATATTATCAACAATCATGCTAATGCAGTTACCATGACCGACAGTTCGTTTAGTTGCTTAAATGCCAAATGGTGTGTCCTCCTCTACAAAATAGCTACTAATGTCTGCTCAGCATTGCTGCAGGCTGATTCAGTGGGTGTTGAAGAAAAATAAAACGAAAATAAATATTGTTAAAAAATTAAACGGAGCGTCTTCTCAAATATGGCTGCCCACCAATAATAACGTTTAAAGAGATAAAATTATGCCCTATTAATAAATAAAATTAATTACATCTTTTATTCTTCGTCTATATTTCTGAGATGAGGTAGTATTTACAGTATTTACATTATTCAAACTATTGTCCTTATCATTTTTTTGTACGACGTTTCGGCCGTTGTACGCTTCGGCATTCTTCAGGTACTAGGAATTTCGAACAGAACCCTTTATCACAATCACTGGCGTATATCATTCTTAATTTTTAGAGCCTCTTCTGGTAGGCATGAATTATCTTACTCTAACCCTGTAAGTTACTTGTTCACCACTGCTGTAGCCTGGTATTGAACTCACAACTCTTTTGGTCAAGTCACAGGAACTAACCAACGTCTATATATAGACCATGAGTCCTTAAGGACACCAGGCTAAAGCAGTGGTGAACAAGTAACTTACTGGGTTAGAGGGAGATAACTCATGACTACAAGAAGAGGCTCTAAGGAATAAGAATAATATACCCCAGCGATTGTAATAAAAGGTGCGGATCAAAATTCCTAGCATCTGATGAAGGCCGGAGCAGACAACTACCGAAACACCGTACAAATGGCAACAAAGATGAGGACAATAGTTCGAATAATGTAAATACTGTACTTCTCATATATATATATATATATATATATATATATATATATATATATATATCCACATGAAGAGAACCGATAGGTTTGAAATCTAGAGTTCTCCGACATTTGCTTTTTTTTTTAAAAAGTGCTCAATACAACATAGATTGTAAAGCGTAATATAATTATAATTAAATTTGTTTTTTATTTAAATTTTTTATGTTTCGAGATTTAAATCTTTTATCTCATCATCAGGCAATGTTCGACTTACTTTGGTGAAAATGATTTATATTTGAATCCAGAAAACAATACATTTGCTTATTATTATATATATTGGTTAGAACGTTCACTTTCTGACCATGAGACCAGGGTTCGAATCTCACCGGGGTCGATTTGTAAGGAATGTAACTTCTAGATATTACAGGTCTGGGCAGGCGATCTCAGCGTACGGCACCTTTAAAAAGTGCCAGAAAACCCTATCATAGATTGAAACAAGCCTTGAGAGTGAAATTGGGTAGACTTAACTCTTTGGGATCCGTCAATGGTTGTACTAGAACGAAGTCACAAGTCATCGTGACCGACGCTTTCTCCTAGAAACTGTAACTAAGGTCTGCTCAACATAACTGCAATATAAACCGCAACGTATCTGAGTAGGCGCCAGTAACAGGAATTGACTAGCCGCCCTAGTAGACGGCTATCCTCGGATAGGAGTGACCAGCTATTGTGTGTGTGTGTGTGTGTGTGTGTGTGTGTGTGTGTGTGTGTGTGTGTGTTTTATAAGTATGCATGTATTTCTTATTGCTATAAATGTTAAATTTTTTAGATGTGCGGGTTTTAAGACATCTTTCTTTTCACAGGTTCGAACCCCCGTCGAACGGCATATCTCTTTTATTAAAGGCTTTCGAATACCCAGATCAGTAGGTGAAAATAACTCTGGTAAAAAACAAAACAAAACAATACAAACAAACAAACAAACAAACAAACAAACAAACAAACAAACAAACAAACAAACACCTGTATTCACCAAGTATAACGTTAATAATAATAATAATAATATGTTTTTTTGTATATATATATATATATATATATATATATATATATATATACCAGAAAAAAAATATATTACTAATCACAGTGAAACCAACAGCAATTATAAGAAACTAAACCGCTAGAACTGGCGCTAACTCAACTGTAATTTAATTGTCCTGAACACCCAGAAGAGATTCTCTTCCAAGGACAAAGGGGGGCATTTATATATATATATATATATATATATATATATATATATATATATATATATGCTAGGTTGTCACACATGAAATTAAGCACTTTATAGGGAATGAATGAAATGCTTCTGAAATATTAAATAACTAATTTATTTAGTTGAAATAGGTACGATGTTGATGAATGACTATTCTCCAACCTACCTCTAAATTCTTGATACCATCTTAACAACAATTTTCATCCTTTGAGGTGATAAACAATTGAAATGCTTTGTTTATGTCTTTCTTATTGGAGAATGTTTTTATAAAAGCTCAAAATAGTTAAATAAGTGATAATCAATAGGAATGATTTAAGGTGAATATGGAGGATGAGGCAAAATTTTGCAATTCAGTCTAAGCAGCTTTTGGAAAGTTGATTAAGAAACATGCAGCAAAATAGTGATGCTGTGAATGTAAAATTGTTTTTGATGTGTTTTTGGGTTTACTTGTTAACAAAATTTTTGCTCTTGGGTAGCAACTGTTTTTTCTTCTTTGCTTATGCGGAGAAAGTTTGAAAAAAGTTAATATTACCATCAAACTTTTCTTTTGTGACCGGAAAAATGATATTTCTGAAAGTTACCTATTTACATTGTTAAATCTGGAGAATTTGAAAATTTACTTTCCTGCAAAGTAGGAACAAAACGACATATAATTAAAAAAAAGTAGCATTTATTTATTCCAGGACTACAGAAGAGATATCACACAAAAAATTTAGAAGTGAGTGGTTTTTCGCGATTTACGCTTATATTACAAAGTCCCTTCACGAATCGACACCCAAATATCTATCTATATATATTAGTAAATATACATATTATCCTACGTCTGTGACACGAATCAGAGTTTCATGCATATTTCAAATATTATATATATATATATATATATATATATATATATATATATAGTCATCCGCAGATAGATCTTTTTCGCTGTATCACAGCTCATCAGTACGGTTAGACTCCGATTGCTTTTAACCCAGGATTGAAACCCGACCGAATTGGCGTCAATCAGCGATTCTACTTCTGGGCTATGGGCGTTAGGTAGAAGAAGGCAGACTTTTTAGCGTGTATATTGTCATTATATATATAATGTTGTGATTAATGAATAAACCATTGTAATAACAAAATTACAATATATATATATATATATATATATATATATATATATATATATATATATTAGTTTCAAAGTGTGGTATATTTATGAGTAAAAGTGTTCAATATCAAATCTGGAGAGTATGTAAACAAATTGTAACATACAATGTGTGTTAGCACGTGCAATACCATGACCTTCTTTACCCGCCGACCAGGGATGATGTCACAGTTTTGGTGGCTATGGCAGGACCGCCACCCCTGGCGCCACCAGCAGCGTTTGCCACCAGGCAGGGTATGAAGATAAACTTGTTGATTGTCCCGCTTGTATATTCTCATAAAGAAGTAAATAAAACGATCGTTCCTCTTTACAGTTTGTATCGGTAATGAAATTTCCTGAACGCGTTTGCCGTTATTAACGCGCAAACGCGTTAATATAAAATAAATATAAAAGTGGAAACTGACACACACAATAATATAATATTATAATATATAATATAATATAATATATATATATATATATATATATATATATATATATATATATTAGTAAATATACATATTATCCTACGTCTAATATATTTTTTTTTTTTTAATCATTTCACCCCGAGCAAGGCAGAAACGCCACTGATGTGCTGGGGGTTACATAAATGTAGCAAGATTAATTAGAAAAGAGTGAGGAGTACAAGCTAGTTAGAAAGGAACAATAGAAAGCTGAGAAAGCAGGTGCAATGACAGGTACATGGGCGGAGAGAAAGGGAAGGTTATACAGGGGAGGGGAGAGAGCTAGAGGCCAGTGGTTAGTAGGTGAGTATTAACTTTGCTTTTAAATTTCTGGAGGTCGTAGCCGTCAGGAAAGCAAGAATACGGGAGTGAGTTCCACAGGCGGGAAGTGCGAGAGAGGAAGCTGCAGGAGTAGAATTGTCGTCTGCGTTTGGCTAACCTGACTGTGAATGGGTGGGACCCAGTTGCCAGTCTGGTTGAACGGGTAAACACCTGTTGAGGAGGCATCAGTGACTTAAGCTCATCCGAGCAGAAGCCATGAAAGTATTTATAGAAGAGACAGAGGGAGGCCACATTTCGACGATGGGAAAGTGGCTGCAGACGAGTCGCCAGATCAGTACCTATCACATTACAGACTCTCCTTTGGAGCTTGTCAAGAACACTGAGGAGAACGGCAGGGGCACCTGACCATAAATGGCAGCAGTACTCCATGCACGGACGGATGGTTGACTTGTATATATGCAGGATGGATTCAGGTGGAAAAAACATCCTGGATCGACATAGTGACCCAATCTTCTTAGCAGTAGATTTTGCTATGGATTCAATATAGTGGTTCCATTTGAGGTCTGAGGACAGGGTAAGTCCGAGGAGGCGTAGTGTATTACTCTCCGGGAGAATCATCTGGTCCATGCTTATGGGAGGCAGAAGAGGTTGCCTGTAATGGTTGACAGACAACAGCTTGGTCTTAGATGAATTGAAGTTGACAAGCCACTTCTTGCCCCAGTTCACCACAGAGTGTAGATCCCGCTCAAGGTCAGCAGCGAGATTATGTCTGTCCGCCACGACAGGTTTCTTACTGGAGCGGGAGTATATTGTAGTGTCATCTGCGTAGATGCCTACTTGGGACTTGATCTCATCTGGGAGGTCGTTGATGAAAATAAGGAAGAGCGTTGGGCCCAGGATAGAGCCTTGTGGGACACCAGCATTTGTGCTGTAGGACGAAGAGGCACGCCCATTCAGAACGACCTTCATTTTGCGGTTATTTAAGAAAGATTGGATTAGGTCAAGCAGGCGACCGGTAATACCATAACCGCGTAGTTTGCATAGGAGGCCAGGGTGCCAAACCCTGTCGAAAGCCTTGGAGATATCCAGAGCAACCGCGCGAGCCTCGTCAGACTCATCAAGGGCCTGTAGCATGTACTCCGTTACAGTAGTTAGTAGGTCGGCTGTGGACCTGTCAAATCGGAATCCATATTGCCTGTCGGAGAACAGTTTGTGGGCGGTGAGATGATGAACTATTTCAGCATTTATTATAGCCTCGAACACTTTCCCGAATATTGGTAGAAGACTGATAGGGCGATAGTTGGATGGGTCCGAGGGTTCACCACAGTTCTTAAAGACAGGAACGACTGAGGAGAATTTCCAGCATGCAAGAAAGCAGGAAGCAGAAAGGCAGTAGTTAAACAGTTTAGAGATAAAAAAAACTAATATATATTTATATAATTATATATATATTATAAATATATATATAAATATATAAACATAAAAGTGGAAACTGACGTCAACATCAAATGGTAACAGTCTGTTTCATGCTTGAGTTAACCGCAATCTTCAATCTTCAACCTATATATATATATATATATATATATATATATATGTGTGTCTGTGTGTGTGTGTGTGTGTGTGTGTAGGGATTTAGAGATACTTTCCTTTAAAATATTCATACCATTGCAACAATCATTATTATTATTATTATTATTATTATTATTATTTCTTTCAGCTCATAATTTTATTTTGTCTGTAACTGTACCTAAAGACCTGCATTTAATCATTTCATTCCTATTGTATTTCGAACTTGTCCTTATCAACATAAATTAACTGCGAGTGTTGTTCCAAAACAGAAAAGATCAACCTTGTGTTATTCATCCAGTGATACTAAATTTGTAATATATTTTGTTTGATATATTTTTATAATTCAATCTGTGTATCAGTATAAAATGAATAAGGCAATCTTCAACTTTTATACCCGCACCCCGCTTCAAAAAACAAAAACAAAACAAAAAAAACAAAAACAAAAACAAAAAAAAAAAAACAAAAAAAAAAACAAAAAACAAAAAAACTGGTTTGTCAAGAGTACGGTTTTCCATTAATACCGCTATTAAATATTTCAAATTAATGTGTTTGTAACCGAGGAAAAAAGTGACTTATGTAATATTACGTTTTCCATTGTAAACTCTCTTAACTATTTGGCTCCCCGCTAACGAAAATAAAAACAAGATTTTTACCAAAATCTCGAACGTGTTAGAAAGAATTAAATCTTTTTAAAATAATTAAAAATACTTTGTTTTTTCCTCTTAATAACAATTTGAACATTTTGATGGAATTTCTTTCAGCGATTTAGTGAAAGTACCTACTTAAAAGTCTCTCTTTAATAAATACCGCTCTAAAAGTTTCTCTTAAAAAGTTTATATCAGAGCACAATTATACACTGAACATGTTTAAAAGCAACGTGCCAAATTCTTACAGGTTTCAGATCAATACAATGTCAACGATAATACTTTGCCACCATATGCAATAATAGTTAAAGCAGCCATTTGGCTTTCACTGCCTGTTAATTAGCTGTAATTAATGTTTAATAAAAGCTAGAATTTCGAATGTTTGGCATGCTGCCTCAAATTGAAATGTTGGCCATACTGTAGTACATACCAGACATGGGATTTGCATACCAAATCAAGGGAACCAAGTGCAGGATTGATCTTGAGTTATTCTCGGTAGTCAAATGCGCATGACCTCACAACCACGTTCAATTTTACTGGTGTGGAAACAAAATACACGAATCGCCAGAGTTTATTTCTACCTATTTATAAGTCTACTATTCTTTTGAATATTTTTCTCACATCTGGTCTGGACCTGGCATAAGTTACTTTACTACTGCCATAATGTAGCTTCCTTGCGTTTTTCCTATAAATATTTTCATAGTAATTGTTCTAATCAGCTTTCCCCTTTAATACCTAGACTTTATGAATTTAAGCGCAGTACTTAATTGACAGCAAAGTTCCGTCGTTTTACAGTTGAAATGTTTAGATGTAACCGTAATTTCTATGCTGATAGTTTCTTCTTTCGCTCTTCTCGCTTCCGGTTTCTTGTTTCCCAGTCAAATTTAATTTTAAACAAATTTAAATGCAACGTCAATCGTTATCGTCTGTCTTCTTTATTACTATTCTTATATTGTTATCTCTCCTTAATAGCGTTCTTTCTTATTTTCTCTGACACCCAGTCACTCACTTGCGTCTCAGTGGCTTTATTGCTTTGCTTGGGAGAAAATGATACTGTCTTGGCAAAAAACAAAACAAAAAAAAAAAATGACAGAGTATA
>JBBBDQ010000904.1:4350000-4435000 GCA_037127315.1 Ascarosepion bandense | reverse complement strand
CTTCTGCATATTGAAGGCAAGAGGTACTGAAAGAAACCACAAGTAACCATCTTAACGATCTTGTGTGACTGAATAGCGGAAAGGGGAGCGGGTGGGATTGTAAAATGACATTGTTAATTTTATGCTATTTGATTTTATTAATTAATTTAAACATTATTTTAGGAATGTATCTTTTGTAGCGACAAGATCATAGGGTTTCGGCTGAATATTTCAGCAATAACAAAATAAGCAAAATCAACACACTGTGGATTTTACACACATATATTTTTAAAAATACAGAACCGCATAGCTCAGAATATTAGATAATAAATAATAAATTATATTTAATGTGTGTGTGTGTGTGTGTGTGTGTGTGTGTGTGTGTGTGTGGGTGATGCACCACATGGTTTAGTTGAATAAAAAGTCGGTTCTCGTGGGGCGAAGAAGCCTTTTTCTTTGGAGAGGAAACAAGAAGCGGTTTGGCGCTACTGTAAAAAAAAAAAAAAAAAAAAAAAAGAACTACTGCATTCTGTAAGAGTAAAAAAAACAAAACAAAAGAAAAACAAAAAACAAAACTAAACTAAACAAAACAAAAAAACAACAAAGATTAGAGTTTTTTTCCTTTTATACAGTTTCATACAATGCAACCTAGTAGGGGTTAAAAGAAGCTCCCTAGTAGAGTGGTGTAATTCTATATTTTCATATATTCGCCATTGGTGAAGGAAATATCTTCGACTTACCATTTCCTCCACGCAATAGAAATAGCAAAAGTAGTCGATACTTAATGTTTAACAAATTTTTATAAATTACTCCAGTATTTTTCTGGTTTAGCAGAGAAAAATACGAAAATAAGTCAAGGTAATACTATATTATAATCTGTATCAACCGTCTTCAAAAGCATTAATGTAGGTATCGCCACTCATTTTCGACAACTAACTTTTAAATTGAATTTTTAAAAATAAAATTATTTTCTTGAAACTTTCATTTTAGTTTTAATTGAAAACTAAATGATTAAATTTACTATTTCCAGTAAGCAAAATACTCTAGTGTATTTCAAACAGAAATTATGTTGATTTGAATTTAAAATTTTTAAATTTTTAAAAATTTTGATATTTTTCGGCCATTTTTGAGCGATTGACATGTTTGTAAACAAAAATTAATTTTGGATTTAGAAACCTTGCAAAAATACAATATGCAACTCTGACACGTTGTTTTTGGAAAATTAGAAAATTTAATGTTGAATTAATTAATTATTACACAATATTAATTATTATTAATTATTATTAATTATTACACAATAATTGCTTATTTATAATTTTGCAGTTTAGATTAAAACTATTTCTTAATCTAGGAATGTTCATCTTTCTGACCTTTCGGGGATGTTTTGACATGAGACGACTTCCAGATGCGAGATAAGGTAAGTGTCTATGGTGATCATTAGTGACATAATTATCCAAATTATGTAAAGGGAAGAAACTGTGAAAAACATGACCTTTTAATGTACACACAGAAATTATCACACAGAAAAGAACATCAAATACATAAAAGAAAAATGAAAAATTATTAAAAAATAGGAAGGCACAACAATTTGTATTAAAGTTTTAAATTTTCGCTTCGTAAATAGTCTTCACTTAATAACTTAATAACTAACAAATTTTTGAAATATTTAAAAAATATATTAAAAACTTTATAAATTATTATGATTCAAAAAATGAAAACAATTCTTTTAAACTTTCATAATTATTCGAATTTTTTTCTTCAGACTATAATGTCCTTAATTTATATTATTTATTAAAGCAATTAAATGCTTATCTAATTAAATAATGTTATAGTTTTATTGCATTTTTTTATTTTACTATTCGGAGCAGATTTTCGAGAAAAAAAAAGGTAAAATGTTTATAAATAATAATAGATGATTTACATTCCCCCAATGTGTCTGCGTTTAACTAATAAAACCAATTTTTCAAACCAAATTTAATTTCTTAAAATTTCATGAATTAGGTGGAGGTGTAAAAAAAATTATTTTTACCAAGATTTTTAGAAAATAATACGTTAAAAAATAATTTCATTCATTTTGGAATAGATCCTGAAAGTTTCATTAAAATCCGACAATTATTTGATTTTTGGAAAAGTTTCCAAACTGATGAGTTTTTCACCCGAAAAAATGAAGCTACATAATATTACCTCATCCATTGTAAACTCTCGTAACGATTTGGTTACCCGCTAACGAAAACCAAACCAAGTAAATTTATCAAAATTTCGAACATGTTAGAAAATAAATTTTTAAAAATAATTTAAAAAATACTTTATTTTTTAAAAATAATAATATAAAGATTTTGATGGAAAGATTTCGTTTTTATTAAATTTATGGCCTTTTTTCTTGTTTAATGTTGCTTGTAAATATTAGTAGTGTTATTGAGAGAGAGAGAGAGAGAGAGAGAGAGAGAGAGAGAGAGAGAGAGAGAGAGAGAGAGAGAGCGTGCACCCGAGGTTCGATGGCTTAGTTTCTGTTATCATCAATACACATATTGTAACTATTTAAAAATATATACAAACTAAATTATTATATCAAGGGAAGTAACTTCGTAATTTTATAGAACTATTACCCCCCTTGTAAACAGCAGCAGGTGTTAAAAAGTTAATCTATTCTAAAACAGGCATAAAATCAACATGTTTAATAAATGCAAATTATATTTAATAA
Organism: Ascarosepion bandense; assembly: GCA_037127315.1. NCBI lineage: Eukaryota > Metazoa > Mollusca > Cephalopoda > Sepiida > Sepiidae > Ascarosepion > Ascarosepion bandense. Next base: position 4,432,320 of record JBBBDQ010000904.1, on the reverse strand, counting down.
AAATTTTGTTTCGAAATAAAAATAAATAATTATTTTTAATAAATCAATTCAAGGCTGGTTTAGTCACCAGAAAATTCTATTACTGACAGAAGGGCAATTTACCCATCTCCATATGGTAGAGAGACTTTTGATATATATTAGCTGGAAAAAAGATATAAACATTTTTATGTGGTACTTTGGTTTGTTATCTATAAGCAAAAGGTATCTACACCGTATAAATCATATCTACACAGTAAAACATAATAACATATAGAGAAAAATTAATTCAAATATTAAATATTAAGAACAATGTACGCTAGAATATAATTAATATATATATATATATATATATATATATATATATATATATATATATTTTTTTTTTTTTTCCTTTCTTTCTTTGTTGCTCTACTATTGTATTGAGCGCTTTATAGTGTTAGGGTTCTCGTCTCGGGTTTTTTTTCTTTCCTACGAGTATTTTGACGTATGTTAAAGTACTTAGTTTGTTTATTTTTTTACTTCCCCTTTTTTCCCCTCTGAGTTTGTTCTCGGTAGGTTTTTCGAGACGAAATTATAACAATTATTAGTATTAGCATTATTATTATTGTTATTATTATCATTATATATATATATATATATATATATATATATATATATATTCTAGCGTACATTGTTCTTGATAAGTGTAACTTTTCTTGTATATTATTGAGGCCCTAAATGATCAAAGCATTATTTGTTATAAAATAAAGTGTATTAACAAATAACAAGATTTACATACTTTGTACTGACGTTGAGTGTGTCTGATTAAAATGTCTTTCATTTTCTGCAGAAGTTTGAGTTAAAGTCTTTAGGTAAGTTGCAAAGTTCTTAGGTGCTGGAAAATTTAGTTGTGTCAAATTTAATTTATGTTTGGATTAATATTGATAGAAAATTGGTGTAGAATACTGAATTTGTGAATAGGTTCATCTTGTGAGTTTTAAAAGATTGATTCAGTAAGAGAAGGCGAGTTGGACTTACGTGTTATACCGACGAGAAATCTTGTACCAACTATATCACTACATAAGGTGTAGATCACATACTAATGTAGATTCCTCATATATAGATAACAAGCAAAAGTAGCAGCAGTATTTTTTTTCATATACCAGAACAATGTTAGTGTGCCACGTTTCGTCATTTAAGAATTCATCGGCCTAAGGTGATATTAACGTTGATGTTACTACACATGTGGACAAGAGAGAGGGGGCGCTGAAAATTTAAATTTTCCCAAAAGGGTGAAATGTTGTAAGAACCTGAATGCAATTTTTTTCTGTGGATGATCAAATGATTAAATCACTATCTATACACTTTCGTTTTAGTAATACATACAAAATAAAACTGAAAAAAACAAAAAACAAAAAATGAATAAATAGCTAAATCTTGAATTGTTAAAATTAATCTGTAAAAATTTCTACATGGAAGGAACATCAAGCAATTTTAAATAAAAGATTATTTGAACACATCAGTCAGTCAGTTAAGTGCCATACGTGATGCACGCTTGGGCGATCATGTCTCTTTCGAGACATGACTGACTGGGCAGAAGATTATCCTGCAGTTGGTTGCCATTGTTTTCTGCGGTAGTCTGGTTGCCAGCCAATGCTATAGAACCTAATCTGTCCTGTTATTTAATCCATAACTGGAGGAAAGAGACGAATTAATACCTTTCCCAAGGGTATCTGCGCGTAAGTGAATGCAAGGCATTCAACTGGAATTTGAACTCGGCACCCCGATTTCTCGTTCCGAGTCGATATCCAGAGCACATCCACAACGCACATCCAACGCATAAGTTGCCTTTTAAAAACATTATACTTATATAATGAATCTGACCATAATTTCGATTTAAAAATACTATTTTAATTAAAAGAGAAAGAAATTTACTAAGATTTGGCAAATCTTCTATTATTATAATGTAAGATACTTAATAACGGAAGTGACGAAAAAAAAAAAAGAAAAAAAAAGAAAATTGTCTCAGTTGCATATCCAAAAACAGATACTTTAAAAGGCTCCGAATAAGAAATCGAAGAGCCGCGTTCAAATTCCAATCAACTTCGTTATATTCACTTAAGCACTTGCAAATACTCTTTGGAAAAGTTATTGTTGTGCCTTTTAATATCATTACCAACCCTTAAACATAATAGCAGTACCAGCATTAAATAAACCGTATATCATCAGAATTAAAGAAAAAAAAAACAAAAAACAAACAAACAAAACACGTGTACCCTAATATATCTATCTATATAATTGTTTTTCTGATGTGGTGAAGACGAAATAAAATAATTTTCTTTTGTTCGCGATTTGCGAAGTATCAAAGTGTGAAAATCTATTTTGACCAATAAGAAAAAAAAAAAGAAAAAAAAAAGAAAGAAAAAAATTTGCAAGTGTGGATTACTTTTATAACCAATAAAGTGAATGATTTACAAAACTAACAAATTGAATTTTCATTGACTCATATTTCTTCCCGATTAGAAAGAAGTCTACTTTGAGCCGGTCACGTTACTCGACTGGCCTGGTCGGTCAGAAATCGGTCGGCGTCAGAGAGACGGGAGAGAAAGAAAGCAGAGACTACGCTTCTGACTATCACTGATGTTACATTTCACGCTAATACATTATTAGCCTTTAATGGCAACTGACGATTGCAAAAACTCTTCCTCTACTGCTGAAGCTAACTAACTAAAAATACATCTTTTATATTGAATTCCATTGTAATACTTTAATGTGAAAAATCTTTTATTTGTTTTAATCATTTTGGAAACCTTATTTATATGGAATTCAACTTAATAATTTTGTTTGAAAACGAATTTTGGAAATGTACTTAGTGTCTGATATTTTAATATGAACATTTTCTTTGTTTATCATATCTACAAAAATTTAATGTGTGATTACTTGTCTTGAAATAAGCTACTGACAATTGCAACTGTGTAAATTTGTAAATAAATTCCTTATTTTGTGTTGTTAAAATATACGCATGTGTTTCCTCGTATTGTACACTACCAGGCCCCTTTTTTCTCTAACAAAAGAAACTCTTCTTTTAAACTTTCCTTTTGTTATTTTTGTTTAATAAATGTTGTATTGCAAATCAATTGATCCGTTATTTTGTGCATAAACTCATCTTCACCACCATTTTTTCATGTAGTATAAAATGTCCGCGTAAGTGTATGGCTACTTTAATTCTTGAATTAGCCAAACACTAAATATGAATCCTCATTTCTTTGTTGAATAGTATGACGTATTAGAAAATCATTATTATATATAAAAAATTCTTACAATCAAAAATGTTTGGCTTTAAGTAACCTCAAAAGGTTGAAAAAAAGAAAAGAAATCAATGAATCATTAAAAACTTAATACATATCTAAAAAAAAAAATAAATTAAAAGTTTAAAATATCCTATATTAAGAGTCCTTTGTTACATTAACGAAAACATCACTTTAGTCTAATAAAATCCTAAAAGATAAAATGCATCACACGATAAACTTTTTAAACTTTGTCAATATATATATATATATATATATATATATATATATATATATATATAACATTCAAGGCGATTTTATTTCACGATTTGATAAAGAAGACAGAATTTGTTCAAATTATATACATATATATATATATATATATATATATATATAACTTTAATTACATTAATATTAAAACTGATCAAGGTGGAGGGCCCAATGTAATTAATATTTACATTACAGAGCCAATTATAAAATAAAATAAATTCCGATGTTCAAATCAGTTGCATAGCCATTTCTACGAGAAATTTCCAAAAAGAAAGCTCACGTATCATCAGCAACTCTTTATTTCAAAATAAACCAAGATATTTTACCGGCGGAAGTTAAAAAAAAAATATTCATCACGGAAAAATTAAAGGGGTGGGAATAAGAAAGCAGACAGATATCTATGTCTATTTTTATTTTTAGATATTTGGAAAACCTTACTTTTAAAATGAGTCAAGAGCTGAAAGTGGAAATTTAGCCTTGTCTGGCTCTAAGAAATGGAAGGGGAAGGATAAAGGAAGAAAGAAGTAAAAGAAGTGGGAAGGAGTGGTTGTCAGGGAAGTAAGCTAAGAAAAGAAAAGAAAGGAAAGAAAAGAAAAGAAAGAAAAAGGAAAAAAATCATCTCCATAGAAACGTTAAACGTTAAGTTACTGATGATACGTGAGATTTCTTTTTAGGAATTTCTCGTAGAAATGGCCAAACAACTGATTTGAACATCGGAATTTATTTTATATATATATATATATGTGTGTGTGTGTGTGTGTGTGTGTATGTGTGTGTGTGTATTAGATCATTGCAAAAGTTCGTGCTTGATTAGAAAATAAAATTTTACATACAAAACAAATTTATTCTTCAAAAGTACATCGTCTCTATTGTTTTCAACAACTGCCTCCCCTCATTCCACAATCTTATTGATGCCATTTTCGTAAAAACTTCGTGATTTTTGCTGGAAGAACACTTTGAGTTAGTTTTCGACTGTCTGTACAGAGACAAATTTTATGTCATTTAAATAGTTTTGTGGAGACCGGAACAAATGAAAATCTGAAAGAATCAAGGCAGAGGAATACGGTTGGTGCTAGAGGATTTCCTATTTAAACTCTTTAAGCTTTCTGTTTTGCTCTATTGCGTTGTCATGGAGGAAAATGCTAACTTTTCGGACATTTATCTTGAAATCAAATCTATTCAAATATCGAAAGCCATTTTCAAATTTTTAGTCATCTCTTCCGTGGAAAACCTTTGATTTATTGTTTAAGATGGCAAGCAGATTGTTTTTATCGACATCGGATCATCGCCCTGAGCGTGGTTGACTGTTTTTAGTTTAATCACCCTGACGAAATCTGCTAAAACCACATTTTGATCATCTTAAGAGCTGAAGTACAACCCAAATAAACATTCTGAATATTTTTGTTGCAGTTCCGAAGCTTATTCCTTCCGAAGTTCATAGAACATAATATGGCGAAAGGGAAACTTTTCATACCGTATCTTTAAGGCATCCATCAGTGGACAAACTGTGAAAATTAAACGAATTCTGACACACAGCTGAACGTTAAGAAGTTTCAATTTCAAACACACCAGAAATTGCCACTAAAACAAATGCCAGTGTCATGTTGCAATCATTTTTAATAACAATGAAAATCGGGCACAAAATCTCTGCAATTATCCGATATACATTTTATGAATATTTTTTTACTGACGATACAACGGTACGTAGGTCCATCTCCAAGAGGTACATTTTCGTTTTAGGTCCCGAAGGCCCTTATCCCTTCAAATTTTTCCAAAATAGCCTTACTTCCGTGAACATGTACATGCTGAACTCAAATCAACAATTAGATATTGATGAAACCTACCTTTTTTGATGTTAACAACCAGAAAAATTCGCACTTCTTCTGGCTCTATTTGTCACCCACTACCAGCTCAGTGATAAGACATTCTCTGCTGAGTGACTTTAGGCGTAGGAAGATAATTTCAACCTATTTACTTCCTTTACTGAAAAGTCTTTGATGAAATTACTACGTGATTAATTTTTTTTCGGTACTCAATTTCAGCAGAAAGTTGCGTGTATGCGTGTTTTTTTTTGTTTTTCATTTGGTAATTAATTTAAGAAAGTTGCGTGTACTTAATTTCAGAAGAAAGGTAACTTTCAAATATATGAAAATAAGTGATAATTGTAGTTTTACTTAATTTTTTCAGACGAAAGTTAACTTTCAAATATATGAAAATATAGATTTTTTTTTTAAAAGAAAGTTAACTTTAAGGTTAAGTTAAACTACACTTATTTTCATATATTTGAAAGTTAACTTTCCTCTGAAATTAAATAAAAAAAAAACCCAAAAAAAACAAAAAACAAAACAAAACAAATTTATTACCAAAAAAAAAAGAGGAAAAAAGAACACGCAACTTTCTGCTGAAATTGAATACCGAAAAAAAAAACAACAAAAAAAAAAAACACGTATTAATTTCTGCAAAGAATTTGCAGTAAAGGAAGTAAATAGGCCAAAATTTTCTTCCTACGCCTAAAACTATTCAGCAGCGAATGTAAGCCGGTAATGGAGACAAAAAGATCGAGAAGAAGTCCGATTTTTTCTGGTCGTTAACATAAAAAAGGTAGGTTTCTTCATTATCTAATTGTTGATTTGAGTTCAACATATACATTTGCACGGAAATAAGGCTATTTTGGAAAAAAATGTAAGGATAAAAGCCTTTGGGATCTAAAACAAAAATTTACCCTCCAAGACTCGCGATAACCAGAGATTGGCAGTTAATCTCTTCTCTGACCTAGCGCAGTCTGTGGGTAACTGACTGGTTACATTCAATGTTTCAAAAATCAAATTTGTGACGTCCCATCTTCAGCGAGCGGATCCTGATTTTCACCGATCGCGATGAACGTAATTTCCATCAGGGAGGTCCCGTGCCTTGGGTACCTGTTGATGCTTAAAATCAATACAGTCTTCAGGTGGAACTAATTAATCCGATCCATTGCTAAAGATACTGGAAAAATGGTTGGTGTCTTGTACCGCTCAACCAGAATCCTCCAGCCAGTCTCTACATTTATGAGAGCTCGATCAGGTCAAAAATGGAGTTCTGCTCTCATATATGGACATAAGCTGACAAATTCTCACTTTCTAGTTTTCACTTTCCAATCTCGATAAAGTTCGAAAGCGTCTCTGCGTCCCTGTGGGTGATTGATTATTTTCCACTCTACAACCCCTTTCCCTTAGACGAAACATTGTAATCCTCTTGCTGCTCTATTGCTATTTACATGAAAAGTCCATAAAATAATACAAAAATTGTTCGAATATTTTATTTATCCAAGTGCTTTCGGCTATACTTTTAGTCATTATCAAGAGCGAATTTTATTGTTACGTTTAACTGAATGTATAGATTGTTTATAAGAATATTTTATTTTCCAAACACGGTTAGCAAACTGTTGCCTTGTTCATAGTTGATATTATTGAGTGTTCGCTTTTTAATTTTTATTAATAATGCTTTCAGTACATTTAAACCTTTTTAGATGTGGATGATTATTTGTATTTTCGACGAGCATGTTACGGATAAATAAAACATTCAGACAATTTTATATAATTTATCTACTGAAAAGAAAAAAAAATAAGATCACGTGAAAAATTATATAAAAAAATGTAATCACAGTACCTTGTCTGTAATTTCTAACGAAACTTGCATAAAAGAGGGATTGCTACCTAATTACTCAATATATAAATGGTAAATATATCTGTTATAATGAGATGTCCGTTATTTTTATTTTTACGCCATTCAAACCAAAATTGATCCATCGCAGCCTATATATATATATATATATATATATAATTTGATGCCTAAATACACAAATATATATATATATATATATATATATATATATATATATATATATATATATATATTTGTGTAATTAGGCATCAAATTTTCTTTTAAACATAGATTAAATAAATTGCAAACAATATGTTTGCTTATTTTTAATAAAATCCGTTCATACCCACGGATAATTTTTCACGCATTACAATCAAAAGATGTCAGAAATGAGCTGTAACGTTGACAGATGTTATTTTCATTCATTTCTTAAGGTACCCCCAAAAAATTACTGTACATTTTTCCTGCTTCAAATATAACGGTTGACAAATTTCTAGCGTTCATTAGAATTTATATTTGAAGCAGGAAAAAAAAATGTACAGTAAATTTTAGTAACACAGTTTTCCGGTTACATTTGTTACCATAACTCACACCCCTGAAGATGACCTCGAGAAGAGGTTGAAAGTACTTGGGTATTAAATTGTAATTTATTTAGTCACACACACACACACACACACACACACACACACACACACACACACACACACACACACACACACACATATATATATATATAAAATAAATTATATTTTAGAACATGTACAATTTTTTTAATTTAAAATTTTTTTTTATAATATATAAAAAATTGTACATGTTCTAAAATATAATTTATAGTAAATATTCACAGCTCTATCTTATATATCGAGCACTGTTTTAAATTAATGTTTTGGACCTTGTAAATTTTTCTTCGTTCCTTATTCACTCGGATATATATATATATATAAACAAATTTATATTCCTGACTCTTCCAACTGTATCGCCTCATTGAAATAGCACTGAAACAGGGCAGCTCTTTTGAAAGGAAAAAATGTTTTTATTATAAGAGAGAGGATGACAGATATAAATTCCTTAAGGAGCAGGAAGACGGAAAATGAAGATAACACAATAAAAAAAACAAAAAAACAAAAACGAACAAACAAAACAAAAACTAAATCCTCAAACGAGTAACAAAAAATAAATGTTGCAAACTATGAAATATACGTCATGCAAGTCGAACGCCTGACCAGTCTGGCTTCAAATACGAAGCAGCAGCAGCAGCAGAGGTGGTGACCATTGTAACATTTTTCTTGCAAGAAATAAAGAAGCCGGAAGAAATTTCGAGTAGAAGATTGCAATGGTCAGTTTGAATTCTACGGACAGCGACTGCAGAACAGCGACATCAGATCGGCAAGGTTTTTGTTTGCCTTAGAATTTGTTCGTTTTCTTTTTAAATAAATATACACACACACACACATATAAATACATACATCTGGAAATATAGTAAGAAACATCACCATCCAACTACAAAGGAAATTCCAATACAACCTCTGGGAGAACTCCACTAACACAATCGAATGGTTCAGAGATATTAAGGATAAGAATAAGGCCACTTTCATCCAGTTCGACATCATCGAGTTCTATCCCTCCATCAACAGGAGCCTTTTGATGGAGAGTATAAGATTCGCAAAAGAACATATCGAAATAACACAGGAACAGATAGACATCATTATAGCGTGTAGAAAATCCATACTAAAGGATAAAGACACAACTTGGATAAAAAGTGGGGTAGATAACTTTGACGTCCCGATGGGAGGTTATGATTCAGCACAAATAGCAGACTTAATAGGGATCTACATAATTAACTCACTAGTTAAGATAATTAAACCAACGCAGATAGGATTATATCGGGATGATGGGCTGATTACAATACCTAATAGCAATGGCCCACTGGCATCTAAGATACAGAAATTAATAATCAAAGCAATGAACTCCCTAGGATTAAAGATAGATATCTCTGCGAACTTAAAAATAGTGAACTATCTAGATGTAACACTTAACCTAACGAACAACACCCATAAACCTTTCAACAAGAATAATCAAGCACCCACATACATTAACGTAAGTTCAAACCACCCAAAGTCGATAGTTAATCAAATCCCGAAGGCTGTTAACACTAGAATTAGCAAATTATCTTCCAATGAAAAAATATTCAAAGAAAATTGTAAGATTTACAATGAAGCACTAGAAAGAAGCGGCTTCAAACATAAACTTGAGTATAAGAATAGGAATATAACAAACGAGAAAAGCATAGCAGACAGAATTAGAAAAGTGGAAAAAGTAACAACCAACAATAGTAATATGAGAAATGTAAACAACAATAATAATGAGGCAGATAGAGACATAGAAGGAAATAACCCAAAAACAAATAACTCGAACGGAAACAAAGGGAAAAAGTATAATAGAAACAAACCTAGAAAAAGAAGAATAATCTGGTTCAACCCCCCTTTTGCAAGCTCCTAAAAATAAACCTAGGAAAACACTTCATAAAATTATTAGATAGACACTTTATACCCAGCAACCCACTAAGTAAGATTTTCAACAGGATGACTGTAAAACTAAGTTACTCCTGTACAAATAATGTAGGAAAAATAATTAAGTCACATAACGAAAAAACATTAAGGAAACTTAACGAAAACAAACTACCTCCGACAACCCCATGCAACTGTAGAATAAAAGAAAGATGCCCAGTAAACGGGAAATGTAACATAGGAAATGTAGTATATAAAGCAACGATATTCCCTGAAGAGAATAAAAAAGAGGAAAAAATATATATAGGTATATCAGCCGGAAAATGGAAGCAACGCCTATATTGCCACAGGCATTCCTTCAGCAACCCTTCCCTAAGAAACCAAACCGCCTTATCGAAACGATTTTGGGCACTGAAGGAGAAAGGAATGACCCCACAAATAAGATGGGAAATTATCAAGAGAGCATTCGCTACACCTAGTTTCAGAAATAGATGCAACTTATGCCTAGAGGAGAAGATCCAAATAATAGGACACGCAGACAAAGGTCAACTCTTGAACCAGAGATGCGAATTAATATACAAGTGCAGGCACAGAAACCGGTACAAACTACCATAATACGAAAAAAGAAAAAATGGACTTACTACCACATGACCACAGAAACACCAGGGAAATACAAACCCCCTAAATTGCCCATCAGGACTCCGGAAAGTCAGAAGGGCACCCGGACTAAAATTAGAAACATTATAACTGTTATGAGGTCATGCAAGGGCCAAAATTGGTACCTAGACCCTAGGACGGGAGTGAATTTTGATTGGATTTATTTTAATTTTATTTTAATTTTATTTGTATTTCTATTTTAATTTATTTTATTTATTTTATTTTATTTTATTTTATTTGATTTTATTTGATTTTATCTGATTTTATTTGATTTTATTTTATTTGATTTTATTTGATTTTATTTGATTTAATTTATATTACTTAAATTATGTGGGTGAATTTATTTTATTTTATTTTATTTTATTTAGTTTTATTTTGTTTTATTTTATTGATTTAAATTTGGATTCTTCATTATCTAAATTTTAATTCTATTAATGTTATTCATTAATATGGTATTATAATTGTCGATTATAAATTACTTTAAAATTTAGAAAGTTATATCTAAAGGAAAAAACTTTCCAAAAAAATTTAATTGAATTAATCTTAAATTTAATTAAGTTAATTTAATTTAATTTAATTTTATAGAAATATTTTTTAGAGAAATATATTTTATGTAATATTTCGTAAATTAAATTTAGAGTTACCTTATAAATTATCTTCTAATAATATTTTAATATATTAACATTAGCTTATATTTTATAAATTTATATTATATAAAATTTAATTTACTTTCTAGCCTATATTCTTAATACACGTATTTCTCTTAAATTTTGATGATTCACTTGTAGGGTTATAAATTTTATTTAAATTTAAATTAGGATCTATTAGATGGCAAGGATTGACTTATTAATATCAATTTAGCAAAAATTGGATGGACTAGGATTGACGCCCAGATAGTATAAATTGCAAAACTAATAAAATTACCTTTAGATGTGAAGTAAGATAAGATAAGATAGCTGGAACTACTCAATTCAGCCATTGGAGTTACAATAAGGGAAACCGAGACAATATCTAAACTGGGAAAGAACACAAAATTTTAGCCTACTACTATCATGGAGAGGTAATGGTGATAAAAAAGAAGTAAGAAAGGAAAGATCATAGAAAGGCTCTAACATGAGTGTCACCAGAATTAGGTTATTGCCATAAGTGGAAAACGGGGACTGATGCTGTTATTAGTATTATTATTATGAAGATTGTTATTAATATTATTATGAAAATTAATATTAATATTAATAATAATATTATTATGAAGATTAATATTAATATTATTATGAAGATTATTATCATTAGTAGGAAAAATAATATTATTATTATTATGATTATTATCATTAGTGGCAAAGAGGCATCCTTGTAATATGGGGGACGAATTACTAGCGAGATTAGTAGGTGAAATATCACTAGGATGGGTACTGAATTTAAACAATATCGTCAAACAAGTTTAACTGCGAACTAACACAAATGGGACAACCTGAGAATTTAGTAGGATCTAACGTAAGGGAGGATAAAACCTAAGTTAATTGATCCGGTTTACTTGAACCAGATGGATTTAGTGCATACAAAGAAGGGGAAGCCTCAATAACATAACATAGTTGGATACTGAAACAGTAATAAGAAACGGATAGCACAGATAACTGACGGAACCAACGAAGCTGATTGAAACAACGAACTGAGGAATGACCCTCTATCTAATCAATAGGAATGGATATACGGAAACCAAATAAGAAAAATTAAATAAAGAAAGATTGAGAATATGTAGGTTTAGAAGGAGAGGTTGAAACTACCTAAATGGGCGAAGGAAAGAAAATCGAAAGTGGAAGGGAGTGGATAGAAGTAGACACCAAGTCTGAAAAATGGTCTCTAGTGAAGACAGATAAAAGGAGGTGCGAAAATTAGCATACTAGTGGGATAAGATGGGAAGAACGGGGGAGTAAATAAATATTAATAAAACAGGAAAGTTAGCAGGAGTGGTAGTAGGAAATAAGACAGGACTGCTGGTAACCAACGACACCTATCGGAATGGAAGTTCAAGGAATTTAGATATAACATGGATATAATCTAGTCTTGCAACAAATAGAATGGAATTATCTTATCAACAATTGAGTAAAGAAAAGAAATAATAGCCTTAACTTAATCTAATTTAACTTATCACAGAGCTAGGAAAATAAAAATAAAAATAAAATTTTGGCTTAGAAATTTGAATTATGAATTGATGTATAAATTTGCTGGTGACATTAGTCACGTGTTGTTTTGTTTGTATTAAACTTCTCCTCCCACTATATCCCGACAAATGGAAACGGAAATACTTATTATAGTGGGCTATCCTATGTTGCCTCCCCCTCCGCCTGGCCTTGACTGAACTTTCATTCCGTAGTAATACGACATGAAACAAGTCGAATAGGGCCTTCCGTCTGATGAAGTCGGTGATTGTTGGCAACAACAATTATTGACTGAAATAAATTTATTACGGAAATATGACCGGTGTTTAAAGTTTTTCTTAAAAGAAAACAGAATATATCTATATATATATATATATATATATATACTTTTAAACACACACACATGCGATGAATGAATTGTCGTCCAAATAAAGCAAAAATGAAAAATAACACTGACATCTCATTTTGACAGATATATATATTTACACAAACATATCCTGAAATACTAAAGAGTACATTTTTATTCAATAAAATCGCCATTGGCTTCAATCACAGCCTTGACACCACTTCGGAATCTCAATTCAGAATCGTGTCAATTATATCACCAAGAATTTTTGTGGTATGGAAAACAAGTTTTTCCAAAGCCTTTGGTTTGGTTTGGTATAATGGTCAGTCAGTTTAGTGCCATACATGATACACGCTTGGGCGATCATGTCCCGAAAGAGACATGATTGACTGGGCAGAAGATTATCCTGCAGCAGGTTGCCATTACTTTATGCGGTAGACTGGTTGCCAGCCAAGGCGAGAGAACCCAATTTGTCCTGTTATTTAACCCATAACTGGAGGGAAGAGACGGATTAACTTTCCAAAGGGTATTTGCGCGTCAGTGAATGCAAGGAATTCAACTGGAATTCGAACTCGGCTCCCTGATTTCTCGTTCCGAGTAGATATCCACCGCACCACAACGCATATCCATCCATATACACAACACAACACCCCCCACACATACGTATATATATCTATATATATATATATATATATATATATATGTGTGTGTGTGTGTGTGTGTAAGTGTGTGAGTGTGTGTGTGTGTGCGTGTGTGTGCGTGTGTGTATAAGTGTGTATGTGTGTGTAAACAGGAACAGCAACATAAACACGTGTATCTACAAAAAATAATGTTTACCATATTAAGAAATATCGACTAAAAACATCCTTCCAAAATTTGTTGCTGTTTACGTATTGCGTACAAGTCGTACAAGTCCTAACGAAAAAAGTGCTTTCCTGAAATAGGTGAAAGGTACACTTTGGCTCAAAAAGTGCTTTCCCTTTATGGTAAAGAGGGATATAGGTTCGATTCCTGTCGGAGGTTTAATTTTTCTTTAGTAGGCCTTCTCAGTTTCGGCTGGCTGTTATCATTTTCACAATTTAATCTATATAAATTTAATTTAATCTATATAAATAAAAATGTACTTGTCTGTCTGTTACTAACCGCTAATCTAGAAAACGGCTGCACCAGTTGTTTTGAAATTTTACTATAGCATTTTAATCGAATACGAGCGTGTTTTTTTTATATACCTAACATTAAAAAATATTACAATGCTAGCCGTACGTGGCCACGCATTGCTGTGGTTCCGTTTGGTTAAATTAAAAAAAAAGAAAAGAGAAAGCGCACATTTAATTTCCCAATACTTGTGGGTACACAATATTTTTACTTGTTCCATTCTCTGTGCAAATATAGAGATTGTCTGGTTTGCCGACTCTAGAGCACGCAACATAGAATTGTCCACGTGAGAAGTAATCCGTGTGTAGATCTGAACCACACAATTTGAAAGATTGGCCCTGAGCTTTGTTGATGGCGATTGCAAACGCCAATCGAATTAGGAATTGCAATCTCTTAAATTGAAATGGCATATCAGTTGGAGCCATAGGAATGCATGGAATGAGGACATCTTCACCTGTGAAAGGTTCTGTCAAGATTGTTGCTTCTATGATGTTGCTAATTAATTTTTTTTTACTGCAAGCCGCGTGTCATTGCAAAACTTTGGCTGGTTGATATTTCGCAACATGATAACCGGCACGCCGATTTTCAACTGCAGTACGTGCGGTGGCATCATCTGCTTTCACAATAGCGTAGACAGATTTGTATGCGACTGCCTCAATGTTTGAATGTTAGACTGAATAATATTAAGTTCGTAGACGTCTTTGTTCTTGGCTGAAAGAATAGGTCGTTTACTCAGCCAAGTGGGATTATTATAATTAGTTTCAATATTAGGAAATACTTTTGTAACCAATTCTTCTTTTGAGGTCACTAAATTACAGAAGTTATGAGGCAATGAAATTCGCCCTGAAGTCAGATCAACCGGCGCCTTTCCGTCCCCAATTTCCAGCAATTGATATGAAAATATCTCAGCTGATCGATCGTTTTGCAGCTGGACACGCATATTTGTAGTTAATTTTAATGGTTTCGCCAAAAAGTAGTGTATTTGAGGCAAATATTTATTTCATCCGCTGGTGTTGATCAAGGAATTGTTTGCCTGAAATCTCCTGCAAGCAATAATAATGCATTTTCAAATCATCTGACATTTCCACGCAAATTTTGCAATGATCGATCAAGAGCGTCGAGCGAATTTTTGTGCGCCAATGTGCATTCATCTCAAACAATAAGTTTGCATTTCTGCACTACTTTTTCTATGTCGGATGTTTTGGAAATACGGACACATGGGAGTTCAAAATGAATTGCATGTTTAATGCCAATTTCAAAGCAGAATGAACAGTTCTTCCACCTAGTAGCAATGTCGCAGCTATTCTGGACAATGTAAGTGCTAAGGTTATGTCATTTTGGGATCAAATTGTTGCCAAAATCAATCTAATTAGAAAGGTTTTACCAGTTCCTCCTGTCGCATCTAAGAAAAAGATTTCTCGAACCCCATTATTGACAGTCTGCTTTATTTGGTTGTAAATCTCTTTTTGCTCACGTGTTAGCTTATGAATATTTGACTGTGCACAAAACAAAAGATCACCTCTGTTGTAATTTTGTTCATGACGCAATTGTACATCAAACGAAATAGCAGCAGATCGATTCGGTCTGGTCATTCCCAATTGATTGAGAACTTTGTTCACAATTTTTAAGCATAAATTTTCAATCATTATCAATACTTCATTGTAGATTTCTGCTGTAAAATCCAGTTATGTATTTGCACTTTCATTGCGTATTCGACATTAAATTGGGAATTGCAATCTCTTAAATTGAAATGGCATATCCGTTGGAATCAAAGGAATGCGTGGAATAAGGACATCTTCATCTTTGAAAGGTCCTGTCAAGATTGTTGCATCTATGATGTTGTTCATTAATTCTTTGACTGCAAGCCGCGTACCATTACAAAGATATGGCTGGTTGATATTTCGCAACATGATAACCGGCACGCCGATTTTCAACTGTAGTACGTGCGGTGGCATCCCTGGCAAATCTAGTGAATTAAAAAATTCTGTTGGGAGTTTCAAGGATTGCATGTTTAATGGCAATTTCAAAGCGGAACGAGAAGTTCTTCCACCTGGTAGCAATGTTGTAGTTATTTCGGACGATGCAAGCTTTAAGGCGATGCCATTTTGGGATCAAATTGTTGCCAAAATCAATCTAATTAGAAAGGTTTTACCAGTTCCTCCTGTCGCATCTAAGAAAAAGATTTTTCCAACGCCATTATTGACAGTCTGCATTATTTGGTTGTAAATCTCTTTTTGCTCACGTGTTAGCTTATGAATATTTGACTGCGCATAAAACAAAAGATCACCTCTGTTGTAATTTTGTTCACAACGCAATTGTACATCAAACGAAGTAGCAGCAGATCGATTTGGTCTGGTCAATCTGCTTCTTTTCAACCTTGGCCAGAACAGTTCGCGTGTACCTGCACTTTTTGTTTTTCTAGAACTCTTTTACATCGATAGCAGACGGTTCTGAAAGTAGTCAGGGCTAGACTACCCCGTTCATTGCGGTAGATTTTGAAGTAGTAGTTCCGGTGAGCTATGGCTGCAGTGCACTCAAAGATAAACCATAGCTTTTTGCTGGGGTTTTCTTTAGGTGTATAAAGCACACTATATCAGGAAGAACCCAATCGTAGACTAGGGCATCTGTTTTGGGTGCAGAATATTTGAAGAGCTTCTATCATATGACCGAATCTTGTCCCATAGTGAAAAACCCTTCTATGGAACGGTATATAAAGGGATGTCATTGGTTTGGAGTCAGTCCGGACACTGACTAGGGAGTGGTCTAAGGTGCCAATAAAGGTGGGGGAGGGAGGAAACCTTTGCTGAGCATTTGTTAGAGCAAGATGTTAGAAAAAAGTCGAGGAGGTTCACCTGCTATACCGTCGTATCCAGGACTCGGTTGGGTTCATCAATGATCTGCATTAGTTCATAGGCGATTGAGTTGTCGAGCTATATAGTGAAGTAATTTTTCGTTACTTTCTCCTTTGAATTGGTCCTTTTAGATCATACAACGTTAGAGAGCTCCATATTACCCTGATATTTAAACCATATCTTGTGGGAACGGATGATATATCGTTTTATGTCTTTCACGATGACATTAGTTCAAAGTGGACGTGAAAGACAAGACTGAACTCGGCTCACCGATTTCACTCTCATTTCCGCTAAAATTACGCCCCACCACATATTAAAATAATACAGACACAAACGGAAAGATATATACACACTGGTGCGAACGAATATATAAATCTTATCTATGTCAATGCCTTTTATAGAGATTCAATTTGTTTGCATTATGCAATAATCCCACCCGCCAACAACATTGCTTGGTTGTGACGCCCTCTGCGTCATATATGCTCACATGTCTGCTCTTAGTAGTACTTCTTTTAGGATGTGCGTTCTGGAATAATGGATACCGGTTCGGAATGAGAAACCGAAGGGCCAATTTCGAATTCCAGTCGAATTTGTTGCATTCACTTATGCACAATTACTCTTGGGAAAGGCATGAATCCATCTCTTCTAACCACTAGCTATATGTTTAATAGCAGGGCAGATAGGGTTCTGTAGCTTTGATTGACGACCGGTCTACCGTAAAATGTAATGGCAACCTACTGTGGTCATGAAAGAGACATGGTTGCCTAAGCGTGTATCCCGTATGCTAATTAACTGACTGGTACTTTTTTTAAACAGGATTTTAGGCATGTGTAAATGTTGCCAGGGATGGATAGCACTTTATTATTATTATTATTATTATTATTATGTCATTTTTCATCATATTTCGATTTCTGCATTGGTCTCACTACCAACCAAGTCTGCGGGGAGACCTAAGGCAGGTAGTGGCGTGTTGTTATGACTCCATTTCATGTTTTTCTATCCTCCCTATCATCCCCAGCATTACATAGATAACGTTTTCCTTAGTGTGTGGGCTGTACTTAATAATACAATTTTTTGTATATCTCTTAAGCTGGGGTTTCCAGGGATTCTTTCAATGTGTTGTTTTGTTCCATTTTTTATCATTCCAAGTGCACCTACTATCACTGGCACAACTCTTGTTTTCAATTTCCACATTTTTTCTATTTCAATTTCCAGGTCTTTATATTTTGACAGTTTTTCAAATTCCTTGATTGCTATGTTACAATCCGCTGGACAAGCCATATCAATTAATAGACAAGTTTTCTCCTTCTGGTTTTTAACAATAATGTCTGGCCTGTTTGCTTCAATTTTTCTGTCTGTGTAGATGGTGTAATCCCATAGAATGGTTACATCTTCTATTTCTGTAACCGGTGCTGGATGATGTTCATACCAGTGTTTGTTTACAGCTTTTCCATAATGTTTGCACATTGCCCAATGTAAATATTGCCCAACTCTATCGTGGCGATTTTTATATTCGTTTGGGGCAAGCACAGAACAGCCTGAGATTAGGTGGTCTATTGTTTCTTGGTGTTTATCACAAAACCTGCATTTTGGATCCATATTATTATGCATAATATTTGCCTGAAAGTTTCTCGTGAAAAGACTTTGGTCTTGTGCTGCAAGTATAAATCCTTCAGTTTCAGACTTTAATCCAGATGCACGTAACCATCGATGAGTATTAACTTTGTCAACATTGGATTTATTGGCACGTACTGGATATTGGCCATGCAGAGGTTTGTCTTGCCAGCGCTGTTTCATCTTTTCAAGAGCTTTATCTTTGGCTTTCATTTTCATATTTTTTGCCGCAATAGTTGGTTCTTGGCTACTGTTTTGCTTTTCTACAGAATCTACTAACTGTAATTCTTGTTTGTATTTACTGCCTTCTTTTATTATTGAATATTTTTTCTTTCTTTCTTCATGTTGCCTTACTAATTGTATCATCCAATCCTTTGTTGTTTCTATGTATGTTAGTAAGCCAATAGTTGTTGTCTTGTATGACAATTCCAGCTGAATAAGACCCCTTCCACCTTCTTTACGGGGTATGTATAGACGGTCTACATCAGCCTTTGGGTGATGCATCCTATGCTTAGAAAGAAGCTTTCTTGTTTTAGCATCCATTCGCCTGATGTCGTTTAGAGTCCAGTTTAAGATGTTGAAGCTATATTGGACAACTGGGATTGCAAGGCTATTAATGGCCATAACTCTATTCTGTGAATTTAATTCAGTTTTTAATATCATTCGTAGCCTTCTATAGTACTCTTTACGCACTATTTCTTTCATTTTTTTATGGTGAATGTTTTCGCTCTTATTTACACCTAGGTATTTATAAGCTTCTTCTGGTTTCAATTCTTTTATTGTTACAGCAGGGTCTAGGTTAATTGAGGATGTTTCTTGTATTGATCCACGTAAAACTGTAGCTTTAGCACATTTATTCAAATTAAATTTCATTCCAATGTCTTCGCTGAAGCATTTTACAGTTTGCAGAAGACCTTCCAGCTCATTATCATTCTTAGCATATAACTTTAAGTCATCCATGTAAAATAGATGGCTTATTTTCTTTTGGCCTATTTTATAACCACATTCTGTCTTATTAAGTTGACTGGTTTTATTATTATTATTATTATTATTATTATTATTATTATTGAATAATAGAGCAGCATACCAACAAAGAGACGCTGGGATACATATGAAGCCCAGTGTACCAATCATGTAAGTCTGATCAGGTACATAATACATGCATCACAGCCAAATTACATCACAGCGAAAGAAATGCCTGATTATTTATTTAAAAACACCCCCAAAAATTCGAAACATCTGATGTCGCTGTTGTGCAGCCGAAATAAACCTGACCACAAGACTCAGTCTATTTACTCTCCACACCCCTTTCTCCTTGATGTCATTTTGGCAGATTGTTTTTCCTGCTGCTGTTTTTATGTCCTGTTTCATTTCAAGAAGACATTTCCTCACAGGACTTTATCGATTGGTCTTGCAAATACCATTATACGTATTTCTTACGTTTGTCGTTAAGCAACTTTTAGCCAGTTAGACCAATGCAATCGTACATATCTATATCGCGATTATGATTAGAAATTTTTTAGGAATGTTATACGAATATCGTCCGTATTTAGATGACAACGTTTATCTTGGTTAAGCGATTATTGCCGCTGCCTAATTTAGTATAAACTTACTAAAGTTGAGGTATGCAGTAAAGAATGAAGTCCTTATATTAACTAATATGTATGCGAAACGGGCTTTGTTTTAATGAATTTACCCCAAGAAAGGCAAAAATTCCACAAATTCCGCAAAGGGCTACTGGGAGTGAAAAGAGAAGGTAAAATATTTTAGAAGGAACCGGACACTCAATCCTAAACCGGAAAAAAGGACTAAATAAATCTCTACTCCTATTCAAAACACCTCGGAGGCTGTAAACCGGGTGATAGCTGAAACTATCAACTCCTATTGTGGAGAAAATTAATATTTAAGAGTTTAGGCGGAGATGTTAGATGTATATAGCTGCTACAGACATTAAAAGAAAGCGGAAACCAAATCCTGAACAAGAAACAAGGCATAAAAATTTGTTCCTTTTCAAAAGATTAGGAAGAACTGTAAGCTGGACATTTCAGAAAACGCTATTGCGATAGCCGTTCTATTTGTATAGAGACTCATTTTGTTTCTCATTTTAAGAACACTTTTCACTCTGTAGTTTTAGCGATTTTTATTTCCGAATATATTTTGGTATTAGCATTTACTGATTTTATCTACTTGGGATCGAGATTTCGGCAAAATAACTTGTCAGTCTTCTGGAGACAGTCATTCAGTACTATGGAGGTATTTTCTTACATCACTATTAAAAAAAATGTACGCTATTTTAAAGGCGGATTTCAACATCCACAATTTGTCTCTGCTTTAAAACAACACTGGCAAAAATTTCATTTACACGAGAAGTGAACACTGCATTGTCCTCAACATATTTGCCACTCGATCTAAATGATAGCAAAAATTATTTTTATTCGTCAATATATAAAAGATTAAATTCAACGAAAATACGACGAACCTTAAAAAACTTTTGAAATAAATCAACAAAAAACATTCTCTATTAAGGATAAAAACTTGAAAAGTGATATTCTTTACAAACAGATTCGAATCAGCTTGCGCCGAAACAATATCTACTCAATGTGTCAAAGATTAACTTTTACTAATTCATATTTCAATGAAAATATTAGGTTGTTGTAAAAATAATGGCCGTTCAAAGTGTTGTATTTTGAAAATCCATTTTAACATATTATTAACGGTATATATTAAGTGAATTTTTGTATAGATAATTCATATGTGCTCTTTAATAATTTTAACTTATTTTCAGAAAGAAATAATCTTGATGCATAGAAATCCATAATTATGAACATGACAAAATATAATCTACGTTTACTTTTCTTGCATGAGTTCAAACTTGGCACAGCGCCTACCAAACTTCTGCCAATATCAACAGAGGATGGAGAGGTGATTCCACAATTGTTGAGCAAAACCTACGTCAAAGTGTCAGAGAAATGTCCGAGACGCTTAGTGTCAGCACTGCAATACAAAGTATTGGCAAGGTGAAAAAGTGTGATGAATGGGTTTCTCATGATCTCAAAGAAAATCAAAAGCTTAAGCGTTTTGAAGTGTGCTCAATGCTCTTTCTGCGTAACACCAAAGATCCTTTTCTTGACCGAATAGTCACTTGTGATGAAAATTGGATCCTTTATGATAAGCGCAAACAACCAGATCAACGGCTTGATCGTGATAAAGCCCCCCCCCCCCCAAAGCGAAATTTGCATCCGCAAAATATTGTAGCGACTGTCTGGTGGTCTGCAATTGGTGTTATCCGCTACAGCTTTCTGGAAGCTAATCAGGGCATTAATGCAGGGCTTTACTGCAATCAACCTGCTGGAATGCATGCACACCTGCAAAAAATGAAACCTGCATTGGTGAATCGACGTGGTTCAATTCCGCTACACGATAATGCATGGCCACATGTTGTAAGAATGACTTTGCAAAAACTCACAGATTTGGGATACAAGAGTTTACCACATTCTCCTAAACTTTTACAGACTGATTATCATTTTTTCAAGCACATTTTTAAAGAGTAAAACTTTTAGGTTCACACTAGAGATGGAATCAGCTTTCAAAAATTTCGTTGCATTACAAGCCAATAACTTTTTATCAACGAGGAATAAATAATCTCGTCGATCGATGGCAGAGGTGCAGAGATGTTCAGGACTCGTATTTTGAGTAATTTCAACATTTCTACAGTTAATATTTCAATAATAAAATTATGTTTCTGAAATGAGCAATTATTTTTGTAACAACCTAAAATTCACACGAAACCATCACAAAGTAAGCACATTAAATGATAGTATAAACTTTCCATTGAAAAGTTTAAAAAACGTATAAATGAACTAAAATTAATGAAACTTTAAAATCTTTCACACAAAGAGTCAAACAATCACGAAACTGACTTTAAATGTTATTTAATCTTGTAAATGGCCGAAACCAGTTAAAAGGAAGAAACCTAAAAAAGAACATAAGCTGTGAACAGGTCCAGGTAGGCGAAAAGACATAAATTAATACGCCAACGTGAAAATCTGAAGTGGATATAACTATTCTTCAATAAAATTTTCTGTATGAATATTGGTTAACTAGATATAGATATATCTAATGCTAATCATTGCCCCTCACACTGATGCAGGAAAAAAGACTAATAATTTTAACAAAAATTTCGAATCTTCTGAAAAGTATTAAAAATATATATAATTGAATAATCAAACAAGTCTTCGGTCTTTTCTCTTAATAATAATAAAGGTTTTGAAAATACAACTGCTTTTTAAAAATATTTTTTGTCATGGTATGCTAAACTTTAACGAAACAGTAGAGGTATCTAATATATATATATATATATATATATATATATATATATATATATATATATATATTATCAACGAGGAATAAATAATCTCGTCGATCGATGGCAGAGGTGCACAGATGTTCAGGACTCGTATTTTGAGTAATTTCAACATTTATACAGTTAATTTTTCATAAATGCAATTATGTTTGAGATCGGCTTATATTTTTGTAACAACCTAATTTTAATTCTATAATTAAAAACACAGAGCTTTCATCTTTTATTCATTTGCATATTTAAAAACAAAAGAACATATCGTCATTTAGAGAAAGAAAATTCAAGTAGTATGATTTATTTAATAATAAATGTTAGAAAGTCTTATACATTTCACTAATTTTAATTTAGTGTACACATTTTCTACCTTTTTTTCGATGTACATATATTAACCCAGAGAGGGAGCAGATATATGTGGAGCCTCGTTTCAGAATTGTAGAGAAATACTAATATATTTAAGTACGCTTTTTGAAAACACATTTTTCGTACAAACACGGCTAACAGAAAGTACTTAAATTTTTGTATATTAGCAAGCATCAGGCATTTGAATTTTTGTATTTATATATATTAACCAACCAGCGACGTTGTACGAGACGCTCAGTATTCTTCGAATTGCCAGATGGTAAAATATCTTAGAAGAAAATATTGAACGCTCAACTTCAGAATATGAACAGAAATATTTTTCTTCCCTAAAAGGAATCTTTAAAACTGGGAAAATATATATTAGTCAATAAGCTTGAGATTAATAAATCTAAATTTTCGATTAATCCGGAGCTCAATATTTTATTATAAATATGATCAATTTTTGTTTGTTAACTTGTTTTTCAGCGAATCTTTGACCACGGTGTTTGTTCGATCGTTTGTTACGCAAACAAAACTGAAAATCTCATACTTTATTAATTAATCACATCTTTCGCATATTTATTCGAGTACACAATATTACAAAAATAATGCACATCGATAGTTTGTCGAGCTCTCTACGATACCCTCGTATCACCAATATTTTATAGAAAGTTCGAGAAGGAAAATTGTAAAATAAATCAAACCATCTTCTTTTTGTAACCAAACTTTTCATTGGTTTATTCTGCATCAGCAGCAGCATTTTGCCTCTTTTTCGAAAAAGCGGGAATCTTCCCGCTCTTCAAGCATCAGTTGGAAAGTAGCCTTTGAAGCCACCAGACCTATTGTTTCCAGCTCACTTTTCTTTTAAGGCAATATATGTTTTCGCCTACTCTTTTAAAAGAAAATAAGCCGGTTTCATCTTTACCTGACTGAGAAGTTAAGTTAAATATTCAAAACTTTGCAATACCAGCTTTTTGCATTCAACATTTTCTCCTGGTATAATAATTTATTATTGTTTCAACTTCTCAGCTAAACCGCAAGTATTTTTGACATTTTTTATTCACACACACTTTGCTTGCAGATTATCTTCCAACTCATAACTTTGAACTGTATCAAATTATTTGAACATACAAACTGTTTTCCAACTCACAAATTTCCAGCTCACAATTTGAACTGTTTCAATTATTTGTCTACATACAAACTTTTGAACATTGGCTTTGGGCCATTTACAATTCAAAAATATTTTATTGTTTAAACACATATCTCTAAAAAAAGTGTTTCATTCATTTTTGCAAATATCTGCAGTAAAAGGAAGATAACTTATTTTTACCCCTTTTCTATAATTCACAGTTGTTGTTATAATTAAAATTTATTTACCTCTGTCTTGTGTCTTGTTTGTTCACTTATTTGTACATACATAAAATTGAGAAGTTCTCATTACCCAACAAACAAAAAAAAAGTAGTTAGGCCGCTACAAGTTTGTTTACATGTGTCAAAAGTAGCAACTAAATTTCTTGCCTTTATTTCATCTGCCTGTCTGCTGGAATTTCACACCCATAGTTAAAAACTTGTGTCGCATACATCTGCAAACATAGATGCATCTTCCGTTTATCGTTGCTAACATAATTTATTCTGTTGTACTGTAAAAAATGGAAACACTAAATATTCTGTGTGAAGTTGTTTGAAAAGAATCCTTGTAATTAACTTCTTTCAATTTGAAAGAAAAATAATCACCAAATAACCAAAAAATATTGAAATTTGTAGATCCGTATTTGAAGATTCTTAATACTTCGTTTATACACCAATATTCCCTTATAACCATGTCGTTGGAGTCAGGCAGTCAGCTGTTTGGCTCGCAATTGTCAAGGTCTCGGACAGAGTACGACTCAACTAAGTCTCCGTCCGTAGTCAGAGCCTCGGCAGATACGTACTCCGCCCAAACACAGAGAGTTTGACAATTGCGAGTCAGACAGTGATCTGCCTGGTGATGACGGACTGGTCTTCCCACTTAGACGAGATGTGACACAAGGTCCAGCACAACGATCGTGTACATTCGTGCCAAGGGTCAAAATTTACCTAGCCACCAACTTTTTAGAATGGATTTTTATTAATACGACATAATTTTTTTTATCACTTTAAACGTTACTTGTTTTAAATAATCGTATTTGAATAGGCACTACGTTTAGTTATCAAACAGTGTCTTTATTATCACTAACCGGACTGAAAGTTTGAGAAATCTTATGAAAGAAAAATTTGCGCTCCCTTGGAGGAATCGAACTTGCGTTCCTTAGAGCAGAGGGTACCAATTTTATATCACTTTCAAACGTTATATTGGTGGGTATTTATATAATAATTAAACGGGGCATCTACTCAAATATGTGTATCTTCTAAAGTAACTAAAATAAAAGTTTGCCGATTAACTTAGCAGAGTTATACCAAGTTTGAGGTTTCGTAAAGGAATTATTGTGATGTCTTCCCTCTTAAGGTGTTTTGTTTCCTCTGATTTTGTTTCCTTATTTTTTTAATATGTATATGGAGCTTTGTGTAATTTAATATGTGTCCATATGACTGATTCTGCAGATTTTGAATTGCTTTTTATTCTGTTGAGCTCTTTTTAGAGTGCTCTGGTATCTGCAGCTGAATAATTGCTTAAATGAATGTCTACTTAATTGCTTTATAATGAGTTGACCTCCTTTTATCATTTTAGATTGACCTCTTTTTTCTGTGTTAGGTTAATCTTTATATATATATATATATATATATATATATATATATATATATATATATATTTCAAATTAAACTTCATATCTATAGGCATCTAAAATATATTTTCAAGAGAGATATTCTTTATTAAAATAGGAAGTAAAACAAACGAAAAACACAAAGTAAGTAACACTGAAACAAGTGACATATAAAAACCAAATTTAGCTTAGTCAAGCAGTATGAATTTATAATACAAATATCCCTGGTTGCTACATTCATACCATCATAATTGGTATGCACTTCCTGTCACCTGTAGTGACATTGCCTGACTGAATCTTGCCTATTTGCCGTGTCGGTTGAGAAAATGTCAAATAGATTTTGTTAGAAATTCAAAAAAATTCGCTTCAGTTTCTTTCCCTGCTCTTTTGGGAAATCTTTGTGAGTTTGTCGTGATATTAACCCTTTGTTGCATATTGGTTACAATTATAACCTTTCTCTAACCTTTGTTGCATATTGGTTACAATTATAACCTTTCTCTAACCTTTGTTGCATATTGGTTACAATTATAACCTTTCTCTAACCTTTGTTGCATATTGGTTACAATTATAACCTTTCTCTAACCTTTGTTGCATATTGGTTACAATTATAACCTTTCTCTAACCTTTGTTGCATATTGGTTACAATTATAACCTTTCTCTAACCTTTGTTGCATATTGGTTACAATTATAACCTTTCTCTAACCTTTGTTGCATATTGGTTACAATTGTAACCAATATGCAACAAAGGGTTAAATTTAATTTAACCGGCCCAAGGCGAGTAGTGGGAGATAGAAACAGAATGATGTCGTGTCTTTTTGACTTGGAAAATCACTATGTGATATCCCGACTTTTACCAGAGCTCGATCGCTGATTTTTGCTACTGGTGGGAAATGTGGAACTGCTTTAGTCTGAGTAAATGTCTTTGTGAGTTTTTCATAGTGCAGTTGGCAAGCGATTTCTTTAAACTGTTTACAAATATTCGGTGTAAAAAAAAAAAAAAAAAAAAAAAAAAAAAAAAGAATATAGCTTATTGGCACAAAAACAAAAAATAAACCAACTGAATTCGAATTCTGGTTAAGGTTATTTATGTTAATTTGAATGTGCTCGTAGCATTGCGGTTATTGTTGCGAAAAGTGGAATTGGCATGATGAGTTCAAATCCAGCTGCGTTTGTTGAGTTTACTTTCGCACAAATACTCTTCGGAAAAGCATGAATCCATCTGTTCTCCCCCAAGCTATGGCTTAAATGACAGGGCACACCGGTTCTTTCAAGATGTTTATTGACTAGTCTCAGAGAAAAAACAATTCAGAATTCAAAACTAGTTGTTCATATCTACCAATGTCATTTGATTTATGTATTTTTTTTTAACTCTTCATTTATCTAAAACTGTTGCGGCTATCTTTTTCTCTATTTTTTTATATTCTTTTTTTCTTCCTTCCTTTTTTTGAATCCATTTTAAGCATGTATTTCATCTTTTTTATTTATTTACTCTCATTTTATGCTTATTCTTTAATTCTTACTTTCTCTTTCTTTCTTTCTTTCTTTCTTTCTTTCTTTCTTTCTTACTTTTTCTTTCTCTCTTTGTTTCTTACTTTCTTTCTTAATTTAGAGCTATTATTAGTTCATTCTTTCCCTCTTTCCAAGAATATATTTTGATAAAATATAAATCCATTACTCTTCTCCCAGTTATGGGTTAATTAGCTAGCCAAAGTGAGCTCTCTCGTCTTGATTAGCAGTCTAAGAGAAAGGCATCTCTGAATTCAAATTCTATCTCCTTCTAATGTCACTGATATATACCCCTTTAATTACTCATATTTAAATTCTATCTTTTTCTATGCCCTATCTATCTATCTATCTATCTATCTATCTATCTATCTATCTATCTATCTATCTATCTATCTAGTAAAAGAATTCACTTTTGGGTTAAATAGCACGACAGATTGAGTTCTCTCGCCTTGGCTGGCAACCAGTCTACTGCAGAAAATAATGGCAACTTACTGTGGAAAAATCTTCTGCCCAATCAGTCATGTCTCTTTCGAGACATGATCGCCTAAGCGTGTGTCACGTATGGTACTTAACTAAAACAATTAATGAAACCATATTGTTAAAATTAGTTTAAAAAATTAGTTTAAAAAATTCCAATTCACATCGTCAATCAGCTTTTAAATGTTGAAACATAAAAAAAGAGAATAGTATGCATAACTGAATTTAAATTAAATAAACCAGGAAAATAAATTTCCATGTGACATTAATTTACATGAAGGCGCAACTTTAGATGATTGTGATCTGTTGTAAGGAATATGAGACGAAAGGTGCACCTATTTGTAATTTAAAGGATAATGTGAAAAACGGACTGCTGAAAACATGGGGATATTAATGAGAGACATTTTGTCAAACTTTCTGATGTTATTATTTCGTGACGGAAACGTTTATGAAATTTTCTAGAACCAGCATTGTTCTGAAAACGTTATGGCCTACAGAATATTAAAAAAAGAGATCAACATTTTTACGGATTTAGCCAAGTGTAAGAAAATTTGGATTCGATGCAAACCGCTTACGTTTCAGCGGGCAGCAATTTGAGAAGATGGCAGTTTTTGTCTCATGTAAACAGCGATCGTTCCTATCGAACTGAAGCATTTTTACTATTTTTCTTCCTTTCACAATTTCCCTATTTTGTCCGATTAATTTTTTAATTTTCTGCTTGCGTACATTCGCGAATATTCTTTGTTTCTTCATCCTTTATTTCTTTCTCTGGTTACATTTTGAGCATATCCTTTCTTTCTTTCTTTCTTTTTTTCTTTCCATTTTTGAGCATATCCTTTCTTTCTTTCTTGAGCATATTCTTTCTTTCTTTCTTTGATTCCATTTTGAGCGTATCCTTTCTTTCAGAGTTACCAGTATGGCAAGAGTGAGGAGAGGAGGTAAGAAATAAAGCAGGTAGAGAAGCCTGTTTCTCGGTTTTGATAGGGAACGAGTAAGGGATTGGGCAATAGAAAAAAATCATCTCTGAATGCCGGCAACGTCCGTACCTTTAGAATGTTTCAGCCAAGTCCTATTGTGAGCATTAAAGTCACAGAAGACAAAGATGTTCGCAGATTGATGAAGAGAAAGTGCCTTTTCTATACTGTCAGCTTATTTTGTCTAATACACAGCAGTACTGGAAAGAGGGGTGGGGTCGATAAAGGAAAAAGCTATAGGTAACAATTTAGTAACGAAAGGTGGAAGCACATGCTGGAGTAGTTAGGAGCCCCGCGAGAGAATTCTCTGGCCATCAGAATTTTATTCAAGGTCATGCATGTGAATGCCGGAATCTTTTCGGCAAAGGGGAAGATTGCACGCACACACACACACACACACACACACACACACACACACACACACACACACACAGAGAGAGAGAGAGAGAGAGAGAGAGAGAGAGAGAGAGAGTTTGGGCTGGACTATAGGTGAACCTATCTATTCATATTAACCTGTTAAAAAAAAGAAATAAAATTATTAAGTTTAAGTCGTAATATCCACTTTCTTGGAAAAGCGTCATTCAAAAAGTTCGCCTTCAGTTTCCTACACAAGAACAGTACTGCCATTAGATTGTAATATTGGAAACTAACAATAAACTAATACGCAAAAATAATAGAAAATTTAAAGCAATGAAGGAAGGATAAAGGATTTGGTGAACGCTAGCTTTTTGTGAGAGAGTGACAACAGTTAAATTTCTGAGGCAAGAGCATGCTGGGATCGCCATTCTGAAAATTATTTTTAATGAACATGGTTTTATATTTTTACTTTTGTAAATATTCTTGGCCAATATCCCCTTTATTGGGAAAAGCTTAATCCCAAATAAAACTTCGGTTCAGTTACCCACACAAGAAATCACATAAAATCAAATATTGGGAATTAACAATAAAATATTGTGCAAAAAAAGAAAAAAATATAAAGCAATGAAGGTGGGACGAAAAAATTCACTTAAAAATACGATGACATAGAAAAGTGAAAATAAAAAAAAAGTCAGGGAAATGAAGAAGACAAGAAAATAAACAAAGCATTAATTATTCTTTCTTTTATTTTACTTTGATCCAATTTTATACCTATTTTTCTTTATTTCATTCTTTATATATTTCTTTGAATCATTTCAGACATATTCTTTCTTACTTTAACTTTGATTTCATTCTTTGATTCTATTTTACGT
This sequence comes from Ascarosepion bandense, assembly GCA_037127315.1. Taxonomy (NCBI): domain Eukaryota; kingdom Metazoa; phylum Mollusca; class Cephalopoda; order Sepiida; family Sepiidae; genus Ascarosepion; species Ascarosepion bandense. Next base: position 4,402,250 of record JBBBDQ010000904.1, on the reverse strand, counting down.
AGATTTTTCCTTTGTTTATTATTTCTTTCTTTGATTACATTAAGCCCATATTTTGTCTTAATGTTATTAATTATTTCTTTTTGTGATGAAAATTTTCGTATATTCTGTTTCGTTTTTATCCATTTTTACGCAATTTTTTTATTGTATTTTAGGCATAATCTTTCTTTTTTTCTTTTTTTTAATGCCACTTTAAACATATTCTTTCTTTATTTCATTCTATGTGGCTTCCCTGTGCCTCTTCTACAAGTACTTTCATGGCTTCTGCTCCTAAGAACTTAGATCATTGGTGCCGCCTAAGCACGAATTTACACGAGATACTAGATTGGTAACTAGATCCCACCGTTTTACAGTTAAACAGATAAGATGTAACCGGAATTTCTACTCCAACAGCTTCTTTTCTCGCGCTTCCCGCCTGTGGAATTCCCTTCCACATGTCTGCTTTCCCGACAGCTACAATCTCCAGGTGTTTAAATGTAGGGTCAATAGACACTTCCTATCACACTAACTTCCAATTATTCTCCCAACACTCTCATCTACCCAACCCTTATTCTCGGTATTCTTACCCGCCTATCACCCACACTCTGATATTTCCTAGATTTAACCATCCTTTCTCCACTCTATGTAGCCCCCTGCGCAGTAGTGGCAGTGAAATGCCTTGCTCGGGGTGAAACGCTTATAAAAAAAAAATTCTTTCTTTGATTCCATTTATTACATGTTTTTTCATTCGTTCTTTTTTCTTTCGTTGATTCTATTTTACGAATATTTGTTTGTTAATTGTTTCTGTCTTTCATTCTTTATTTCTTAATTTGATACTATTTTTCACATTTTTTTTTTTGCAATTTTTCGTTTCGTTAATTCCGTTATACACATATTTTTCTTTTTTTAAGACTTTATTTCTTTCTACGAATCCCTTTTACGCATATTCCTTCTTTTACTCATTCTTTATTTGATTCCTTGATTCCATTTTATTCATATTTTTCTTTGTTGATACTTAATTTATTTATGTTATTTCATTATTCGTTTTCCATGATTCATTTTTACGCATATCCTTTTTTTATTATTATTCATTCTTTATTTCTTTCTTTGAATCAATTTGACGCACATTTTTTCTTTGGTTGATTATTTATTTCTTTGATTCCATTATAGACATACGCTTTCATTCTTTATTTCTTTCCTTAATTTTAATATAGGCATATTCTTTCTATCTTTAATACTTTGTTTTAACTTTGAATCCATTCTATGCACGTATATTCTTACTTTCATTCTTTATTTATTCTTTGATTCCGCTATACGGCTATTCTTTTTATTTTTTTTATTTCGGTTTTTGATGCCATTTTAGGAATATTCTTTCCTTTTTTTCTTCTTTATTTCTTTCTCTAATTCCTTTTTTACGCATATTTATTCATACTTTATTCACTATTTCATTCGTTGATTCTATTTTACGTATATTCTTTTTTCTTTCTTCATATTTCATTTACGCGTATTCTTTCTTTCATTCATACTTTATTTGATTCCTTGATTCAATTTAAGCATATTCTTTCTTTAATTGATTCATTCAATATTTATTTGATTTTTCACTCAATTTCTTTTTTTTATTTTATAATTTTTTTTCTTCAATTCCATTTTACGTATATTCTTTGTTTAATTCATTCATTATTTCTTTCTTTGATTGATTCATGCAATATTTATTTGATTTTTTACTCAATTTCTTTCTTTATTTTACTCAATTTCTTTCTTTATTTTATAATTTTTTCTTTCTTCAATTCCCTTTTACGCATATTCTTTGTTTAATTTATTCATTATTTCTTTCTTTGATTGATTCATGCAATATTTATTTGATTTTTTACTCAATTTCTTTCTTTATTTTACTCAATTTCTTTCTTTATTTTATAATTTTTTCTTTCTTCAATTCCATTTTACGCATATTCTTTGTTTAATTCATTCATTATTTCTTTCTTTGATTGATTCATGCAATATTTATTTGATTTTTTACTCAATTTCTTTCTTTATTTTACTCAATTTCTTTCTTTATTTTATAATTTTTTCTTTCTTCAATTCCATTTTACGCATATTCTTTGTTTAATTCATTCATTATTTCTTTCTTTGATCCCATTTTAGACATATTTGTTTTTCTTTCGTACGATATTTCTTATTTTGTTACAATTTTAGGCGTATTTTCTCTTTCTTTCGTTTTTCTTTCTTTCTTTTTTCATTCCATTTTACGCATATTCTCTCTTTCATTCTTCATTACATTATTTGATTCCCATTTTGTCTTTATTTCGTTCTTTACACATTTTCTTTCTTTCTTTCGTTTTTATTTCTTTCGTCAATTCACTTTTACGATATTTTCTTTCATTCTTTATTTCTTTTTTGATTTAAATTCACGCATATTCTCTTTCTGTCACCCTTTATTTCTTTATTCAATTCAATTTTACGCGTATTCTTTCGTTTTTTCATTCTTTATTTATTCTTTTATTCCATTTTAAGCCTATTTTCTTTTTCTTTTATTTTTTATTCTTTCTTTGATTTCTTAGAATCATATTTTTTCTTCCATCGTTTATTTCTTTATTTGATTTAATCTTGCGCATATTCTTTCTTTTATTTTTTCTTTCTTTCTTTAATTCCATTATTCATATATTTTTTCTTTCTTTTGTTCATATTTCTTTCTTTGATTCCATTTTACACATACTCTTTCCTTATTTATTTATATTTCTTTCTTTGATTCAATTTTGGGTATATTCTTTCTTTCGTTTTTATTTATTCCTTTGATGCCTTTTTACACATAGTCTTTCTTCCTTTCGCTAATTATTTATTATTAATTAATTATTTATTTGTTTTCTACAAGCAGTAATTTATCTTTAATGACCAAAGAGGACGTTGCTACCGACGTTATAATAAGAAAAAAAATCCTTTCAAAAATTACTGTTTTCTACAAGCAGTAGTTTATGTATAATATCTTCTTTTTTTTTTTACCGCGCGGTTGTAAAAAATACCAGGTTGGGAAACTGGCGCGGGATATCCTTCTCTCAATGAGGGTGAATGGGCCTCTCTTAAGCCGTGGTAGGCAACCCATCTAGTGATAGTGTCATGATAAAAACACCCTTGGTAGCTCTAGCGAAGCATCAAGTATTCAGCTACTGACAAGATTTTGAACCTCGGCCGAGACCGCAGAATGATGATGATGATGATTTATTGCATTCCATTTCACACATATTCTTTCTTTCGTCATTTATTTGTTTCTTGATTTATTTTACGCATAATTTTTCTGTCTTACATTCTTTATTTTTTCTTTGATTTCTTTATTCTCATATTCTTTCTCCGATTCTTTCTTTATTTCTTGATTGCATTTTTCGCCTCATTTTGTTTCTTATGTTCTTTATTCTTTTTTGATTCCACTAAACTCATATACTTTCTTTTTGTCATTCTTTATGTCTTTCTTTTATTCCATTATAAGCATTCTCTTTCTTTCATCCTACCTTTGATTTCATTTTGCGCATATTCCTTCTTTTATTCGTTCTTTCTTTCTCTGATTCCATTTTTCATATATTTTTTTACTTTGTTCTTTATTTCTTCTTTTAATTCTATCACATGCATCTTATTTCTTTCTTTCGTTTTTATTTCTTTCTTTGATTCTATTTTACACATATTCTTTTATTCTTTCACATATATTTTTTCTTTGATTCACTTTAAAGCATATTCTTTCTTTCTTTCTTTCTTTCTTTCTTTCTTTCTTTCTTTCTTTCTTTGATTTCCTTCTTTCTGCTTTTGATTTATTTTTTATTTTTTGCTTTGTTTTTCTTCGGGTACATTTTGCGTATATTCTTTCTTATTTTCTTTGATACAATTTTACACATTTTTCTTTCTTTCTTTTGTTTCTTTTTATGAATATTCTTTCTCTCTTCCTTTCATTGTTTCTGTGTTTGTCACATTTTACGCATATTGCTTTTTTATTTCTTTCTTCCTTTGATACTTTTTATGTGTATCCTTTCTTTTATTTTAAACTTATTCTTAATTTGCTTCTAGGCTTCTTAATTTTTTCTTTTGTCTCATTTTTTGCATATTCTTCTGTTATTCCATTTTACATAGGTTCTTTCTTCATTAAGTCATTTTACGCATATCTTTTTCTTTCTTTTTTTAGCCCATTTTATGCGTTTTCTGTCTTCCTTTGGTCCAATTTTTACGCATATTTATTCTTTCTTTCTTTCTTTCTTTCTTTCTTTTTCAGGTCATTTTATTTATATTCTTTCGTTCTTCTTTTTGTCCCATTTTGTACATAATTTTACTTACTTTCCATTTTGCGCATATTATTTCTTATTCTTTCTTACTTTCTAATTTATCCGCATTCTTTATTTCTTTAGGCCATTATACGCATATTTTTCTTACTTTTTACTTTTTACCTTTACTCATATTTGCTTCCATTTTGTCATTTTTTTAACGCATATTCATTTTTACTTTAGTTTTATTTTAGGCATATTCCAGTTTTGTTGGGTCCTATTTTACACATATTCTTTCCTTCTTTTTTCGCATTTTTTATTTTTTATTTTTGATATACTCTTTTTTTTTTTTTCTTTTTTGTTCTTTGTTTTGATTTGGTGCGCATATCCTTTTTCTTTCTTTATTTCGTTCCCATTTTATGCTCATTCTTTATCATTATATTTTTTATTTTTTATTTTAGACCATTTTACCGATATTTTTTCTTCTTCTTTTTACTTTACTTCTTTCTTTGGTTCCATTTGACAAATATTCTTCCTTTCTTTCTTTTTTTATATCATTTTACGCATATGTCGTACCATTGTACGCATTTTCTTTTTTCTTTTCTATGGTCTTTTTATAGATCTTTGGTCTTTGTTTATTTATTTCTTTGAACCAATTTATGCATATTCTTTACTTCTTTCTTTTTCTTTTTTCGTGTATTTTTATTTCTTTCTTTTATTTAGTCCCATTTTAGGCAAGACTTTCTTTTTCGTTCTTTCTTTGTGTCTCTAAGCTAGTTTATATATATTCCTTATTTCTTTAGGCCATTTTACGCATATTCTTTCTTTGTTTTACTTTAGTTCTTTATTTGGTTCCATTTCACGCATGTTGTTTCTTTCTTTCTGTGGCTCCACGTTATGCATACTCTTTCTCTTTTGGGCTATTTCACGCATTTTCTTTTTTTACTTCTTTCTTGTGGTTTCATTTTACACATATTCTGTTTTTGTTTTTTTCTTTTTTTGATCCTATGTTATCCATATTCTTTCTTTCTTGTGGTTTCATTTTACGTATATTCTTTCTTTGTTTCTTTCTTGTGGTTTCATTTTACGTATATTCTTTCTTTGTTTCTTTCTTGTGGTTTCATTTTACACATATTCTGTTTTTGTTTTTTTCTTTTTTTGATCCTATGTTATCCATATTCTTTCTTTCTTGTGGTTTCATTTTACGTATATTCTTTCTTTGTTTCTTTCTTGTGGTTTCATTTTACGTATATTCTTTCTTTGTTTCTTTCTTGTGGTTTCATTTTACACATATTCTGTTTTTGTTTTTTTCTTTTTTTGATCCTATGTTATCCATATTCTTTCTTTCTTTGGGTCATTTTACGTATATTCTTTCTTTGTTTCTTTCTTGTGGTTTCATTTTACGTATATTCTTTCTTTGTTTCTTTCTTGTGGTTTCATTTTACACATATTCTGTTTTTGTTTTTTTCTTTTTTTGATCCTATGTTATCCATATTCTTTCTTTCTTGTGGTTTCATTTTACGTATATTATTTCTTTGTTTCTTTCTTGTGGTTTCATTTTACGTATATTCTTTCTTTGTTTCTTTCTTGTGGTTTCATTTTACACATATTCTGTTTTTGTTTTTTTCTTTTTTTGATCCTATGTTATCCATATTCTTTCTTTCTTTGGGTCATTTTACGTATATTCTTTCTTTGTTTCTTTCTTGTGGTTTCATTTTACACGTAGTTTTTTTTTCTTTATTTCTTTGGTTTCATTTTACGTATATTTGGTTTCATTTTACGCATATTTGGTTCCATTTTACGCATGTTCTTACTATCTGTATTTAGGCCATTTTACTCATATACATTCTTTCCTTGTTTCTTTATGTGATGTATTGTGCTTTGCCCATTGCTATTATATTTCTCCTTTTTTTGCTGATATTTTTGGCTTTGTTATCGTTTTACGCTTGCTGTCTTTTCTTTTTGTTTGATTTTGCGCATATTCTTTCATTGTTCTTTCCTTTTACGCGTATTGCTTTTGTCTTTGCTCCGTTTTACGCACATGCCTTCTTTCTTTCTTTTAATCGGAAACAGCGCAAACAAAACTGACGAACCGAATTCTACATTTTGCTGTAGATATTTACATTCACTTCCGCACCATTGTTTGACATCTTTAAAAAGCATCTTGATTCTAGCATTCAGACTTTTAACAGTGGTGAGAGTTTGTAAATTTTAAATTGGGCAAACCACGTTTTTGTAATAACATTATTGACCAAGACAGTATCAGAAAAAATGTTGTTTACTCCGAACCTGATCAACCTCGAGTGGGGCCAATAATACATTGTTTCTTTTTTACCGGTTTTATATTCTCAATCCCTGCTGAGCATTGACTAAATTTGCCTCCGTCCAGCACAAGTTCAAATAGGGAAAAAAACTACGCCGCCTCAGTTTTACTGTGAGAAGCCTGTTGTCTTCAAACTTCGAAATGTTATATTTATTTTCTTCTTGCTGATCTTATTTCAAACTAAGTTTATCAGAAGCCTACTTGAACATCACGTGCTCTTTACATCAGCTCTTGTATCAGATATGATGACTCATTTATTTACATCCAGACGTGAGAAAATTTCTCACAGGGTTGGTTTTTTTGGACGCAAAATTGCTCAGTCTTTCTCAACACTTTGGGGCTGTTCAGGTATTAACGAATGAGAACGAATTGTTCAGGTATTAACGAATGAGAACGAATTGTTCAGGTATTAACGAATGAGAACGAATTGTTCAGGTATTAACGAATGAGAACGAATTGTTCAGGTATTAACGAATGAACATTGACCCTTCCCGTTTAAATGTTATGTGCTGCTCATAGGAGATGACACCTGTGTTCTGATCATAACATACTTATTCGAAAAGTCGTGATGCTGGCTCTTAGTTTAGAGTGTACCATTGACCTTTAACCGTGATCCTTTGTGGATGGGAGTTGGTTTTGTAGCTGCATCAGATGTATATTTATCATGATCCTTGTTCGAGCCCACTTAAAAGCCAGTGCTGATTTTTAAAATCAGATACGCGATCACTCTTCACTTTGAAGATTGACGCACAACATTAGCTACATTTTTCTCCTCTTGGTTCTTTACCAGACCTAAACCCTTGCCACTGAATTTGAGAGAATTTACTTTATACTAAACCATAGATGAAATTCTTTGTTCACAATAATCATTGCTGGCTCAACACAAACGTTTGTGGGTGCGTGATCGAGTGGTTAGAATGTTAACTTTCTGGCCATTGAAACTCGTGTTTGAATCTCACGATGGTCAATTTTGTCAACGAGCTGACTATAATATTGACCTTCGAAAACGGGCGGCACCGTTAGCAAGTACATAAAAACCATGCCACAGCTTTGCCTAAACCTTTTTGAAAGAAATTCGGTAGACGAAACTATTCGAAAGTCGACTATGGTTATGTTTGCACCAAGTCACAAGTCATCGTGACTGAGGAATTGAACGTACTGGCCTTGTTCAAACTGATAATCACTATATTATGCACTCACTTCCCAAAACTAAAACCAACGTTCGCTCAGCATAGTTACAGTATAAGTCCCAGGTTGTCTCTGTGGGTTTTGAAGAAACTACAATATCCCGAGAGAGCGTCTGCAACATGGATTAGCTAGCAACACTAGCAGACATGTATACTCGAATAGTCGATGACGTCTCTTAATATTGCAACAGCTTATTTTAAGATTATACATGAGAATACAATCAGGTAGTTTGTATAAAAAGTAAATAGATATTTCAGCTTTTCCAATATCTTGATAAAGAATATTGGCAACTATAGTAGTCGTTTTGTACTTTAGTCGAACTTGCTTCATTTGTATTCGAGAACAGCGAGTACAGCTTGATAATAAAAACCAGAAAAAAGGTTTTTCTAGTTATTATTATAATAGAATTTTATTTACAAAATATCTTTCAAATACCACACAAGGTAGAGGATTACTGAGAGAGGTTGTTCTATGGACGGAAAAGGAGGAAATAAGGACAGATTATGGGGACATGTCTTTGATATATAAGGCGTCACCCTCAACTTGTTGGTGTTGAAATTGTATTAATCAGTGAAGCACCCTTTCGGATTCGTTTTCACAAAGTAGCTGTTCTCAGAGAAGAAGCTGTTGAAGCGTAACTTCTTTTTTACCAATTATTGTGGTGACCTACCCACAAATGGACTCGTTCATAACTTTATAATATGGATACCAACTTTGAGTGGAAGTCTCTGAGTAGTAGACTTGCCTCTGCTACTGTTGACACTGTCAGCACTCTGCCTTTGGTAGAGGGCGCTCTCTGCTTCCGAGCAGAGAGCACAAACCCAGTCGTGGTTCCGCCGGAGGGTAGAACCACGACTCGGTAAAAATAGACAGACATATTTTTGGCCCGGCTATATGGCCGGGAATACCCACATTAAAATGACCATGTGTCACATCCAGCCTTGCGTGGGAAGGCTAGTGAATATAGTCACTGAGTAGTAGACTTGCCTCTGCTACTGTTGATACTGTCAGCACTCTGCCTTCGGTAGAGGGCGCTCTCTGCTTCCGAGCAGAGAGCAATAACCCAGTCGTGGTTCCGCCGGATGGTAGAACCACGACTCGGTAAAAATAGACAGACATATTTTTGGCCCGGCTATATGGCCGGGAATACCCACAATAAAATGACCATGTGTCACATCCAGCCTTGCGTGAGAAGGCTAGTGAATATAGTCACTGAGTAGTAGACTTGCCTCTGCTACTATTGACACTGTCAGCTCTCTGCCTTCAGGTAGAGGGCGCTCTCTGCTTCCGAGCAGAGAGCACTAACCCAGTCGTGGTTCCGCCGAAGGGTAGAACCACGACTGGGTAAAAATAGACAGACATTTTTTGGCCCGGCTATATGGCCGGGAATACCCACTATAAAATGAACATGTGTCACATCCAGCCTTGCGTGGGAAGGCTAGTAAATACAACTGAGTAGTAGACTTGCCTCTGCTACTATAGACACAGTCAGCTCTCTGTCTTCGGGCGGAGAGCGCTCTCCGCCCGAAGGCAGAGAGCACTAACCCAGTCGTGGTTCCGCCGAAGGGTAGAATCACGACTGGGGAAAGAAAGACAAATATTTTTGGCCGGGCTATATGGCCTGGAAGACCCACATTAAAAAGACCTTGTGTCACATTTTGCCTTAAGTGGGGAGGTGACTAAATACTGTCACTGAGTAGCCACAAAGTGAGTGAATGAGTGAGTCAGGACGCCTACGAGAGAAAGTACTCTCCAGTCCACGTTTACCTTTGTACTACGTTTTTCGAGAATATACTATTCAACCTTATATCCGAGTCCGTGTTATCTTTCTATGGAATTCTATAGAATTAGAGGGCTTTGATTTGGTAGCTCCAGCTCAGATACACATTATTTGGCTTGATCTGTTTTTTAATAAAAACTTTTACTTATATGAATATATGAAATATTGAAGGTAAAAGGACAGAGGAAAGCAGCGCATAACCTACCTAACAAGCTTGTGCAAATGTTTGGTAGAACACGGATTAGAAGAGACAGTGAAAAGACAAAGGCTACTAAGAGATACAAAGGACAGGAAATTGTAGAGAACCATTATCACCCACTTTCTGAATGGACACAGCACATAAAAGAAAACCCAGCCATCAATTTATTTTACCTGGATTTATATGTGTTTTCAGATGAATTGTGTATTGCATAATAAAAGAACGATTCCTAATCGTATATGATAAATTCGAGGAATTAAATAAACATCTTGAGCTTTTTGAAACTCCTTGCATGACAAAACGTATTTCATAGACCGTAACAATTGACAAGTCTGGGAAATTTGCTGAGCCATGAGATAATGCCCAGCTTCAAGGTCGATTTCTGTGAACCATTATTAACTAGGGAACGGGCAATGTCATGCTTTAAAATTATCTTTAGACTCCTTTTTTTTTTTTTTTTTTTTTTTAATAATATCACCCCGAGCAAGGCGGTAACGCCATTGATGTGCAGGGGGCTACATATAAGTGAAAAGATTGGAAAAAAAAAAGCCGGAAACCACATTCTAAACAGGGAACAAGGGATGAGCCTCTACACCTGTTCAATAGATATGGGTGGAGTGTGTGTCAAGAAGAAAAGTCACTTCTGTTCAAATGCCTCATTCAATCAAGACATTTGTTCAATGTAGCGTTATAGTATAACTCACGTTCCAACAATATATAATTAATTGTAATGCTAATATTAGACGTTTTCCTAAAAGGAAACATTCAGTATTCATTGATCAAGTAAACAGTACTATTGTTGATTGAATATTCTAAAATATTTATCTTAAATCATTTTTTTCAGCAATAAATGGTTTCTCAAGTTTATTATTATCTTTTTTCCAGGAGTAATGGATGTTTCCTTCCCGAACTTTCGTTTGAAGTAGGAATGAATGTCAACATTTCAATTATGTTATTTCCTCTTTGACTTACTTATGCTATCCATTTTAGGTTTTGCTGCTGTTGAAAGTTCTCAAGTAAACTCGTTTCTGTTATTTGTTGCAGCTTTTTCTGATTCCGTAGCATTGGTTCAAAGAAGAGTAGTCCTGACTAAGACTTACAGGCTTCGCTCGAAATCAGGTTTTATTACTGATCTGAGTAATCTTTCGTATATTTTTTATTTATAATCATTTCACCCCCAAGCAAGGTAGTACTGCCACTGGTGCTCAGGAGCTTACAATAGCACGAGAGAGATAGGGAGAGAGAGAGAGGGAGAGAGATAGGGAGAGAGATAGGGAGATAGGGAGAGAGAGAGATAGGGAGAGAGATAGAGAGATAGGGAGAGAGGGAGATAGGGAGAGAGAGATAGGGAGAGAGATAGGGAGATAGGGAGAGAGAGATAGGGAGATAGGGAGAGAGAGAGATAGGGAGATAGGGAGAGAGATAGAGAGATAGGGAGAGAGAGAGATAGGGAGAGAGAGAGATAGGAAGAGATAGGGAGAGAGAGAGAGAGAGAGAGAGAGAGAGGATGGCAGTTGACGTTACATTTAATCCTTTTAGAGGTTGTAGCTATCAGAGAAGTAAGCATGGGAGCATGGGGAAGGGAGTTCCACAAGTGGGAAGGGCCAGGAAAGAAACTGATAGAGTACAATTGAAAATAAAAGAGCGAGACCTAGTTGTCAGTCTAGTTATTTGGGTAAACTCATGAGGGCGGGGAATAAAGCTCGTCAGAGACCGTGAAAATACTTGTAGAAAAAACAGAGAGAAGCCACGTTTCGTCAGTGAGAAAGAGGCTGAAGGCGAACAGCCAAATCGGGACCAACTACATTTCAGATCCTTCTCTGGATTTTGTCAAGAATACAGAGATGAACAGCAGGAGCACTTGACCAGATATGGCAACAATACTCAATGCATAGACGAATAGTAGATTTATAAATGTGCAAGATGGTTTCTGACGAGTGGTAAACGGAAGTTAATACCAAAGAAAGCGGTGACAAAGTAAAACAAGCGTGACTACAAGGCTGTAGCAACAACAGAGCTCTATGTCCTAGGTTCAGTATTGTCTTAACCTAGAAAATTAAATCGTTGCTTAGTAAATTTGGTGATATTAATGTCTAATCGGATATTTTTTTTAATAATTTCGCCCCGAGCAAGGCGGAAACGCCACTGATGTGCAGGGGGCTACATAAATGTAAAAAGATTAATTAGAAAAGAGTGAGAAGTACAAACTAGTTAGAAAGGAACACTAGAAATCTGAGAAAGCAGGTGCGATGACAGATACATAGGTGGAGAGAAAGGGAAGATTATACGGGGTTGGGGAGAGAGCTAGAGTCCAGTGGTTAGTAGATGAGTATTCACTTTGCATTTAAATTTCTGGAGGTTGTAGCCGTCAGGAAAGCAAGAATACGGGAGCGAGTTCCACAGGCGGGAAGTGCGAGAGAAGAAGCTGCAGGAGTAGAATTTTCGTCTGCATTTGGCTAACCTGACTGTGAATGAGTGGGACCCAGTTGCCAGTCTGGTTGCACGAGTAAACACCTGTTGAGGAGGCATCAGTGACTTAAGTTCGTCCGAGCAGAAGCCATGAAAGTATTTATAGAACAGACAAAAGGAAGCCACATTTCAACGATGGGGAAGTGGCTGCAGTCGAGCCGCCAGATCAGTACCTATCACATTACAGACTCTCCTTTGGAGCCTGTCAAGAACACTGAGGAGAACGGCAGGGGCACCTGACCATAAATGGCAGCAGTACTCCATGCACGGACGGATGGTTGACTTGTATATATGCAGGAAGAACGTCGGGCCCAGGATAGAGCCCTGTGGGACACCAGCATTCGTGCTGTAGGACGAAGAGGCACGCCCATTCAGAACGACCTTCATTTTGCGGTTATTTAAGAAAGATTGGATTAGGTCAAGCAGGCGACCGGTAATACCATAACCGTGTAGTTTGCATAGGAGGCCAGAGTGCCAAACCGTGTCGAAAGCCTTGGAGATGTCCAGAGCAACCGCGCGAGCCTCGTCAGACTCATCAAGGGCCTGTAGCATGTACTCCGTTACGGTTGTTAGCAGGTCGGCCGTGGACCTGGCAAAGCGGAATCCAGATTGCCTGTCGGAGAAGAGTTTGTGGGCGGTGAGATGATGAACTATTTCAGCATTGATTATAGCCTCGAATACTTTCCCGAATATCGGTAGAAGACTGATAGGGTGATAGTTGGATGGGTTCGAGGGTTCACCACAATTTTTAAATACAGGAACGACTGAAGAGAACTTCCAGTATGCAGGAAAGCAGGAAGCAGAAAGGCAGAAGTTAAATAGTTTAGAGAGGACAGGGGAAAGTTCAGGAGCACACCTCTTAAGGACTATCACTGGGATTCCATCGTCTCCACACGCCTTATGGGGGTCGAATTTTGAAATTACTCTGGATACTACTGTCGGGGTAATATATACGTCGTGCAGTTTGGCCTCAGTTCTAATAGGGAAGTCGGGTGGGTGTACTCCGGACAAGTCGAATGTGGAGTTGGATGAGAATCTGTGGGCAAAGCACTCAGCTTCGTCCGCAGATGACGTGAGAATCTCAAATCCATGGATTAAAGGAGGTATTGTTGAGCACTCGTTTACAAATCCTCCAATAGTCCTTGGAGCTGAACTTGCGGTCAGCTATGTGCTGTCGCATTCTCACAACAAACAACTGTTTGGCGTCATTTAGGGTTCTCTTGCACTCATTGCGAGCAGATATGAACAGGCGCCTATTGTGATCAGTTGACTGTCTCCGGAATAGACCGAAGTAATGGTTCCTGTGGGCAATGGCGGCTGAGCAGGCCGGAGAGAACCACGCAGAGGAATGAGGTTTTAAGCAAAACTTCCTGGTGGGTATGAAGGCATCAATGCCAGCTTTCACCCATGACGAGACCTCAGAGGCACAGTCATCAACTGATAGGTCAAACACTTTTCCCCAAGGTACGTCGCAGAGGAAATCGCGAAAGGCATCCCAGTCAGCTTTTTGGTAGAGGTAGGAGGTCCTATAGGTAGGGGGCTTCTGGGGGGAGTGAGATTGGAAAGAAATACCGTGAGAGACTACAACGTGGTCGGAGTTGCCGAGAGGGCAAAGCTGCGAGACTTGATAGGCGTCAGGCGCAGAGGTGAAACGTATATCTAGTAGTGAGGAATGACCCTAGGGAGTGCTTGGGAAGCGAGTGGGGAAGTCCACCACTTGCGTAAGGGATTGGGAAATAGCAAAGTTCATGGCGTGAATGTCCGCTGGATCAGTAACGGCGTTTTTAAGCCACTCAGAGTGATGGACATTGAGGTCTCCAAATACAAATATGTGGGCAAATGGGTGATAGGAAATAGCCTTATCTATGTCATCAGCAATGCTATCTAGTAGGGAGCAGTCAGGAGAGGAGGGAGAACGGTAAAGAAAGAATAGGCAACTAACTGAACTGAGGAGAGACAGGCGGAGACATATGTATTGGTGGTCAGTAGATTCGAATGAAGTCACCCTAGCTATGGGGAGGTGTTCGCTGACATAGACACCCAGCCCATGCATGTGGACAGTGGAATCCTTCCTTAAAAGGAGAAGATAACCAGGGATGAAGAGGTCAGAGGAGGGAATAGCTGAGTTGAGGTTAGTTTCGCAGAGCGCAAGGATGTCACGGGACTTTTCATGCAGGAACACTTCTACACTAGGAAAGTTAGTACGAATGCCCCGGATATTAGTGAAGGAGAGGTTAATGGGTTTAGGTGGTTTGGATTTATCTGGTTTAGGGTCATTTCTGGTTTGTTTAGTCATGATTCTGTTTGTAGAAAGGGACCTAGGGTAGAGGATACAGGCGGTCATTATCCACGATCTGTGCTGGGAGGGAAACTGGCTAGGGCTGAAACAAGGTGTGGCCTCGGGGTTGCCCACCGAAAGCGCTTGCAGGGACACCTATCCATGCGCGACATGGCACTACAAGAACCCCGATATTATACAACTGTTGATCAGAGCAGCCGCTCTTGACGCTACGCAAGAGTTAGGGCTTCTAACTACCAGTCGGAAGCAGCAATCAGGAAACTGCCAACCCGGTACCTTCACAGTGATGAGCCGTTGCCACCAACCGGCCAGATCGCAGGAAACTCACGGAAGCACCAATACCAAGGTCTGAAGAGAGAGAAGAGAAAGCCGGAAACCACATCCTAAACAGGAAACAAGGGACAAGCCTCTAGTCCAGTTCAATAGACGTGGGAGGAGTATGGAGCGGGCGATAGTGTAACCTATCTACTCCGATTAAAAAAAAAAAGCACAAACTTCCAAAAGTGGAGAGTTAACTAAGTTTTAACTTAGTTAAGTCCAAATGAAGCATGAACGCCAAAAAGTGAGGAAAAAAACAAAAAAACAAAAAAAAAAAACGAAAAATACAGATTTAAGAATCAATTCGTAACATACCTCACAGTTTAACACGGGAAATTTGAATTAAGAAAGTTTCACTCTTCAATTCTTGCTTTTCCAAAAAATCAACATCGAGTTAAGCTGCTTGATAAATTTGAATTCAAAGAATATGGCCCAAATCGTTGGAAACAGCACGAGCAATAAGTGAATACCTCAACATTGACAATAGAATGGGAAAAATCTATACTCGTAGATTGAATAAAGCGTTAATTTTTAATTTTCCTGAAGGTTTTCCGAATTGACAATCTCCTGAAGATACATTAGTCCGACCGTAAATAATGATAATCCTTCCTTCCAGAAATTCAGCAAAAATCGTAGTTATAACTTACGAGAGAAATAGCGTAGGAATTTATATTTATTTTCATCTATTCCATGATTTGAAGAAGAAAAACAAAAAAAAAAAAACAAAAACAAAAAAACTAACAAAAACAAAAACAACAACATAACCAACAAAATATAGTTTACGTACTATTTTCTTCCGTCCTTCTTGTTTTCAATATGTGATGTGAGTATCTAATTTCCAACCTCTCTTTCCTCATTATATACCCTAGAAATTTCAGTTGTTTCTTTTTGATGCTAAGTATAAATACTCTTTCTCTTTCTGTTTTCTCTAAAACTTCGGCGTTGCTCATTTGGTCTATGGCATTCTTAGTATCCTGCTGTAGAACCACACTATTGTTGTTCAAGCCTTTTATTCATCTGTGATGACATTGCTTAGCATTCAATGTCATACAGCAATACCAATCGTTAACTTCTGTATTCTTAATTCTTCTTTTAAAAAGTGTTTTCTCATATTCCCTAACACTCAGTAACTTCTTCAATCTTAGTGGGTTTGGCGTGAAATGGTGAAAAAGTATATATAGGCGGACCGATATTTCGGTGTCGCACCGACTTCCCACCTAGAACATAAGTTCAAAGCTTGACCTCCATAAGGCGAGCGGAGGTGACGGAATCCCGGTCATCGTCATGAAGAAATGTACTCCTGAACTAATTGATCGAATTGTTCCTATCAAACCGCGAAACGAAGGACGTGTTAAACGGGTATGCCTCCAGATCATATCGCATGTACGCGGGTGTCTTCTAGGGCTCTATCCTAGGTTCGACACTTTTTCTGATCTTCATCGACGAGCTCCAAAGTAGGCATTTACGCTGACGACAATACTATTCACTCCCTCAGTAAGAAATCTGCCAAGGCTGACAAAGCTAACCACGCTGCTGATCTTGAAACGAACCTCCAATCTGTGGAGGACTAGGGTAAGAAATGACATGTAAATTTTAATGTTTCTAAAACAAAGCTGCTATCCTTTAACCATCATAGACAATTTCTTCTACCCTCCGCTCCCATTAGCTAGTCTCCTGGAAAGCAATACATTGCTCCTTCTCGATCTCACTCTCTCAGCCAACCGCAAGGGGAACGACTACATTAAATCAATAGCTGAATCTACTGCTAGGAAGGTTGGGTCACTGAGTCGAGTGAGAAAGTTTTTTCACCTGAATCCATCTTACACATATACAAATCAACCATCCGCCTGTGCATTGAGTACTGTTGTCATATTTGGTCGGGCGCCCCTTGCTATTCATCTCGGTGTTGTCGACAAATTACAAAGGAGAATCTGCAATGTAACTCAAGTCACTTTCTCACCGACAAGATGTGGCTTCTGTCTCTTTTACAAATATTTTCATGTTTTCTACTCCGATGCGCTTAGCTCCCTGGTGCTCCCTCTTACTCGGGTAACTAGACTGGCAATAAGGTCTCAGCCATTTGCTGTCAAAATAGTGAAATGTAACCGTCTCTTCTACTATAATAGTTTATTTTCTCGCATTTCCCGTTTGTAGAATACCCTTCCGTATAACTGCTTCTCTGATAACTATAATCTCCAATAGTTTAAATGCAACGTCAATTACCGTCTCTTATCTCTTTGACACCATCTTTCTCTTATCAATTTCTCAACACCCCCTGTATCTTGTTATTCTCTTTTTTCACCCCTACTCTCACGCAACTCTCTTCAGACCAGTATTCCCTTCCTTTTCTTAACCATTCTCTGACACACCCTGTATCCTATTCGTTTATCTACCCCACTACGTACCAGTAGCAATACTGTTTTGCTTGTGGTGAAACGATTATATATATATATATATATATATATATATATATATATATATATATAAAGAACTTTCGGTCCTTCATTAGAAAAAATTAAAAACTCTGTATTTTCGTAGAAAAAAATGATCATAGTTATTTTAGTGCTAATTAATAAAATAAAGTCGCAACTCATAAATACATTATACATACATACATACATACATATATATATATATATATATATATATATATATATATATATTGTAGGTGGTTAACTATTTGAATAAATTAATTAGATAAATAGTAATATATGTACGTATGCATATATATATATAAATATATATATTGTAGGTGGTTAACTATTTGAATAATTAGATAAATAGTAATATATATATATATATATATATATATATATATATATATATATATATAAATGTGGGGGGGGTGTTCGTGCGCGTAATAAAATGAATGTTTACAAGTTGGTGTATCAATAAATTTGATGGCTTTTAAAACTAAATGGCTTAGCTATTCAAATAACATAATTTTCTCTCCTGAAATTGGTAACGATCATAGATTGGAATAAAAAATAACGCAAGATTGAAATTTTTAACTAGTATATCTTGAAAATAAAACAAATCTAGGATTCAATTTCTAAAATACTTAATTTTAAGTTTTGTTCATAAAAAAATAATAAAAAACGTTATGCTTTGCGAAATAATGGATTTATTTATTTTTATTGTATTTATTTAAAATACAGCAATTTTTATCTCTAAAATGCATCCATAACAATTGAATTAATACGCTATCGCACTTACGACGGCGTTGTATACATGCCATATATGAAATAAATATCCATTAAAATATTTAAACTCATCGAACTGTTATTGCAACAATTTCGATAGATACCATTTTATGGCATGCATAAATAACTTGAAGAAACGGTTACGTAGCAGAGTAAATTGCAACTATTTCTTTTTATCTAAAAAGATTCTAAACATTTTTCGGAAATTCGTTTTACTGCATGTAAAAAGGAACAAAAAATTATTTTATAAGATGTTATAAATATGTAATATCCTATAGAACGGATATATCAGAACGTAATAGCTAAGAACTAAGCCACCAGAACCCCACCTGTTTCCTGCTTTATTATTCTTAATAAGTTAATATTTAGTTTATATATATATATATATATATATATATATAAAATTTCGATCCCGTCTGGAAGCAAGTGGATGTCAGCAAAACATGTGTTAAAGAAATATTGTATATTTAACAGTAAATACAACAGAAGATTATTACAATACTATGCATGTGTAAGTTGTGAATAAGTCCTGAAAGTTTCATTAAAATCAGACAATTAGTTGTTTTATACAAGAATTTATTTTCGAATTAATGTATCTTGCATAATATTAATATTACATTTTGCTTAATGATCACATTACGTGAATCGCTGACGGAAAACAAAAGAAGAAACTTTAATTGAAGTTTCGAATGTGTCAGAAAGGATTCAAAATTTTAAAAATAATAACAAACTTTGCTCTTTCCTCTTGATAATAGCATAAACATTTTGATGATAAAAGTTTGTTTTTATTAAGTTTGAGCCCTTTTAACATGATGCTATGCTGTTTTTTTTCGCAATTAAGTAAAGGAACATATTGTAAACTAGCAGTATAGCCCGGCGTTGCTCTGGTGTAATGAAAGCTTTAAAACTAATCCATGGTCCTGGCGCTCAAACTCTTTGGCACGAAAGACTAAAAAGCAATAGTTGTTTCCAGTTAAAGCAAAACCGTAGACTGAAAGAAAAATGAATGGATGTAAGTCAAATTTTGATTTCCTGGAATCGATATCAAATAAGATTTTTCGTCGTAAACTGAATTTTAAAGGCTAAATTACTGTTAGCATCTCATTTCTGTTCAAATTTGAATTCTCCTCTTCAGTATAATCTAATCTTCTCAACATATGTTTTTTTCATCACTTTCCACTTGCTTTGTATCTGTGTAATTTTGATTATACTTTTCTCTTTTTACCCTTTCTCTCTATTCCTTCTATTGTAGGGTTAATTTCTTATTCTTTCTTTTTAACTTACTTTTCTTTCTTCTTTCTTTTCTTTTTCTTGTTTTTTTCGTTACTTTTCTTGTTTTTTTCTTTATTAAAATCTTTTCACTAAGTGCAGAAAATTTTCTAAAAACCGAAAGTGAAGTGAAGTTTTATAAAATGAAATTTTTAAGTAGAAGAATTTATTAGCATAATTGTTAATTACCTGGTGAGACAATGTCCTTTCAAAGGGAAACAAAATGTACAATTTTGTAGTGGTTACTTACATGTTCTTGTGTAACAGTGAATATATATATATATATATATATATATATATATATATATATTCACTGTTACACAAATCTATACCACCTACTATTCGACCTCTTTGTATATATATATATATATATATATATATATATTTTATATTATTATATATATATATATATATATATATATATATATATATATCACTGTTACACAAATCTATACCACCTACTATTCGACCTCTTTGTATATATATATATATATATTTTATAATTATTATATATATATATATATATATATATATATATATATATATATATATATATATTATATATATATATATATATATATATATATATATATATATATATATATATATATATATATATATATATATATATATATATATATATATATATATATATATATATATATATATCACTGTCACACAAATCTATACCACCTACTATTCGACCTCTTTGTATATATATATATATATATATATATTTTATATTATTATATATATATATATATATATATATATATATATATATATATATATTATATATATATATATATATATATATATATATATATATATATATATATATATATATATATATATATATATATATATATATATATATATATATATATATATATATATATATATATATATATATATATATATATATATATATATATATATATATATATATATATATATATATATATATATATATATATATATATATATATATATATATATATATATATATATATATATATATATATATATATATATATCACTGTTACACAAATCTATACCACCTACTATTCGACCTCTTTGTATATATATATATATATATATATATATTTTATAATTATTATATATATATATATATATATATATATAATTTACATAAATATGTTATAATATCATTACAAAAATACCCATCTTGTTTCGACACTAACAAAGTGAAAAGTTTTGAAAGGTTCAAAACTAGCCAAACTCCTTTAATCAGGGAGACATTGTTATGTCTTCAGTGGTGACCAATCAAAATACAAGTAATTTCTAATGTGAAGAACATAAGAACAGACTGTAAAGACAATATATATATATATATATATATATATATATATATATATATATATATAACTGTGGGGCCATATTTTACTAATAATACGGGATAGAGAAGTATCACAACATTTAAAATTTGCAAGGCACGTTTTGATGGACCCTTCTTCAGAATAAAAATCGTCGGTAACATAAAACTGAGAAATTTTAAGAAAATTAAGAAAATTTAAGAAATTTTTTTATTACCGAGCGAAGTTAAAATGTAAGGATAAGGGAAGTGGGAAAGATTATCCTCCTATATTTAATGGCTTCTTCAAAGAGGGTCAATTTATGTTTTAATTCTCGCTGCATGCCCAGTGCAGGTCTCTTCATGTTTATAATAACAGACTCCAATATATCCAAGTGAAGTCTCTTTCGTGTCCTGTGCAATACAGAGAAAAAAAATCAGGAGACTAACTTGTCATGCAAGCAACAGAATTTAATAAATGCTCACCAATTGCGGAGGCATGAGTCTGCGAACACCCGGATGCCAACGACACATGTCTACGCACCTAGCCCAGGATATGTTGGGTGATTCTAACTTCCAACCTCTGAATGGTTTTGCCCACATAGTCGACCTCGCATCGAAGCTTATGTTATACAACTAAATTTTTTTTAATGGGCAGGCAGAACATCTTTACGGCAAGGAGGGGGGGCTTCTAGTTGTAAAATTGCGCCGGACTATAATCGCATTGAAACACCGCTTAATGGTAAATTTTGTCGTCTTATGTCTGACTAACGGGACCAATCCATGGTAGTCTTATATATACATGGTATTTAGATGACCCATAGAACTTAATCTCATTGCACTTAGACATTTTTCGTTCAATGGCAGATGTGCGCTTGTGGTACAGTAGCCATCGGCTTGGAACGAGAAGCCGGGGAGCCGAGTTCGAATTCCAGCTGAATTCATTGCATTCACTTACGCGCAAATACCCTTGGGAAAGGTATTAATCCGCCTATTCCTTCCAGTTATTGGTTAAATAACAGAACAGATTGGGTTCTATAGCCTTGGTCGGCAACCAGTCTACCGCAGAAAGCAATGGCAACCTACTGCGGGATAATCTTCTGCCCAGTCAGTCATGTCTCTTTCGAGACATTATCGCCCAAGCGTGTATCACGTATGGCACTTAACTAACTGACTGACTCCAACACCTTTGTTAGGTCTGGTAATATAAATATTTTTAACAGCTAAACTATTTGAAAGTGGTTCCTTCTACAAGTAAACCCGAGAGAATCAATAGTAGAATTAAAACAATATGCTATAACCGAGCTTTTAAATAAAGCAATTGTTCCTCAGAGTTAAGCAGATGTTTTGATAACTGAGAAAGAAGCATTTCAAAGTTACTGAATATCTCAACTTTCTCAATTTTCCTAGGGGGAATACAAAAATCCAAACCCTGGGACAAGACCACCTTATCGGAATCAGACAAGTCATAATTAGACAAAATAATTATGTGCCTGTCCATGGCACCATATGAACAAAATCCCTTTTTGACCAAGAAATTTAAATAGACCAAATTTACCCCATATTACCCAATAATGGGCTCTAGCAGAACAGAGTGCCTCGGAAAAATAAATAATCTTGTCCCTAAGGAAACTTGCTCAACACTATAAGTGTTATAGCACTTAACCTTAGAGATGCTCCGAGCAATATTCCCAGGGAAGATATAGTTTTGGGAACAACTTAAACAACAACTTAATCTTATAGGAAAGGTACCTTACTTTGCCTCTCAACCAGATAGAATTATTGAATGTCTTAAAATTGTAGCTATATCAGTTCTTAAGGTATTGCCACAATTGACGTCTCCTAATTTCCAGAATTTACTGTTGACATAACATTTTACTGACATAATCGGAGTAATTTAATATTACTCCTCCAACACCTTTGTTAGGTCTGGTAATATAAATATCTGTCTTAGTTTTTAATACCTTAGCTATTTGAAAGTGGTTCCTCCACCAAGTAAACCTGAGAGAATCAATAATAGAATTAAAACAATATGCTAAGTCTTTTAATTGAGCTTTTAAATAAAGCAATTGTTCCTCAGAGTTAAGCAGAGGATTTGATAACTGAGAAAGAAACATTTCAAAATTGCTGAATACCTCAACTTTCTCAATTTTCCTGGAGGGCGGGGAATACAGAAATACAAACCCTGGGACAAGACCACCTTATCAGAATTAGACAAATTAAAAATGTGCCTGTCCATGGCAACATACAAACCAAGTTTCTTTTTGATCAAGAAACTTAAGCCAAATTTCCAGCATTTGTTTTGTTATGGGTTAAATAGCAGGACAGATTGGGTTCTATAGCCTTGGTCGGCAACCAGTCTACCGCAGAAAGCAATGGCAACCTACTGCGGGATAATCTTCTGCCCAGTCAGTCATGTCTCTTTCGAGACATTATCGCCCAAGCGTGTATCACGTATGGCACTTAACTAACTGACTGACTCCAACGCCTTTGTTAGGTCTGGTAATAGCTTATCTATTTGAAAGTGGTTGCTTCTACAAGTAAACCCGAGAGAATCAATAGTAGAATTAAAACAATATGCTATAACCGAGCTTTTAAATAAAGCAGTTGTTCCTCAGAGTTAAGCAGATGTTTTTGATAATTGAGAAAGAAGCATTTCAAAGTTACTGAATACCTCAACTTTCTCAATTTTCCTAGGGGGGAAGACAAAAATCCAAACCTCGGGACAAGACCACCTTATCGGAATCAGACAAGTCATAATTAGACAAATTAATAATGTACCTGTCTGTAGCGACATACGAATCAAAGTTTTTTGATCAAGAAAATTAAATAAACCGAACTCCCAGCTTTGATTTTGTTAGCAGCAAACATGTCAACATCCGATAGATATTTAGAAAACCGAATCGTATCTAGAAAAGATAAAGTGCGCTAAAAATTACCCCATGCTACCCGATAATGGGTGCCTCGAAAAAATAATTTCGTCGCTAAGGAAAACTCGCTCAACACTACAAGTGTTACGACACTTAACTCTAGAGACGCGCCGAGCAGTGTTCACAGGGATGACATAGTTTTGAGAACAAGACTTCAACAACTTAATCTAATAGGAAAGAGAACTTCTTGATCTCTCAACCGGATGCAATTATTGAAGGTTTTAACAAAATTGTGGCCATATCGATCCCGAAAATATTTAACCCTGGAACACTAACCATCAATTAAAGTTACACCACTACTAACCATGAGTATATCATACCTGAATTTGAAAATATCAAAAAAATATTAAATATAAATCTTTATTTGAAATATTTTACATGCAGGCACTTTAAAATTTGTACTTTGGGTTAACATTAATAGAAACTGAAAAACATTATTTAGGTAAGAAAATCAGGTACCGAAAATTGTAATTAAATTATCATTAAAATGGCGTCATTATACCCATGGTCAGTGTTCTCGGGTTAAAGAAGTTGCCATTACAATACCAAGATATAATACATTTAAAAAATAGAGATATCATATTTTACTAATAAAACGGAATATAGAAGTATCACAACGTTTAAAATTTGCTAGGCACCTTTCGACCAACCCTTCGTCAGAACAAAAATCGTCGGCAAAATAAGACTGAGAACCTATTAAGAAAATTTTTATTATCGACCGAAGCTAAAATTTGAACTTCAGTCGCTAATAAAAAAAATTTATATGACCAACAATTTTTGGTAATTTAAAAAAAATGTATTAAATCTTGGTGTGGTAATAGCAAATTGTATCTGTCTGTCATAACACATTACATTGCATTTGAATACATGGTTTTGTTGTCATTTCGCGCTATCACGCTATGTGATGTCATAGAACCGCATTGCAAATTTGCGAACTGCGTTTGTTATTTTTGGTAACTATTGCCGTTGCCTAGCGGAGTTTTATATCAACACAAAATAAAATCGTCGGTGATGGTGGATGTTATTGTATTACCGTCTTAATAACCTCTCTGAAGATGGCGCATGTGAGTCGAAATCTTAGAACCAAATTAATAAAAAATTATCCAAATGTTCGAGAATTTTTGTCTTTATTTTCAATTGAAATTAAAGCCAAAATACGACGTTTAGAACGGCTCATGATTAAACATAAGAGACATTCATTGTCTCTTATATTTAACAGTATATGTTTAGAAAATTATTTGCTGACTCGATACACTAAATCTATCTATCTATATAGTAAGTAGCTAACCTAGAGAGCCAACGAACCTACCAAGGTTTCACCAAATTGAATTTCGTGGTTGCGGAGTTTTTTTTATATCTTATCGCCTTATTTTAGCCTCTTTAGCCAACTTTCCCTGAAGATCCAATTGGGTGAAACCTTGGTAGGTTTGTTGGCTCTCTAGGATACCTAATTACTTTGTTTGCTCTACTTGTGTATTGAGCGCTTTACGTGTTATGTTACTCGTCTCGGGTTTTTTCTTTCGACTAGTACTTTGATTAATGTTCAAGTGCTTAGTTCGTTTCTTTTTTTGTTAACATTTTTCCCCTCCGCGTTTGCACTCGGTGGCTTTTTCGAAACGTGTTCAACGACAAATTTACAGTTATCTATCTATCTATCTATCTATCTATCTATCTATCTATCTATCTATCTATCTGATTAATGCAGAGAAGTTTGTGATTTAACTGCGAAGTTTCGTGAGAATACCGCTATGCTGTCGTCGCACATCAGGGTTAAGTTTTTCGAAAATATGTAAGAAATATATGTATTTCTTTATTACGATAAACGATATTTTTAGTTATTAAACATATTTCAGATGCTATCCATGCTTTTTCTTAAACAGGGAAATTAACAACATCCCCAGATTGAAAGGTCCTATTAAAGAATAAGTATGACTTTTATAGAAGGTGAATCTGTATTTACTTTTCTATCAGGAAATACAGCTTTGATTCCTGTTAGAGCCGTCATAATTACATCATATATATATATATATATATATATATATATATATATATATATATAATCATCCGCAGACAGATCTGTTTCGCTGTATCACAGCTCATCAGTATGGTTAGACTCCGATTGCTTTTAAACCAGGATTTGCATCTATCTATCTATCTATCTATCTATCTATCTATCTATCTATCTATCTATCTATCTATCTATCTATCTATCTTCTAAGTTCGGCGCCAAAGACTACTGGCGACTCTGTAAAAGCGTGCTTAACAAGAATAAGTCTTCAATACCCCCGCTAATCAATGAAGGTCCTCACTTCCTCAACAGACAAGGCTGAGGAGGTGAGTATTCGCAGATTCTCGACCAATTCGAGACTGGATTCATCTGGAGTTTCTACACCTGACTTCCCACTAGAAATGAAGCTGAACTGAATGACGTTCACATTACACCCTCGCTGATTTCTAACATCATCTCAAAACTTGACCCTCACAAAGCGAGCGGAGGGGACGAAATCCCAATCATAGTCTTGAAGAAATGTACCCCTGAACTCTCCTCTGTTCTTTCTAAGTTCTACAACTTTTGCCTATCTGCTTCCTGCTTTCCTGCCTGTTGGAAATCTTCCTCTGTAGTTCCTATATTTAAGAACACTGAAGAACTCTCGGACCCCGCAAATTACCGCCCTATCAGCCTTCTTCCGATCTTTGGCAAAGTACTCAAAGCCATTATCAACGCCGAGGTGGTTCAGCATCTCACAGCCCACAGGCTCCTCCTGGACAAACAGTATGGTTTTCGCTTCACCAGGTCTACTGCTGATATGCTAACGACCATCACCGAGTATATATACCAGGCTCTCGACAAGAATGGCGAAGCCCGAACCGTTGCCTTGGTTATCTCTAAAGCGTTCGACAGAGTCTGGCACGCTGGCCTTCTACGCAAACTGTGGAGCTATGGTATAACTGGATATTTGTTTGACCTAATCCAGTCTTTCCTCTCTTACCGCACATTGAAGGTGGTATTAAACGGACATGCATCTCAGGACTACTATACGAACGCGGGTGTCCTTCAAGGCTCTATCCTAGGTCCTATGCTCTTTCTGATCTACATGAATGATCTTCCCGATGCCATAAGATCCCAAGTAGTCATGTACGCCGATGACACCACAGTTTACTCTTGGCGCAATCAAAAATCTGGTGTGGACGACAAAGCGAACCTTGCTGCCGAGCTTGAGAAGGACCTCCAATCCGTAGTGGACTGGGTGGGGTAAGAAATGGCTCGTAAATTTTAATGCTTCCAAAACGAAGCTGCTATCAATTAACCATCATAGACAATCGCACATACCTCCCATTAGCATGGAACAGGCTTGACTCCCAGGGAGTAAAACACTAAGCCTCCTTGGCCTCACACTCTTAGCGGACCTCAAGTGGAAAGACTATATCGAATCCATTGCTAAATCCGCTGCTATGAAAGTCAGTTCTCT
Organism: Ascarosepion bandense; assembly: GCA_037127315.1. Lineage (NCBI taxonomy): Eukaryota > Metazoa > Mollusca > Cephalopoda > Sepiida > Sepiidae > Ascarosepion > Ascarosepion bandense. The sequence goes on along the minus strand of JBBBDQ010000904.1, from coordinate 4,375,273 downwards.
GTGAAGAGCCGGGAAGTTTTTCCCGTCTGAATCAATCCTGCACATATATAAATCTGCCATCCGCCCGTGTATTGAATACTGCTGTCACATCTGATCGGGTGCCCCTGCTATTCTCCTCAGGGTTCCTGACAAAATACAACGGAGAATCTATAATGTGATCGATACCGACTTGATAGACCGCATGCAGTCACTCTCTCACCGGCGTGACGTGGCTTCCCTGTGCCTCTTCTATAAATACTTTCACGGCTTCTGCTCCGATGAACTTAGATCACTGGTGCCCTCTAGGTACGAATTTGCACAAGATACTAGATTAGCAACTAGGTCCCACCCTTTTACAGTGAAACCGATAAAATGTAACCGTAATTTCTACTCCACAGCTTCTTTTCTCGCACTTCCCGCCTGTGGAATTCCCGTCCACATACTTGCTCCCCCAACAGCTACAATCTCCAGGAGTTTAAATGTAAGGTCAATAGACACCTCCTAATACACTAACTTGCATCCATTCTCTCAAACACTCTTCCCATCTACATCCTTATTCGTCTATCACCCTCCTTCTGATATTTCCTATATCTAACCACTCTTTCTCACCACCTTCCCCTATGTAACCCCCTGCGCAATAGTGACAGTGGGATGCCTTGCTTGGGTCGAAATGATTAAAAAAATTCAGCTGATTATGATACCTTAGTTTAAACTTTTTGGTATCTTCAGGCGTTATATATTAACAGATTATCCCACGCTTTCTTAAATGCACAACAGGAATTTTAGAATGCATAACAGAAAGTTCAAATAAGAGACAAGGGAAATAATATTGTAAAAAAAATTATCCTTTTATTGTACGACACTAAAATGTATTTTTTAAGGTGTATACATCATAATATTTTTTCGGACATTTCATTTACTAACCTTTCTCATTCTGGAAATGATACTATAGACAACTTATCTTCTTGGCACAATCTACAGACATCACCACCGTTCCAAGGTCTGGCCTTTTTTTAATATACTTCAAGTTACATAAGGATCTTTGCCGTTTTCCCTTTTAATTTTCACACTATTTGGCTAGTTTGATACAATTTGAAAAGCTTTCTAGCTTCAATGTTGACTTATGATTGTACAAACGTTTTTTTAAAATTGCCTTCAATATATACTAACTTTATTTTTCTCTGTCCAGTTGTATCTTTAACTTCTGCTTTGCAAATAACTCCTTCGAATTTAAAAGCTCTGTTAAGTTGAACGGACATTTACTTTTATCTCTGCATTTACAGTTTTCATTAATGATATTTTGCTGCACGTTATTTTTTAAATTCTTGGCGTTTTGTCTCTTTATGTAATTTTCTAAATTGTAGATACCACTTTAACTTAATTTAACTGTATTTCTATTAAATATGATGTGTAATTCTGAGGTTTTAGAGAAGCGTTTATTAATCAATTCGAAAAATATTTTCCTTATTTTAACATTCTAAATTAAAAGATCGGTTGAACCAAATACTATTTCATTTCCTCGAATTATTCTTCATTTGCTTATTTATTTCAGGTTTATGTTCTAATTTGTTTTATGACCATTTTCATTTAAAGCCTTTTCCTAAACTATTTTCTTTCATCGAAAATTGTTTTATGAGAAGTATTAACCCGTGTTATATTTCTTTAGGGGTATGTTTGATTATATTAGCAGGATGGGTAGATCCAGTGCTCATAAACCTCAAATTTGTGTTGCGTTTCATATATGGAAAGATACTGCGAGTTTGCAGATTAAATTCTACATTCAAGTATTGGACAACTTTTTAAAAAATTAATTTTAACCTCAATTTCAAAGTCGATGCTCTTCATGAGTTTAAAAAGTACTTTTCTTATTTTGTTCTTTACTCTTCTGTTGCCTGGTACTATCATCAGCCCATCATCTCTATAGAATCTGTAGTTGTCTGTGTGGGCTATTCCGTTGATCTTATGTAAAATACACAGGCCCATTAATTCCTAAATCTTAGCTCCGTCAAATGAACCCTGTGGTACATCAAAGGTGGCCTTTTTGATTTTTCAATCCATGCTTTACCATTGTGGAATAGTATGGATTTGTGGCAATGTGAAATGGTTATACGTTCTAATGGTATATTTATAAACTATATTTATAAACTGCTTAGCACAATTCAAAGCTTCAACCAACCATTTCTCAGATATCGATGAGGAGAAGATTTTGATGTGAAAAACTTTCACCCTTCAAGTTTTTAACATCAATTTTTGATTAAAGATATATAGTCATCCGTAGACAGATATGTTTCGCTGTATCATAGCTCATCAGTAGAGTTAGACTCCGATTGCTTTTAACCCAGGTTTGAAACCCGACCAAATTGGCGTCATTCGGCGATTCTACCTCTGAGCTACGGGCGCTCGGTAGAAGAAGGCAGACTTTTTAGCGTATATATATTGTTAAAAATTATTGTGTATTTATAAAAGAAAGAGTGATTCTGTGGGCTATTTAATATCAATATAGAAAAATATTTTCTCAAACTAATAAGCAAACATTTCTATACCAACAATTCACTTCTTAAATTTTTCTATCGAAATACTCTTAAAATTAGCTACTTCTGCATGCACCTCAATAACATTTACGATAGCTGCAATTTATGTTTAGTTGAAAAAATTAAAATAATAAGGTATTCTAAAAAAATCTGCTTTCAAACTTACGTTTGATAATGTTTAGATCGTCTGAGATGTTTATATATTTTTTGCTAAGTTTAGTGCATCATTCAATGTTTGTTCGTTGATGGATGGGGTAGAAATATTTTATGTCTAACTGTATGAGTGGCTATTTCTTTTTGTTGGTAATATTGATGAATCAATTGATTGTTTTCTTTTGTGTTGTTCCATTGGCTTATTTTTAGTTTACGCCTTGTTTTGAGCATATTTCTTTTACTACTTGTTTAATTATTTTTCTGATGTTGGATTTTGTGGGGTTTATTAGTCTGCATGTTGGTTTATTTAGGAAGTTATCTTTATGGTCTTTTAGTTTGATGAATGGTTCGGTTTTCTGTAATTGCTTGATTCTTTTATCAATGTTTAGTTTAGCGACTATGGTTTTGCTTCTTTCTTTATGTTGTTTTCCATGTTATTGTTAGTGGTTTATAAAATTTGGTAATTTACTTTTCAACTAATGTTTTGTAGTCGTTAGTGTTCATTTTACAGATTTTCCTAGATTTGTCAACTTGTATTTGTTAGCTTGTATTGTTTTGAGTTATTTATCATTTTTGGTCTTGTTCTAGTTGGGTTTATAATTTATTGCCTATTTTTCTATTTTGTTTATTAAAATGTTTATTATGTTGTTTTCAAACGCTTTTTTGTGGTTGGCATTTTGTTGATTGAAATTCGAAGTTGTTGCCGTTTTTGTTGTTTTTTACTTGGCTTAATTTGGATAGACACTTGTTTTATTGGCCTCTTTTTTATTGGTTTGACCTTTTTCTTAATGGGTTAGTACGTTTTGCTGCGTGACGGTTTATTTTTCTGGGTCATGGTTGGGTGTTATTGCATTTGTGTTTGTAAGCGTTACCTGTGTTTGTTTTTATTTCTTAATTTTAATTATTTATTTTTATTTTTCGTTTAGTGGTTGTTGTATTATGTTTGTTTTTGTTGTGACTGGGTGTTTGCATGCACTTTTATTTGTTGTATTTATATTATTTGCATGTTTTGCTTTTGTTTATTTTTTCTGCTTATTATCGTAGTATTATTATCTTTGTAGTTATATTTTTAGTTTTTAGTTTTGAAGTTTTTAATTTTAATTTTATTTATACTGTTTTATGCTTATTTTTGTTTGTTTTTATTGTTGTTCCCATGATCTAGTTTTGTTTTTTTTTTGTTTCATACTTGAATGCAATCTTCAGGTCACGTGTTGTGTTTAGGCTTGATATATATATATATATATATATATATATATATATATATATATATATATATATTGTGCAATGGTGTATTATTTACTGTCGGTAATATCTCAAATTACTTTAGGGGTTTTTGTGTAGAAATAATTGTAGATACGACTGCAGTTATTTATAGCTATTTTGTAGTGTTGTTGACTTATCTCATTATTTAATATTGATTATTTAATTATTTGTTGATTATTGTTATTATTTACTTGTATATATTTGTGCACTCGTAGATTTTACTTTGTTTATGACTTAATTTGTTTGGTAACTTTTTTTTGTTTATTTTAATTATCTTTTCGAGGGTTAAATTTATTAATTGTTTAGTTCAAATATTAGCTTTGTCTAAAGTATGTTACATTATTTGCCTTGTATATAGCACATATTTTTGCATTATTCATGATGGTATTTTACAATGCATTTTTTGTTGAATTTTCAATTTTTAAGTTAGTCATGAAAATTTGTGTCTATATTTTGAGATGAGTTCTGATCATTTAATTCGTAATTTGTGTTAGTTTGGAGAAGGTGATGATAGCTATTTTCTCCTCTAGACAGAGTTTACAGTTTTTAGATTTATTGTTGTAGGGTGATACTGTTTTCTTTATTTTCCATGATATTTTTATGTAATTTGTTTGTTTTTTTATTTCTTGTATATGTTTAGAAAGTATTGTGCTCTTCGCGTATATATTTGATAATTGCGCACTTGGACAGTAATCTATCTTTTATACAATTTTAATTAAAACGACTGACAAAGTATTGTGATTAGTTCTTTAGTTTTTCTTGTGTTCGTATAAGTATTTTTTTCTGGATAGAAAGTGCGTAAAACAGTCCAAATGTTCTATCTATCCGAGCGTTTACAATTATTCTATTAGCTTTTATCAAGGACTGTTTTTTTATTTTAAACTGAATATATAGATTTTTATATATGTTTATCTATAGTGATGGAAATGTTTATTTTTCCAAAACACGGTTAGCACATTATCACCGTTTGCATAGTTGATATTATAGAGTGTTGGCCCTTACCTTTTTATTATCAATGCTACCATTAATGTTATCCTCTTTTACATGTAGATGAAACTATTATAGCTGTATTTTCTACGAGTATGTTGTTGGCGGAATTTGGCAGGTTTCCCTGTATTTTTAAATGAGTTTTAATTAAGCTATGATCAGTGGAATATAACGTGAGTTTTCTTGATAAGCATGTTGTGGTATGTCTAACATAATTATTCAAGAGTCCTCTATAATTTTGATCTTATATATATATATATATATATATATATATATATATGTGTGTGTGTGTGTGTGTGTGTGTGTGTGTGATTATAATTACCAGTGTTAGCTGCCCAGATTAAGTATATTAGAAATTACTACAACAGAGAAAGAGTAGACAAAAATGCAACAAAATATTGAGATATTATTTAAGGAATAATCATCTTGTTTCTTAATCGAATACTGATAATGTACAAACATGTTCTTCCGAGTTAGGTTCATATTGTTAAAATGTTAAAAAAGGAAAAATCTATAACACACCAGTTACAAATATACGACAAAATATATGTAGGCAACGCATTAAGTATGGATATGTTACAATAACATTGTACATTTATTTAATAAACACATTTAAAAACAAATACATCAAAACTTATAATGAAGATGGGAATCACCGCTGTATGTCAGCATCTGCTGATATCAATAAAAACGAGCCACTTGCCGGAAGTTGCTACCATTTTTACTTCCGGTTTCGGAATGCCTGATAAACGATGTCTGAGGAAGAAAAAGGTTTAGACCAAATTTATGGCCAATCAATTCTACAAATTTTTAATTTTAATTTTTTATTTCTTTACATTACAACTTCCAGAAAAAAAAACAAAAAAACAAACATTTTGAAAGACCAAGGAGGTTTTGATGACGACAAAGGCATTGACAACGAGAACTTGGGTAAAAAAAACCTTCTTTTGTTTTATTATTATTATTATTATTATTATTATTATTATTATTATTATTATTAATGCATTTGCATGTTCACACTAGAAATATGGTAGTTGTTGATAGAGACTGTGTGGCAACAAAAATCCTTAATTCTCAAGCACCTTCCTTTCTTTTATGAATATTCTTTTCACATTAGTCGTATCTGGAGATCGAATAACAGTAAACAGACTCTAATTACCAATATTCTTCTTTATTCTCATCTTCTTATTCATTATTCCCAATTTATTATTACTATTATTTTTCTTTACATTTTGGCACATTTTTATATGCAATCTACAGATGGGATTTTAATTTTAATTCCGTCAACATACGAAAGATCAAGTAAAATGTTTTAAAGTTCAATTTGGATTTAACTTGATTAACGTAAAGATTTTTCAAAGATAACGAGCAGAAAAATCCAGCTAAAGATTGTCACTTTCAATTATGTTTCTTTTTTTTTACTGTCACTATTTATTTCATTGCAAAGTTGTGATAAGAAATCCTCTTTACAGTAGGTACCTTCACTAAAACGTTTAAACCCCCCCCCCAAAACAGCATAGTATGAATAAAAAAAGGCCCCAAACTTATTAAAAACGAACTTTTTGCATAAAAATATTTATATTATTATTAATAGAAAAGATCAAAGTAATTTTCAATTCTTTAAAAAGAAAAGTTGAATCCCTTCTAACATGTTCGAAGTTTTATCAGAAAATCTTCTTTTGATTTGATTTAGCGAGTAACCAAAACGTTACGACTGTTTACAATGAAAAACGTAATGATGACATAACCCTTTCTTTCCGGTGACAAACACATCAATTTGAAAATTCTCGCAAAAATCAAATAATTATCGGATTTTAATGAAATTTTCAGTACTCATTTGAAAATGAATGAAATTATTTTTGTAATTATTTTTTTTTAATCTTGGTAAAAATATTTTCTTTTACCTCTGTTACGCCCCTTCACATAAATCCATGAAATTTTAATAAATTTCAATTTGTTGCGGTCAATAATTTCATTAGTTAAACGCAGGACACATTAGGAAAAATAAATCATCTATTTTTTTTTTGCCTCTGTATCCGAGAATCTGCTCCGAAGACTAAAATAAAAAATGCAATAAAACTCTGATATTATTTAATTTGATAAGGTTTTAATTGCTTGAATAAATAATAAAAATTAAGGACATTATAGTTTGAAGAATAAAAGTTCGATTACTAATGAAATTTTAAAAGAATTGTTTTCATTTTTTTTGCTATTATAATAATTTATAAAGTTTCCAAAATATGTTTTAATCTTCAAACAACTGTTGCGGAGAGATTTTTTAGTTAACAATTGATGATTATATTGCCTATCGAAAATTGAAAAGTTTAATAAAAATCGTTTTGCCTCCATATTTTTTTTAAATAATTAAAATTTTTATGTGTATTTGAAATTTTTTTTTGTATGGTAATTTCTTTGTGCAAATTAAAAGGTCAGAGTTTCCTCCCTTATTGGAAAAAAATTTGTACAATTTTGCAATTTTGTTACTTGTATACGGCATACACTTTTGTCTCTAATCAGTCACCTGTCAACACGTTCTTGATTTACGGCGAACAGGTCAAAAAGTTCAAATCTGTGATTAAGAAATAGTTTTATTCTATACTTCACACTAGAAATAATACTTTCGTAAATCAGATTAATTTAACAGAAAATTTGCTAATTTTCCAAAAATAATGTGTCATAGATATATATTTTATTTTTGCAAGATTTTTAAAACCGAGAATCAACTTTTGTTTACAAATGTGTCGATCACTCAAAAATGGCGGCAAAATTAAAAATTGAAAATTATCTCAAACTTTTATATTCTAATCAATATAATTTCTGCTTAAAATAAACCAGAGTATTTTGCTTACTTAACATGGTAAATTTAGTCATTAAGCTTTCAATTAAAACTAAAATAAAAGTTTCAAGAAAACCTTTTCATTTTAAAAAATTCTGTTTAAAAGTTAGATATCGAAAACGAGTGGAGGTATCTACTTTACATACTTAAATGGTGCAATTGTTATTATTATTATTATTATTATTATTATTATTATTATTATAGTTTTTATTTCATCTTATTTTGTTACGTATTACAGTACCACTCGGTTATTTTTAAGTTAAAAAAACAAAAAACAATACAGAACAGAAATAAATAATAAACTTCCAAAAGGATTTGAACTTAAAAGAATGTTTTACTATAACCGTGTTTTATCGAATAGACTACGAAAGCTGAATCAGTAAGCGTCATTCAAATTAACTTAGTAGCTATATTATTTTTTTCGGCGTTCTCAGCCTTTTAAGGTCCTTCGTTAAATGTAGATCTTCTCCAGATTCATGTGGGTAACTCCTACGCCCTATGAAAGTCATTACCCTATCGTGCGGGCCTAATGCCTATTGTTAAGAGCGGATGTGATACGTTTAAGCGATCATGTCTCTTCCATTCATGATCACTCAATGTAAGTAAGTAAATGTAAACGAACCCGATTAGAATTCGAACTCAGTTCTCCGATTTTTCATTCCAAGCCACTACACCACCCGCACACTAACTTACAATACATGGTGTTCCAAAGCGGTCACTCATCTAGGTAATAACCAGGCTCGAGGTTGTTTAACTTCGGTGATCGGACGAGAATCGGTGTTTCAACTCAATATAAGCATAAACCTTTCAGATGTTCACTATACTACTATTCTGTCTGTTTACAGTATACTAGTTGCATTATATGTAATAGTTTTAAATTGACTCATTGTCATTGAGTCTTGACAAGATCTTCATATGATGATTTTTAACTTTATTCTACAATTATTAAGTAAAAATCATGGATCGAGAATAAGGAACAAACTTGTTTTTATTGGAAGTTCTGTTATTCAGTCGGTTATCTTCACGAATAATCGCTGATCAGTTTATGCCGAGATTAGATTTTGACTTTATGTCAATATAAGTACACATGACTCTTACCAGTTTAATTTTTTAAAATTATTTTTTATTAGGGCTTATGACATAAGTTTTGTTTCTTATTTAGTAAATAATTTGTTTTTTTAAAATTTAGTTTCATAAATATTGAACTTATTTTGTAAGCAATTAAAAACAATATTTATTTGTTTTTTTACATAATTTTATTTTATTTTAATTTTTCTTAAGTATTAACGTATTTCTGTCGGATAGTGATTTTCTTGTTTCTTTTTTTAGTGCTGCGCTGCTTGCCTCAGACAATTCCACGGTCATTTCTAAACTCAACGACCAAACCGCCATTTTTAATTGCTAGGACGAGAGAAAAATGAATATATTGATGTAACTCTCGCTTGTACTGTCATTCAACGCATTATTTTACAATATGTCACATTTTAATCAAGGAGAGGAGCAATAAAAGCGAAGTTTATTTATATAGATTGCGAAAGAGCGGAAACGAATGTTGGGTTTGTGTTAATGGCCGTCACATGAAAAGAACCGTTGACTAAGCAGTGTGAATAAATAGGAAGGATAAGTTATTGAACAACGCAAGGCAAACTCTTGGCAGAAAAGCACGAACCAAAATAACGACGAAATTCATAAAAAAAACAAAACAAAACAAAATAAAAACTTTTGGTTGTATTTATATTGTAAGTGCAGGAACACAGTTTTCTTCATATGTCGAAGAGAACAGTGTGAACGGTTCTCATCTTCAACACATGTGTATTTTTAATATATATTGCTTTTTATACCTTTTTAATTACTTAATCAAAGTAATTCGGTTTCAAGGTTTATATAAACCACGTACTGTACGGTATACACATTTCACGATGTCACTGTTCCAAGGAAGGAAAATAGTGTAGCTTTATGGTACAATTTCACTTTTTAATCATTCTGCCGACAAAACAAAACAATTTTTTTATAAACATTATTGCCACTCTTAAGAATATGATTTTTATTTAGATATCTGAATATATTTAGGAAAAAAGTGTAATGAATAGACGGAAAAAACTTAAAAATAAAAACTTTACGAACATCTGGGACATTATTGTTTTCATAACGAGGTTGTCAAGAAGTCTGGCCACTTCGATATCAAATGAGGTCTTGCGTTTCTTTTTTTTGTGTTTCAGTGTATGAATAAAATAAAGCTAAAACATGAAGATATGGAAGGATCATTCTGAATTAATTGTTTTTTAACGACTGTAATAAAGCTGATAAACTCAAAACCTTCTTCATAATTTATCAGAAAATGATTATCGATTTCATTATATCTCTCTTCATAACTGTCTTTTGCCATTCATTTTTGTTTAGGATGTTTGCTGTCCACGACGATTTTACTAACAAAGATAATTTAATAAGAACTTGATTATTTTTCATACTTGGAAAATGATTGCTTGTAAATAGTTATGATAAAGTCAGTTGCGATAAAAAAAACGACAACATAACGATACGGTGAATGACAGTCATTTAACAACAATTTCAAAATTGATTGAAATAATGTCAATAATAATAATAATAATAATAATAATAATTGTAACATTCATTAGGGATTCTCTCGTTATTAGTTCAGCTACAAGTATTAACAATTATTTTGATAATAATAATAATAATAATAATAATAATAATAATAATAATAATAATAATTGTTAATGTCACTTGATCGCCATTGAAAGCCGACAGATATTATTGAAGCGAAAATATTGTAGGTTTATGGTACAATTTCACTTATTAATCATTTTGTCAACAAAACAAAATATAATTGTTTTTTTTATAAACATTATTGCCACTCATAAGAATATGTTTTTTATTTAGATATCTGAATATATTTAGGAACAAAAAGTGTAATGAATAGACAAAAAATACTTTACGAACATCTAGGTCATTACTGTTCTCATAACGAGGTTGTCAAGAAGTTTGACCACTTCAATATCAAATGAGAACTTACAACATATTGTGTTTTCAAGCGGTCACTCTTTTAGGTAATGACCAGGCTCGAGGTTGTTTAAAATCGGTGGTCGAACGAGAACCGGCGTTTCAACGCAATATAACCATAAACCTTTCTGATGTTTACTGTACTACTATTCTGTCTGTCGGTTTCAAGGTTTATATAAACCACGTACTGTACGGTATACACATTTCTGAGGAAATACAAAAAAATGTAGAGCTTGCATTCTAGGAAGGCTTCATCTTTGTCAATGCATATATGCATTTTTTCCCCCTGTTTTTGTTCTTTTAAACGACTACTTCATTTCTCTAGTAACTTCGAGACACTTATCTGTCAAGCTTTGTCTGTTGTCCGCCCTGATAGCAGATGTCACTCTTCTGGTAGACCACAAAGTAGATATGATAGAAAGTGAAAAGTTAGATAAATATTTCGACCCTGTCAGAAAACTGAGAACGCCATACAACAGGAAGGTGACAGCCATACTAATCGTTATTAGAGGGCTAGGAATAGTCCCGAATAGTCTAGGTAAATGACTGGAAAAATTAGGAGAATTCTTAGAGCCATTCAGCATTAAAACAGCTAGGATATTGAGGAGGGTGCTCAAGTATTAAGGAGACTCCGATGTAAGGTACCAGTTACAAATAGTGTGAACACTCATAGTATAATAATAATAATAATAATAATAATAATAATGATAATAATAACGAAGAAAAGTAAAAACAAAAAAAGAAATACAAAACAATGATAATCAGTGATAGGAAAATTGCATAAAATAACAACAATAATAATAAATAAGCATAAGGAAAGAATACATGAATGATAAAATGTCTATTTATAAATATAATTCAGAATAGTTGAAATTTTCTTCAGATAATAATAATAATAATAATAATAATAATAATAATAATAATAATAATAATAACAACAACTTCAGCAGAAGTTTATCATATGGAATAGAAATATCACACGATAGCAGCAAAAGGTTGATATCAAAACTCAGCTAAGAACGAGAAAAAACAAATCGATTATTGTCGAACGGAATGTTGGGAAATTTGCTTTTTGTTTTTCGGCTGTGTGGCACCAGATTTTAGAAAAGCGAAAAATGTTTGAGTTACAGGATAAAAAAAATCTGAAATGCGCTTGTGATTGTAAGTTTTCGTACTTATCTGTCATGTCTTTAAGTCATTTTGTTACTGTTACTGAAATAATAATAAAAAAAAAGATGTTTTTGTTAAGTGGTAGTCAGCTTTAGTTGAGCACGTGGCAACCATCCCTTTTAGTGGTTGACTGGGTCAATTGAGAACAATGTGCCTTAGATTAATTATAAGCATTCTTGGTTGAATATTGGTTTGATTGACTAAGTAGGTCATTTGTTTAATTTTCATGAATATAAGCGCGTTTTGTGTTACTGACTGTAAGTATGTCCGAGATGCTAGGCCAAAATTATAAGGCTATGAACACATCGATCAATCTAATGATTGGTTAAGTTACCCAGCGTTTCCCGAGTCTCGCCAAAACATTCATACATATTTCGAAATCACTTCAGTAATTAACAATCTATGTTTTTTTCACTATTGATATTATTTCGCGCTTTGAGCCATTTAAATTTAATTTTGTGTATCAACCCTTTCTTTCTTTCTTTCTTTCTTTCTTTCTTATATATATATATATATATATATATATATATATATATATAAGTTTGATGCAAAATTCACTAATATATATATATATATATATATATATATATATATATATATATTACCCGACAAAGTTTTTTTTATTACAATAAACATTATTTGTAGTGGGCAGACGTACTTGAGTTAGTATTCTGTTTTTTTTCCTCAATAATTATTTTATTTTTCATAAATGGTGAAATTAATCACAACCAGCCTACACAGAGAAAGTCTTACGAAAGAAAAATTATACCATAGGACAAGAATCGAATCTGTATCATTTTTTACTCTAATGAAAGCAGCCCTATAGCCGAAGCTACTCTAATTAAAAGAATTAGTACTGAAATAATGTGTGATATAAAAATATACTGAGATAAAATTAGTTAAAATCTGATTTCTGAAAAGATACTTTTTAAGTAGAAATAAAACACTCAGGCGCTTAGCGTGAATCACGTTTCTTCTCAATAACGAAGATTTTGTTCTTAGGAAATTAAATTATCCTCATCATATATATATATATATATATATATATATATATATATATATATATATATATATATATTGTATCTTTAAGTAGCAAGTATTCATTCAAACAATTTTTATTTAATATAACCGACAAAAAATTGCCTGATTAATTTTTTTGTTGTATTTTTCTAATTTTCCAGTCGGAAGTACTTGAACCTAACAAAATAATCAGATATTAATAAAAAATATTTCTTGAAGCGTTTCGTTTTCCGAAGATTTTAACGCCATGTCTCTTCAGAACGCAAGCAATCATGGGTGTTCTACAAATTCCCTTTTCTTAATTATCTGTAAATTGTCATGATTTCTTGGGAAAGATAGTGTAGTTGATTTTTCGTTACATTAGCAACTATTTTGAATTCAAAGTAGTTGATACATAGTCATACTTTTCCCAAGAGCATCAGAGCGAAAGTGAAAGTAACAGCATCGATAACGAAACACAGTCAGGCTTTCACTGCGATATCACTGTTACTATGGTAGATGTTCGACCGAGTTTAGTGCACTAGTTTAGACCTTCACAGCTAGGATCCAACATGCCACGTTCACGGTGGGAATCATCCCCATTCTCTTCGAGTTTCTTAGACAAAAGGATAAGTTCTTCTCAGACAGTTTCTTTTCCAGAGCTGTTACTTTGTGAAACAAACTCTCGAGAATTTACTTCCCTGGTTACTATAATCTTGGTTTCTTTAAGTTCAGGCTCAACCGATATCTATTCTAAACGTTCTTATAATATGTACTTCTTACTTCTTTCTTCGCCCTCATCATTACAAAAGTCTTACTCAGCAACCCACTAACTAGAGTGGCTCTTGTGTCTTGTATTGGGCCAACTAACAGTAAAAGAAAATACTCGATCAGAATTAGGATTCGGCTCACTAGTTCAACTTTCAGAGCCGATAATCGTTACCTTACCCTAACAAGTTGGATTAAAATAAATTCCAAAAATATACATGACAAAGTGGGAACAACGATAGCTAGGAATTGTGCAAACGACTTCACTTTGACTATATAAATAAATTGTACCAGTACAAAGAGGTAACACTAGAAAACAAAATATTCTCGAACATTGAGATCAAGATCATATTGCGATCAGTTAATCATAAAGAAGGAAAAAAAGTACTCTTTCAGATCGTTGACGTGGATATACTAGCGGACCACAAGGTGAAGAAGAAGAAAAAAGAAAGCAAAACATTTTAAAAATACCAGGACCTCGCCCGGTAAATGAGAAAACTATGGAATATGAAAGTTAAGCTTATTCTAGCGCGCACTTCAAACAGATGAGTTTGGAAATTCGAGAAAGAATTGTGAATGTCAGATTTACAGCGGTGCTGGGGTCAGCGGAAATATTTAGAAAAGTGTTAAGTATCTGAAGAGACTTGCTGTCACATAGTCTCCAGTGATAACCACTAGACATCTGGCGTGAGAATTGAAATGCACGAAATATAAATAATAAAAATAAACTAGCAGAAGCCGTGGAATTTCCACGGACAGATAATTATGATTTCCTCGAAAAATTTTACTTTGTCATACTACAAATGATAGTAACGTTTTCAAACATAAAGGTATTGGATAATAAAATAACGATAACACAGAGTAATTTTATTGAAATATCTATAAAAGTAATGTCCCTGGAAGCTACTTTATTGCGAGAGATTTTGAAAGAGAAAATGTTTTTTATTACTGAAAAATCATGGCTTCTGTGTCTACTATAAACATTTTTATCAAGAATTTTAAAAAATAATAATTTCAAAAATAATTTAATTCATTTGTGAATGAGTACTGATAGTTTCATTAAAATCCAACAGTTATTTGATTTTTGCGAGAATTTCCAAATTAATGTGTTTGTCACAAAAAAGTGTGATGCAATCATTACGTTTCCATTGTAAAACAGTCGTAACCTTTCTTTAGCCGCTAACTCAAATCAAACCAAAACTTTCTGACAAAATTTCAAAAATGTTAGAAGGAATTTAAATTTTTTTAAAAATAATTAAAGTTACTTTAAAGGCTCATTGTAAACAAAAAAGGCTAACTGAATAATGGCCCAGGGTATAGAGGTCAGAAATTTCGTTATTAGGTCGCGAGATACGACAACAAACCTACCTATTTTTACTATATTATACAGTACACACACATATACACACACAATTATTCTACAACCACCAGCTTAAACTGCTACTGATACGATAACGCTATAAGCTCTCACCTCCTACTCTCTCACTCTTTACTACCCTTCCGTTTGGCAAAGGTGAGCGAAAGGCTGAGGAGAGTAAAAAAGATAGAGGGGAAGGAAAAGCTCAGAGTGTGGTGTAACGGACGGAGGAACTAAGTAACTATCTAAGGAAGGAACACACAGAATTATAATATAGATATAACAGTCATGTTGACTTAAAAAAGCTTGTTATTATATGAATTAAGAATATCAGTCGAGAGTAAGAACAGGTTGATATCAAAACTCAGCAAGTTATACTTGAAGAAATTGAAATTTCGTTTTGCAAGAAGATTCAGTTAATTTCTAGAAGTCTTTTAGAAGCCAATGTCGCTGAACAGTTGCATGTCGCAGACGTCACACTTTTCTTGATATATGACAGTTCAAGTAAGATGAAAATTATATCAGACAGAAAATAACGGAACTAGTACGTAGAAAATAAATAAAATATTTCGAAAATGCAGTGAAGTCATTTTATTAGTATTAGCATTTTAGATTTATTAATTTTAGAAAAACTGTTTCTTTTAAATCTCAAAAATATGTTTGCCTCTTTGCTGAATTATAAGGTTTGTATTGAATGACCAGTATGATATATAATATTGTTTACGTCATAAAATATAATTTGTGCTTTTCTAAAACTTTAAACAGTCGGACGTTTATTGATATATTTTACAAGTTGAAATGTTTAAGTAATAATACTCCTGTCCCAAAATATTTGTTACATCCCTTGTATGAAATATATTTACCGTGGAGGATTAAGAAATGGATGCACTTTCAATGAATTTCGCCTTAATCATTTAATTATTAACTGCATTAAAACTACATTCACTTTTCATTAAAACTGCATTCTTTCAGTCATACATATCACGATGAGTGGCTAATGCATTGAATGAGTTTGGGGTATATATATATATATATATATATATATATATATATATATATTGATAATTTCGAAATAATCTTCATAATTTTGATTTAAAGAGTGCAGATTTAATAAAAAAAAATGATAATTTATTCATGCAAAATGTATAGAAAGTGCACTAATTTCTGAAGTTTTCAAGTTACGTTTACGTCCAGGTTCATACAGTATATCACTTTCTTAACAAAACTACTACTTTTACAGTATGGGGTATGAAATACACAAAGGTATTTACTATCATGGGACCAAGGTAGTAATTCTTATATGAGGAACATGCATTTTTAATTCCGTTATGAATTCTATCTATCTATCTATCTATCTATCTATCTATCTATCTATCTATCTATTTTTATACTTTTTACTAAATTTCGGAAATGCCCATTTCAATACTTAGATGTTTAATAATAAACCTCTTAGAGAATTCGTGTAAAATCTTCTGTACAATAAAGACAGAAACTGATGATGGTTCGCCTGGAATAGGCCTATATTTCCGATTTACCATAAAACAACGTGTCTGCCTTAATTTTTTCTTATATTTGTTCTATATGTATTTATATACATATATATTTAGAGCTCTCTTAGAGAGTTATCCTATCACTTTATGTACAGAATACTCCTTTGGATTCTTCTATATCTACACCGCATGCTTATATATATATATATATATATATATATATATAGCGAGAGAGAGAGAGAGAGAGAGAGAGAGAGAGAGAGAGAGAGTGATAAAGAGAATTGCACTTACATATATACATACATATTCTCATCTATGTAACTGAAATCACCAAAGAACAAAGCAAATACATATATCTTCTCACGATTGAGAGATCCTTAATAGAGCATCATCACACTGATCCATCTTTGACAAATAGACTTCTTTAGAGATGTAGAAAACAAACAAACAAACAAACAAACAAACAAACAAACAAACAAACAAACAAACAAACAAACAAACAAAAACAAAACACCAAAGCGAGAAATAAGCTGCCCTTGATTTAGGCCATATTTAATACATAGAAATCATGATATATTTTCATAAGAAAAAGATCAGAAGTAAAGTAACACAGCAAAGCAAAACAACAAAAACGAAAAAACAAAAAACAAAAACAAAACAAAAACAAAACAAAGGAAAAAAAACGCAAAATTAATATCGGATGTTATTTGTAAATTGCTAAGATTACTGTTAAAATTCTAACAATGCTAAATACAAATGAGGTAAGTAAAAATGTGTGATGTAAATAAAAAACAAAAAACAAAAATTAACAAAAAAAAAAAAGAACAATATTTTAAAATTGTTTTGGTAATATACAGAATGATAACAGTTGTCACTCACATGCAGTTGGTCGTCATGACTTTGGACAGGAATTTTTATTCAGGAAAAAAGAAATGGAATGTGAAAAAAGAACATAGGAAAATAAAATAACTCTGTCTGTCTTTCAGTTTTCATTATATATCTTCAGCACATTTGAAGTATTTTCAATTTTAGATTTAATCGTTTTCACACACACACACACACACACACACACACACACACACACACACACACACACACATATATATATATATATATACACGCATGACATATTTTAGAAGGTTCACAGAATTTAAAGTCTGTTGATCCTTCGAGCGAACCAGCCAACTTTACGCGTGTTTAGCGGGAAGTTCACATATGTTGTGAAATGAAATGATTCTTCGAAAGCAAAGAATCTGAATTTTTATTTGCTTTTTTTCTCCGAAGAAACAAGTGTACTGAGGTTCCCGAAAGTTTAGGTAATGCACCTCATTTCCACAAATATTTACACAATATCGTATATATATATATATATATATATATATATATATATATATATATATATATATCGTAAATATTAAGACAGACACGTTATTCCATGGTTAAGTGGAGGTATAGGCCTATTTCAAGCGAACCATCTCCAGCTTCCGTCTTTAAAATCTTGTGTACAATAAAGACGGAAGCTGAAGATGGTTCGCCTGAAATAGGCTTATACTTCCACTTAACCATGGAATAACGTGCCTGTCTTAATTTATACGTATATTTGCTCTATATGTATTTATTTTCATATATATTTAGAGCTCTCTTAGAGAGTTATCCTACCACTTTATATACAGGATACTCCTTTGAATTTTTCTACACCACACACACACACACACACACACACACACACACACACACACACACACATATATATATTGTCAGATTTCTATCAGTGCTACTAATACAATGTGACTCAGTACTTGCTGTCGCATGGCCGAGTTATCAGTGATTAAACTAGTTTCTCTATCAGATTAGGCATCGATTAGAATAAAAAAAGAAAGCCATATCGGAGTCAACGGCTATCTAGCACGCAGTATTAAAACATGTACGCATGTGTTCATATACACATGTGGAAACTCAATGCAACAGAGGTTTCCTGTCCCCGGGTTAAATTGTGGAGTACTTTGGAGTTTCAGTGGTCTCAGGGGATGTCTCACCAGCTACTGCTCCACGATTAAATCTTGGGTAACGATGGCAAGTACAGTAAAACCTGAGCCCAAATCTCTAGTTGGGAACACGCACAGATGGAGTCCAAACAGAATGACCCCCCACCCGGCAGTTGCCAGTAACTCCTGCAAGAAGGTTGTGAACTTTCTTATGTCAATGGGAAAATCTCTGATGTACCGAAGATGGTGTGAGCATGGACTGTGTACCCACATCCTCAACACTACCCACCTCTGTTTTGAGCTAACGTCATCGTCGGATACGATGGACGACACGGCGGACAACGCGCGCACGTGTGTTTGTATGTATGAATTCTTCATTAGTTTTTAGGAGATAATAGACTGATATGATAAATTATTCCTAACGCATTTGATGTTGTTTTCGATCTGAAGTCAAAGTTTTTTTTTGTGTAGGATTTTTCTCCAGTTTCAGCTAATTTATGAATTATACAACATCACCAACCTATACATTCGCATACAATGACTAACACTACTATCACTTACAATAAAATCTGTTGAAAAATATCTATTTAGTTCATATTAGAAGATCGCTTTAAAAAAATTTCCTACGCATCTAGAAGAATGTTGTACACTTATTGTTTGTATATCGTATCAAAGCAAATTAAATTTTACTATAATTGGCAACTATTGTTAATGATAAGAGCCAATAATTCAGACATTTTGGTCTTGATGTACCTCCAAAATAAATGTTTTTCTTTCTTCATAAACCTTTCAAAATGAAGAGATAGACAGACAGAGAAACAGCAATTGGCTTTTTATAGATTGCTAATAAGCATACCAAAATAATACGTTAACAAAAAGAATAAAAATTAAACCATAATCGCATTCATCTTGTATATCAAAATATTTTTCCTCTTTGAAAGATCATTATCGACGATGATTCACGAAGTAACTAGTTTTACCAGTTTAAATAAAAGGAAATTATTACATGAGCTGATTGCTTTCAAATTACAGAGTATCGTGTCGAATTCACGCTTAGACAAATTTACTGAAAGCAAACACCAAATTTAATAGTTATTGTTTCATCAAAAGCTGATGTATACATTGAACTTAAATGGTTTATTTACAACGAGGAAATATTTTCAAAAGTCAAAGACAAGAAGCGTTTTTGTTACACTGAAGAAGTTAAGCTCATACTTCCCAGCGTATTGTTTAGTCTTTGGAGAAAAATACTCAAAGATTTTTGATTTAGTGCGAGCTACTGGCGATAGGCATTAATTAGTGGAGTTTTCATCTCCCCACAACATCCCAGGAATTATTTTATCTTTAAATTGTTTTCCCTCAATCACAAGCAATAGGACATGTATTACTCAGTAAAGTGACTTTAGTTTTTAAATGCTTATAAGCTGCCATCTTGATTACATCATATCCAGTTAAAATTGTCATTCTCACATATATTTTGGGAAAATAAATAATAATAATAAATAATAAAAATAACAATAAAAAATATTAAATAATAATAATAATAATAATAATAAAAAAAAATAATAATAATAAAAAAATAATAATAAAAAATAATATTAATAAAATAATAATAATAATAATAATAAAATAATAATAATTTTAATAATAATAATAATTTAATAATTTAATAATAATAATTTTAATAATAATAAAATAATAATAATAATAATAAATTAATAATAATAATAAAAAAATAATAATAAAAATATTAGATGAAAAACAGAAATATTTTTGAAAATTACATTTTTTTAATGGAAATTTTACCCTAAAAATTGTAATTTAGAAAATCATATTTAGTTTAAAGGGGTAAAAACTCACTGCACATCTATTAAAATGTTCTGCTCATTTAATTCCGGCAGGAGATGAAGACAGGTGTTTTCGTTTTTGGTGTACTTTGGTTAGAGGCATTGAAAAAAATAACTACTGTATGTATTTGACGCAAAACTATTACTACTGTGCTATGTTAACATTTTTAGTGAGTACATATGTTTGAGTTGACATAACTTTGTTTTACATAATTAAAAAAAATAACTGTGAAATTAATATCAACAAACCTATATTGAGAACTCCGAATAAGAAAAGTATACACCCCCCCCCCGGAGAAGAATAGAACCTGTATTACTTTTCTCCTCTCAGGGAAACCACTCTCCTAGTTGAAGCGTAGAACACCTCGCCGTTGTGTAATGGTTAGCAAGCATGTCTCGCTAAAACCTGTTGCAACTGAGTTGTGAGTTTGATCCTTACTTCCGGCCTTGTGCTTAAAACAAAATTCTTAGAATTAAGTGCTATTTTCTTTTAGCGAACTATAAGCACCATAGTACGCATTGAATCAGTTTCTAACTAATATGTAATCATCACTGTTTCTTTTATTATTTAGTTCAGTGCAATGCTTTGCAAGAAAATTATCAAAAATTGAGAAATTCACTTCTGTAATATGAAATTGTGGAAGTACAGGCAATTAGGCACTCTGTTTTCCAGTTGGTGGTCATTTTGGATTTAATGAACTAAGATTATCTAAGTTAGTATTGGTTTCTTGAAGGGGTAGATAACAAGCATAAGGAATATATAGCGTTAATTTTATTTCTTTTAAACAATTTTGAAAGCTTATTGATAAAATAAGTGGCTAAATATGGTCACCAAAATACAGTGGCCAGAAGTTAATAGAGGCAAACAGTCGACAATATTTTGCTTTTGGTTCATTTCTAAAATTTTGTTCGATGTTGAATATTTTGTTTTCAAAATTTTGTGTTCATGTGTCATTATTTTTGTAAGGAGGTTTTGTTTAGATGGGAAAGTTAAAAAACATGTTCAGTTGTGTTTACGATCTAAGTGAATGGTTGAAAGGCAGTATACGACGTTATGACAGCAATACACATATTCTGCTTCTACAAATTACGCACATTTTTTATTTTTCTGCAACATTTGAAGTTTGACATTTTGAGTTATATATATATATATATATATATATATATATATATTACGAAATCATACGGTAATTGACGAAATTGGTATTAACCGATATATCTATTTTAAATTTATTTGTATTCACTAAAAATAATGTTAAAACAAATATATATATATATATATATTAATATCAATATCAACCAGCCTATATCGAGAATATATATATATCGAGAATATATATATATCGAGAATATATATATATCGAGAATATATATATATATATATATATATATATATGTATTTGTTTTAACATTATTTTTGATACATGGAAATAAATTTAAATAAATATGTCGGTTAATACAAATTTTGTGTGTGTATATATATATATATATATATATATATATATATATATATATAGGTGTGTATGTGTGTGTACGTATATAATAATTATATATACCAATGAATAATGGTTTGATTATTGTTTTGTTACTGATTTAAAAGAAATCTGTTTTCAAACAAGATTCATCAGTATAAGACTTGTAAGTGATGATATTTGTTCAACATGATGATTAATTGAGTTAAAAAGTATCTAATTAATATTATTGTTATTCGTTTACTTATTACTATTCATCAGCTTTAATTTTATTTTTACCTCACAGATATACTGAGTTAATCTGAAGCTATACTTAAAAAAGAAAATTAAGATTTAAAATATTTAAAATTTGGAAAAATCCTTATAATATCATTTTAAATGTAAATTTTTATCCAGACTGAAAAATTAAATGCAATAAGGAAAAATAAGAGTTTTTAATTGGTCACATATCACTGTCTAGCAAATCACAATGCACATTTTTAAAACTGAATTCTGATTTAAAAAGAAACATGAATTTTAGGAATTGGTTTTTAAGCCAGAAAGAAAAAAAAATCTCATTGTAATGACCAATGAAACTGTTTCGTACGTGACAACTGTTTATGTGATTGAAAATATTATTTATTTTCCATGGAAATGTTTTGATATTTCTGGGAACATTAAAAAGTATTTTTTTTGTCTTTCATTTTTCTATGGATTAAAAAAAATACTATTGTTAATATCACATAGTTTGCTTGGTAATTTTGTGTGAAGGACAACAATTCTGATTTCTAATTCAAGTAAATAAATTCAATAAAAAATTGATTTGAATGAAAAAGTATACATGCCTGGTTATATATAATTTTAGTGCAATCAGAAGACAGGGGCAGGTGTTTGGGCAGGTGGGTATTTAAAATACTTAGATGTTCCATGTTTTATCATTTTAGTAATAATATATAAGATGGAGTCATGATTTATTTTAATTTCATGACTCGAAAAAAGATTTATTTACTTGCTTCCCCATTAATATTGTAAAATTCATGAAGATGGTCCTTCTGACCCAACCCCATGAGTGCAATAGGCTGGTTCTCCATGAGAAATAACTTTCCAGAAATCAAAAGCTCTTTAATTTACACTTTTCTCGAGACAAGTATGATTCAAGCGGATAGGGTGGGGAGCGATTCTTTATATATAGTTTTTATTTTAAGTAACGTTCATTTTATAAATGCAGAAATGACAGCTATAAAAGAAACACTTTAATTGTGGCTTAAGATATTTATTTGCATTGTAGGAAGGGGCGATGCATACTTGTACGCATGTCCGTTCTATACACCTTATTTACTGTATTATAAACATACGATTTCATCATAAAAATAACTCAGGTAAAAGCTTTTTTTAAATGCTTTTTTTTGTGATTGTTGAAGAGAATCTCTTTAAATATAACGTAAGCCCCTCAGATAATGAAGGCCAACATATATAAATGATAATATTAATAAATCAATATATTCAGATTTATGATTGTCTACTAGTGGAATAATGACAATTTTAGTAGAATTTAGACGTACCCTTATCCACCAGCTCCACATTACATAGCATAATTGTTGTTTAAAATTATTGCACGAAACTTTAGCATTCACTATTCCAAAGAATATCAGCACTTTAGTTAATGACAAGATTTAAGTTGGTTAAAACATTAGCTGAGTTTCTGGTTTAATCTGAATTTATCAGCTGAAGCATTGTCAAGCATTGTTATATTTTTTAAATTTTTGTTAATCTTTTTTTCATTTTCACTTTCATTTTTGTTGATTTTTATTTCAATTGACTAATTGTTCTTTTTTTACCATTACCAGAAAGTACTAAAAAAAAAAAAATGCGTAAGCGAGAGACTAATTCCCACCATTTCCGTGGCGTCTTTAGGAATCTTTCAGATTTAGAAGTATACTTTTATTAACTACTGTAAATATCCAGCTACTTGGATTTCATAGTCTAATCAAAGAGGGTGTTGCTATGAAGAAGTTAGTTCTCAAATATATGGGATGCGTGTCTGTATATCATCGAGTCCTTTATTGATGACTTATACTAAATACTAACAATCGTAGAAAGAATGGGAATTTGCGGAATAAATTAGAATGAAAGAATTACAATTTAAATAAATAACAATAGCTTCTTGTTTATCAGTAACTAATATCACAGTCATTTTTTATATTATTTTAGAAGTGCTGTTAGTCATTTGAAGCTGAAAGTTAAATTTCTGCGTGTCGCTCTTGGATGCAATATGTTGTTTTTAGTAAATTCACATTTTAAAACCTTTAAAGAGACACAAATCATTTTTATCTCAGCATCGTGTTTAATTTTCTTGACTTTGTAAGTCATTTTGAAAATAATTTATTTTTTGATGTGGAATGTACTCGAGCATCCACAGGAGTAGTTTGTACTTTGTCATTATTTTGTACTTTGTCATTATTTTGTACTTTATCATTATTTTGTACTTTGTCATTATTTTGTTAAAAAAATAAAGACAAAGAATTCTATTTATCTCGTACTTGAAAATCTATATTGTTTTACGTTTCTTTCTTGATGCATTCTTTGAAAAATTAAATTGTGTTTTATTATTTATTACTAACTTAAAACAACAGGATGCTCCCATGACGCCCTTTGAAGAAATTTATAAGAAATGCTGTTGGTCATTTTTTGAAAATTTAAATCGTGCTTTATTTTATAAGTAACCTAGAGAAACAGGATGTTTTCCTGACGCCCTTTGAAGAAAGTGATAACTAAACAGAAGGCTAAACCTGTCTTCTTAATCTTAGTCTGTGATAATTACGAGTTGTATTCTTCTTCTATGTGCCCCGTTCCTTCAAAACGTAGGCGATCATGGCTTTCCACGTCTTTCTATCTCTGGTGGCTCTTAGCACGCCTTCTCCTGTTACACCATGCAATCCTCGTTCCATCATCCACCTGATTAGGTCCTTCAAATATGTTATCCGTTGCTTTCCCCTGTCTCTTTTCCCTATATTTAGCCTGTTACTATCAGGTTCTCTAAGCCCTCCTTCCTGACTACATGTCCCAGGAACTTCAGCCGTCTCTTCCTGATGCTCAGTATTAATTTCCTTTTCGTTTCCATCATTTCTAAGACCTCACCATTGCTCACATGCTTGATCCATGATATTAGCAGCATCCTTCTGTAGAACCACATTTCAGTTGCTTCAAGTTTTTCCTTCATCTTTGATGATATTGTCCAGCATTCACTGCCATATTGAAGAATGGACAACACATGGCAATCCAGTACTCTCTTCCTTGTTTCTTGCGAAATTGTCCTGTTTCTTAATACTTTACTCAAATTCTGGAATGCTTCATTCGCTATGCCAATTCGCTTTCGGATCTCTGTGTCCCACTTTCCGTTGTCTAAAACCATTACTGTCATTAATTTTCAAAATAA